>CM067175.1:32469658-32682158 GCA_034093135.1 Erigeron breviscapus | reverse complement strand
CCCCCCCCCCCCCCCCCCCCCCCCCCCCCCCCCCCCCCCCCCCCCCCCCCCCCCCCCCCCCCCCCCCCCCCCCCCCCCCCCCCCCCCCCCCCCCCCCCCCCCCCCCCCCCCCCCCCCCCCCCCCCAAGCAGCCCCCTTCCCTTCTCCAAGCAAGTTTCTCTCAAGATCCAATTGTTTCGGGCCGATTCGATCAAGTTTTGTTTAGATCTTGGATCCTCTAAGTCATCTACAGGTAATATAGGTAATATTATCTTTGAAATCTGATCTTATGAGTCTTAGTTGAGTTTTCAATCCAGGCCATGGGGTTTGGGTTGGGTTATTTGATTAAACGTTTACCGATTTCATGTTATTCGGTTGATTGAATGGTTGATTCATGTGGTAAAGGATTAAAGGATCAATTGATTGATTTGAGTCATCAAAAGTATCATAAAAAAGGGTCAATTTTATGTCCCCAGGTCGGGCTAAGGGTTTGAGATCGAATGGGTATCGTTTGGAACAAGTTGAAAATTGAGTTGCTGGTCTGCACCCAGGTGCGGCGCACCAAGGGAGTGGTGCGGCGCACCATAGCCCAGTTTTGGGAATTTGATTTTCTTAAGAAGCCCGATATGCGACGCACCAAAGGGTAGGTGCGGCGCACCTATAGGTGATCTGAAATTTCTGAAGGGTTGGTGCGACGCACCACTTGGCAGGTGCGGCGCACCAAGGGAGTGGTGCGGCGCACCATAGCCCAGTTTTGGGAATTTGATTTTCTTAAGAAGCCCGATATGCGACGCACCAAAGGGTAGGTGCGGCGCACCTATAGGTGATCTGAAATTTCTGAAGGGTTGGTGCGACGCACCACTTGGCAGGTGCGGCGCACCACATGCCCAGATTTCACAAAACGTTTCGTTTAGCTTATATTTCGATCTTATACTCGTTCTAGGTTGTCGGGAGCACTTAGCAAGCACTGTAAGACCTACGTAACTCATTGTTTAGCTGTACCCAGGTAAGATAACATCTTTTACCACATGATGGACAACAAAATATAAGGTTTTCATAAGTTAACTTCCCCAAATGAATGTTTGTATGTTTATATGTATTCGGGAATGAATGGGAGGTTACTATGGGAATGATTACGTTACCATTGATGATGAACGGTAAGCTTATGCATGCTACGATGAAATGATGATATGTTTATGTTATAAAATGATGTTATGATGAAATAAGGGAAATGATAAACTGAAATGTATAGTTGTTAATACGATAAGATGCTATGATGATATAAACGTATGATGCTATGATGCGATATATGACATGATGACGCATTGTTATGATGCTATGCTTATGAAATGATATGACGATACGTTGCTATCACTTTAAGATGATATGATGCTTATATGACATGATGACGCATTGTTATGATGCTATGCTTATGAAATGATATGATGACGCATTGTTATGACGTTATGCTTATGAAATGATATGATGACGCATTGTTATGATGTTATGCTTATGAAATGATATGATGACGCATTGTTATGATGTTATGCTTATGAAATGATATGATGACGCATTGTTATGATGTTATGCTTATGAAATGATATGATGACGCATTGTTATGATGTTATGCTTATGAAATGATATGATGACGCATTGTTATGATGTTATGCTTATGAAATGATATGATGACGCATTGTTATGATGTTATGCTTATGAAATGATATGATGACGCATTGTTATGATGTTATGCTTATGAAATGATATGATGACGCATTGTTATGATGTTATGCTTATGAAATGATATGATGACGCATTGTTATGATGTTATGCTTATGAAATGATATGATGACGCATTGTTATGATGTTATGCTTATGAAATGATATGATGACGCATTGTTATGATGTTATGCTTATGAAATGATATGATGACGCATTGTTATGATGTTATGCTTATGAAATGATATGATGACGCATTGTTATGATGTTATGCTTATGAAATGATATGATGACGCATTGTTATGACGCTATGCTTATGAAATGATATAAACGTATGATGCTATGATGCGATATATGACATGATGACGCATTGTTATGATGCTATGCTTATGAAATGATATGATGACGCATTGTTATGATGTTATGCTTATGAAATGATATGATGAAGCATTGTTATGATGTTATGCTTATGAAATGATATGATGACGCATTGTTATGACGTTATGCTTATGAAATGATATGATGACGCATTGTTATGATGTTATGCTTATGAAATGATATGATGACGCATTGTTATGACGCTATGCTTATGAAATGATATAAACGTATGATGCTATGATGCGATATATGACATGATGACGCATTGTTATGATGCTATGCTTATGAAATGATATGATGACGCATTGTTATGATGTTATGCTTATGAAATGATATGATGAAGCATTGTTATGATGTTATGCTTATGAAATGATATGACGACGCATTGTTATGACGTTATGCTTATGAAATGATATGATGACGCATTGTTATGATGTTATGCTTATGAAATGATATGATGACGCATTGTTATGATGTTATGCTTATGAAATGATATGATGACGCATTGTTATGATGTTATGCTTATGAAATGATATGATGACGCATTGTTATGACGCTATGCTTATGAAATGATATGATGACGCATTGTTATGATGCTATGATGCGATATATGACATGATGACGCATTGTTATGATGCTATTTTAATGATATGAATGCTGTAACACCACTTTTATAAATGAACTATCCATTAAGGGTTAGTTATGTTCTAAGGATTCTGTATTCCGCATTTCTAAACGCCGTTAGACAAAAGTTTTTGAAAATCCAGATTTTAAAATGACGGGTGTTACAAGTTGGTATCAGAAATAAGTTTTAATTTTATTAAGATATTAACTATATTAATATCGATAATGACTCTCTTGATAAAATGTGTTACGAATATAATATTAAAAGCAATAATATGACAAAATATGACAAAATAATATTTTTAATATTATAGGATAAGATCATGTGTTACAAATAATTATGGGTTTATGGGTCAGGAGGTAACATGTAGTATTCATCTAGTTAAAAATAAAACAAATGATGAAAAGAAATCAAGGTGCATGTCACTTATATATTAAATTTTTGGTGTGAAAGTGAAAAGGGTTCGTTGAATCCCTACAGTTTAAAATGAAATCCTTAGTGTAAAATTACAAGGGATCAAAGCTTTTGATGTAAATGATTTTAAAATAAATAAAATAAAATAAATTTTTTTTAAAAAGTGGGTAATATAAAATAAAATAAAAAACAAAAAAAAGTTTCAAAAAAAATAAAATAAAATAAAATAAAATAACAATAATATAAAAAATATGACAAAATAATATTTTTAATATTATAGGATAAGATCATGTGTTACAAATAATTATGGGTTTATGGGTCAGGAGGTAACATGTAGTATTCATCTAGTTAAAAATAAAACAAATGATGAAAAGAAATCAAGGTGCATGTCACTTATATATTAAATTTTTGGTGTGAAAGTGAAAAGGGTTCGTTGAATCCCTACAGTTTAAAATGAAATCCTTAGTGTAAAATTACAAGGGATCAAAGCTTTTGATGTAAATGATTTTAAAATAAATAAAATAAAATAAATTTTTTTAAAAAGTGGGTAATATACTTGTGAAAAAAATTAACCATTTAAAAAAAAAAGAAGTAAGAAATAACATTAAAAACAATGATACAAAATTATTATTCTAGTTTGAAAGTTTTAGATATAAACACTAACGAGATGTGTCATCCGGGCGTTGCCTCGGGAGACATTACCTTTGTCAACTGTAACATCCCAAACTTTTCGAGTTTGACTTATTGACTTGACCGTTAGTCAACGTTAGGTTCGTTAAGTTTATGTGCCCTAAATGGGATTATGTGATTAAATGCTTATGCGTTTAATATAATATGATTAAAGTATGTTAAATGAAAGTAATTAAAGGAAAGTCATGAAAGTTAAGTGCTCGTTAAGTCGTTAAGTGTTCCGGTGAGAAAGTTAAGCCAACAAAGTAACGTTTAAAGAGTCGAGGGGCTTAAGATGGAATTTATTAAGGATGGCCAGGGGTTGTATGACAATTAGGCTACCCTAATTGTCATTCTCCAGATCTGGAGTGTGTGAGAAAAACCCCCAAGCAGCCCCCTTCCCTTCTCCAAGCAAGTTTCTCTCAAGATCCAATTGTTTCGGGCCGATTCGATCAAGTTTTGTTTAGATCTTGGATCCTCTAAGTCATCTACAGGTAATATAGGTAATATTATCTTTGAAATCTGATCTTATGAGTCTTAGTTGAGTTTTCAATCCAGGCCATGGGGTTTGGGTTGGGTTATTTGATTAAACGTTTACCGATTTCATGTTATTCGGTTGATTGAATGGTTGATTCATGTGGTAAAGATTAAAGGATCAATTGATTGATTTGAGTCATCAAAAGTATCATAAAAAAGGGTCAATTTTATGTCCCCAGGTCGGGCTAAGGGTTTGAGATCGAATGGGTATCGTTTGGAACAAGTTGAAAATTGAGTTGCTGGTCTGCACCCCAGGTGCGGCGCACCAAGGGAGTGGTGCGGCGCACCATAGCCCAGTTTTGGGAATTTGATTTTCTTAAGAAGCCCGATATGCGACGCACCAAAGGGTAGGTGCGGCGCACCTATAGGTGATCTGAAATTTCTGAAGGGTTGGTGCGACGCACCACTTGGCAGGTGCGGCGCACCACATGCCCAGATTTCACAAAACGTTTCGTTTAGCTTATATTTCGATCTTATACTCGTTCTAGGTTGTCGGGAGCACTTAGCAAGCACTGTAAGACCTACGTAACTCATTGTTTAGCTGTACCCAGGTAAGATAACATCTTTTACCACATGAGGGACAACAAAATATAAGGTTTTCATAAGTTAACTTCCCCAAATGAATGTTGTATGTTTATATGTATTCGGGAATGAATGGGAGGTTACTATGGGAATGATTACGTTACCATTGATGATGAACGGTAAGCTTATGCATGCTACATGAAATGATGACGCATTGTTATGAAGTTATGCTTATGAAATGATATGATGACGCATTGTTATGACGTTATGCTTATGAAATGATATGACGATACGTTGCTATCACTTTAAGATGATATGATGCTTATATGACATGATGATACGATGCTATGATGATATATGACATGATGACGCATTGTTATGAAGTTATGCTTATGAAATGATATGATGACGCATTGTTATGACGTTATGCTTATGAAATGATATGACGATACGTTGCTATCACTTTAAGATGATATGATGCTTATATGACATGATGATACGATGCTATGATGATACGTTGACATGGATCTTTTATGATATGATGATGTGATGTTAATATGCGATGACGATATGTTGATGCATATATGTCTTATGATTGATTGCATGGCTTGAACACCTAGTCACTAGACTTCTATAGGTTTGCCATGACACGTGCACGATTAAGGGCCCTAAAGTAAAGAAAGATGGATGTGATTAGTTTAGGTGAAAGTGTAGCCTAAACTAATATAATAAAGAAGTCTCGAGCATATGTAAAGTCTTGTGTTAAGCTTAACCCATGCTAGTTCTTCGGAGCTAGTGTGTACGTGGTCACGTGGTGTGGGAATCTAGATACCTCCCCGTGGCATAGTTATGTATGAGTGTATCCGGGTGGAGTAACTAACCACTACACGCGCAAAGTTCAAACGGTATGCTCAGTTGGATTGACTTTGTCTTTCCTTAACGACGACGATGGACCACCGTAAGGTCTACCCATCTAGTCGGGTGTGAGGACTCCATGTAAGGTTTTATGACCGCCTACACACAACCCCACATCCCTAAGTATGTGTGGCTTATGTCACATAGCCTATGTCTAGGCAAAAGAAAAGAAAGATAAGAAAAGAAAAGAAAGTAAAGAAATGTAAGAAAAGAAAGACGAAACGTAAGGATCTATGATGTTAGGCACATTTAGGATTACGATGAATTCCTAATGTGTTAATTTATGTATGTTGCTTTAATGTTGATGATATGTTCTTGTTGACGTGTGATATGATAGACACCATAGTATTGTGGTGATCTTAACGTGCTACGCCTAATATGTGATATTAACAATTATGAAAAGTTTTTGTTAATATATAAAGAATTGGCAACGTTTTCTTAAACTCATGTTATCTTACTTAGCTTTTAAAGCTAACACTTGCTCTTTTGAAAAATGTTGTTCCCTCAGGTTAAGCAGGTTGAGCTAGTGAAAGACTTAGCTTGGTGAGACGGGTAGTTTCTATGAAGAAGACATCTAGTTTCCCGCTTAGTCATTTATGTTAGCCTTGATGATTGGCTACTTTTAATATGACTTATGTATTGTTTTTATTGGCATTTATGTTGGTGCCACATCTGGATTATCTTACACTATTTTAATGATATGAATGCTGTAACACCACTTTTATAAATGAACTATCCATTAAGGGTTAGTTATGTTCTAAGGATTCTGTATTCCGCATTTCTAAACGCCGTTAGACAAAAGTTTTTGAAAATCCAGATTTTAAAATGACGGGTGTTACATAAGGGTTATTGAATAAGTTATTTAATTTTATTAAGATATTAACTATATTAATATCAATAATGACTCTCTTGATAAAATGTGTTACAAATATAATATTAAAAACAATAATATAAAAAATATGACAAAATAATATTTTTAATATTATAGGATAAGATCATGTGTTACAAATAATTATGGGTTTATGGGTCAGGAGGTAACATGTAGTATTCATCTAGTTAAAAATAAAACAAATGATGAAAAGAAATCAAGGTGTCACTTATATATTAAATTTTTGGTGTGAAAGTGAAAAGGGTTCGTTGAATCCCTACAGTTTAAAATGAAATCCTTAGTGTAAAATTACAAGGGATCAAAGCTTTTGATGTAAATGATTTTAAAATAAATAAAATAAAATAAATTTTTTTAAAAAGTGGGTAATATACTTGTGAAAAAAATTAACCATTTAAAAAAAAAGAGAGTAAGAAATAACATTAAAAACAATGAATATGTGGGCCTCATTAGAAAAAAAGGTAAAAAATAAAAATAAAGTTACTATTCATTGCACGGATTCCCGTAGGTTTGTTTTTAATATATATATAAATATAATTTGATATAAAATATAAAACTAAAAAAAAATTGAAAATAAACAATAAAAGTAAAATAAAATAAAATAAAAACAATCTAAAGAAAAATAAAAATAAAATAAAGGAAATAAAATAAAATAAAATAAAAAAATCAAAATACTTATATATTAAATTTTTTGTGTGAAAGTGAAAAGGGTTCGTTGAATCCCTACAGTTTAAAATGAAATCCTTAGTGTAAAATTACAAGGGATCAAAGCTTTTGATGTAAATGATTTTAAAATAAATAAAATAAAATAAATTTTTTTAAAAAGTGGGTAATATACTTGTGAAAAAAATTAAATTTAAAAAAAAGAGTAAATAAGAAATAAAATAAAATAAAATAAAATAAAATAAAAAACAAACAAACAAAAAAAATAAAACTAAAATAAAAAATATAAAACTAAAAAAAAATAAAATAAAATAAAAAAAATAAAATAAAATAAAAACAATCTAAAGGAAAAATAAAAATAAAATAAAGGAAATAAAATAAAATAAAATAAAAAAAATCAAAATATATTAAATTTTTTGTGTGAAAGTGAAAAGGGTTCGTTGAATCCCTACAGTTTAAAATGAAATCCTTAGTGTAAAATTACAAGGGATCAAAGCTTTTGATGTAAATGATTTTAAAATAAATAAAATAAATTTTTTTAAAAAGTGGGTAATATACTTGTGAAAAAAATAAAATTAAAATAAAAGAGTAAAATAAAATAAAATAAAATAAAATAAAATAAAATAAAATAAAATAAAATAAAATAAAATAAAATAAAATAAAATAAAATAAAATAAAATAAAATAAAATAAAATAAAATAAAATAAAATAAAATAAAATAAAATAAAATAAAATAAAATAAAATAAAATAAAATAAAATAAAATAAAATAAAAAACAAACAAACAAAAAAAATAAAACTAAAATAAAAAATATAAAACTAAAAAAAAATAAAATAAAATAAAAAAAATAAAATAAAATAAAAACAATCTAAAGGAAAAATAAAAATAAAATAAAGGAAATAAAATAAAATAAAATAAAAAAATAAAATATATTAAATTTTTGGTGTGAAAGTGAAAAGGGTTCGTTGAATCCCTACAGTTTAAAATGAAATCCTTAGTGTAAAATTACAAGGGATCAAAGCTTTTGATGTAAATGATTTTAAAATAAATAAAATAAAATAAATTTTTTTAAAAAGTGGGTAATATACTTGTGAAAAAAATTAACCATTTAAAAAAAAGAGTAAGAAATAACATTAAAATAACAATAATATAAAATAAAATAAAATAAAAAACAAACAAACAAAAAAAATAAAACTAAAATAAAAAATATAAAACTAAAAAAAAATAAAATAAAATAAAAAAAATAAAATAAAATAAAAACAATCTAAAGGAAAAATAAAAATAAAATAAAGGATTAAAAATAAATATAAAATAAAATAAAATAAAATAAAATAAAATAAATTTTTTTTATGCGGATTTCTCCGCCAACCCTTAGAAGGTTAAAATGAGTTAGATAGAATCCTATCATGGTATACGGAAATGTTGGAATTATAAATTTCACTCGTTCCTAATTTAATGGTCCCATAAGATAGGAGAGTCAATTGTTGCTGCAAGTGGAGTGGAAGCCAGACATTTAACGTTTGACAAATCAAAACAACCACTCGTTTATGGTCTCTTTAGACTTGAATATGTGTAAGTAAAGGCATGGCATGAGTTATCAACATCTAATCATAAAATCAAATTTTCATATCCACGTCATTTCGGAGGTTTAACTATATGGTTTTATGTCCACGACAAAATTTAATAATAAAAAAATACGTAATAAGTACGAGTACTTTATCAAATCAAATGTCTAATCAAACGTCAGGGATTCAGTCGTATATAATAAGATAAAACCTTCATTTGTTTATGTCTAGAAAGTGGTTTGCGTGTCAAAAACTACTCGTATATGGGAAGACAAAGATAGATATCTATCCATCTTCAAAGTAGCTTAATAGTTGACATCTGAAAATTGAAAATATTTTTAAAAGATTAATTAAGATTCTGAAAAAGTCACTCGATACAATACCCTAATTATGTCCCGCGTGTATAGGAGTAAGAAAAACTTAATAAATAAGTAAACCTCATCCATTTTACAAAAGTATATAGTATATCGACACGTGGAGAAACTATATATAGTATATATTACGAGTTGTTAATGTGTTTTACAACACATTAACCATTATAACCTCCAACCATGAAGCACAAGTAGCAAATTACTTAAAACATTGACTTACCACAAATCAATCATGAACCACGGTTCTCGAACAACACAAACCACAAACCTTGAACTATGAACCGCCTGCAAGTTAAACAAACCATATATGCATGAACAAGGACGGTACCACATGGGGGGCAAAGGGGCTTGGCCCCCTTCGGAATTTATATTTTTAAATTTTCATGAAATTTTAAATTTTTTTTATAGGTTTTTAACATTTTGTCCCCTTTTAGATTTATTTTCCATTGATTTTTTAATTTTTCTCCATCTGAGATTTTTTTTTATTGTACCGCCTCTGTTTATGAACATTTTTCTATGATAAATATTTTATTGATAATTTTGCAGTGTGAAGTGTGAACATTGTACATAATATATGGGCCTATGGGGCCTTTTTGCAGACTTCCTGCCTACACCTGCAGGAGCCCACATCGTGTCATTTTGGAAAGATAACATATACATCCAAAGTATCGATCATTTCTTCATGACTTTTAATCTCGTCCACGTACCATCCATTCCTATGAGTTTCTAACATTTCACACGTTTCTTTATTGGCTGATTACTAAGCACCCAGGCAATGTTTTAAAAATCGATCGTTTTCAATTTTATTTAATTTTTTGTTTTAATAAAATACAAAATGTTCTAAAACTAATTTTGACTTTGTAATATTGTAACTTTGATTGTTTGTATATGTATTGTTGATATTACATATGTTTACTGTCCATCTATTCAATATGATGATTGTATGTATCATTAGACATATTTTTTGTTCATCTGGTAAAAGTTAGGGTTTCTTCTGGAAATTTCGATCTAAGTTCTTCCGCTGTGATTCTGGTTGTTTTGCCTAATTTTTTTTAATCAGAAAAAATTAGGGTTTCTTCTGGAAATTCGATCTAAGTTCTTCCGCTGTGATTCTGGTTGTTTTGCCTAATTTTTTTTCATCTGGTAAAATTAGGGTTTCTTCTGGAAATTTCGATCTAAGTTCTTCCGCTGTGATTCTGGTTGTTTTGCCTAATTTTTTTTAATCAGAAAAAATTAGGGTTTCTTCTGGAAATTTCGATCTAAGTTCTTCCGCTGTGATTCTGGTTGTTTTGCCTAATTTTTTTTAATCAGAAAAAATTAGGGTTTCTTCTGGAAATTTCGATCTAAGTTCTTCCGCTGTGATTCTGGTTGTTTTGCCTAATTTTTTTTAATCAGAAAAAGTTAGGGTTTCTTCTGGAAATTTCGATCTAAGTTCTTCCGCTGTGATTCTGGTTGTTTTGCCTAATTTTTTTTAATCAGAAAAAATTAGGGTTTCTTCTGGAAATTCGATCTAAGTTCTTCCGCTGTGATTCTGGTTGTTTTGCCTAATTTTTTTTCATCTGGTAAAATTAGGGTTTCTTCTGGAAATTTCGATCTAAGTTCTTCCGCTGTGATTCTGGTTGTTTTGCCTAATTTTTTTTAATCAGAAAAAATTAGGGTTTCTTCTGGAAATTTCGATCTAAGTTCTTCCGCTGTGATTCTGGTTGTTTTGCCTAATTTTTTTTAATCAGAAAAAATTAGGGTTTCTTCTGGAAATTTCGATCTAAGTTCTTCCGCTGTGATTCTGGTTGTTTTGCCTAATTTTTTTTAATCAGAAAAAGTTAGGGTTTCTTCTGGAAATTTCGATCTAAGTTCTTCCTCTGTGATTCTGGTTGTTTTGCCTAATTTTTTTTAATCAGAAAAAATTAGGGTTTTCCGGTATTGAATTCAGATCCTGATTACTTCTCTTGACTAAGTGAATCAAGAGAAGGATTAGGGTTCCTCTACCATCGGCTTAATAGCACTGTATTGTATTCTTCTCCCTTTCTATTCTATTATTTGTTTGGTTCTGCTTATATTTTCTTCTCAAACAAATTATATATATATATATATATATATCAAAATTTCTTTATCTTCAATCTCGTAAAAACATTCGTGTTAATACTTGACCTGCCTTCATACGAGAGGTTAGGAATCCTGTCACTGACACGTTTGTGAGGTTAAGATCTATTTTCTGCACTGTTTTTTATTTGAGAAGAAGATATTTGTGATATTTTTTGTGTTTAGTTGTTATTATCTGAATTTTCTGTGTGTGTTTAAATCTATCTTATCTGTTTCTTATTTGCTACTTGGAAGTATTATTTGTTATTTCTGATTTTTGTTCTTATTTGCAATGGATGCTAATAATAATAATAATAATGATAATATAATAATAATAATAATAATAACAACATCAACAACAATAATGGTGAAGATGCTCATTCTAAACATTCTGATTTCCTTAATTTCCTTAATGAGCCTGAAACTAAAATTAGCAAATTGGATTTTGGTGATCCTTTGTATCTGCATGCTAGTGATACTACCAGTACACCTTTGATTGGTTTTAAGTTGCTTGGAACTGAAAATTATAAAGTGTGGGCTTGTGCAATTGAATTAGCTTTGGAAACTAAAAATAAAACTGGTTTTATTGATGGTACATGTTTGAAAAACTTTGATAATCCTATTCTTGCAAAACAATGGGATAGATGTAATGCTGTGGTTCTAAACTGGATTTTAGGCTGTGTTTCACAAGAGCTATATTTAGGGCAAATTTATTCTAAAAATGCTTGTGTTGTTTGGCAAGAACTTAAGGATACCTATGATAAAGTTGATGGATCTGTCACTTTTAACTTGTATCAAAAGATTAATTGTCTTACTCAAAATGGTTCTTCTCTGTCTGATTATTATCATAAACTTTCTGCATTGTGGAAACAATTTGATGCTATGATTCATTTACCTGCTTGTTCTTGTTCTGCTGCTTCTGAAATTCAAAAACATGCTGATCTTATGAAATTAATGCAATTCTTAATGGGATTAGATGATGCATATATGTCTGTTAGAAGCAATTTGTTGACTAGAGAGCCTCTTCCTTCTGTTAAAACTGCTTATTCTATTGTTTCTAGGGAAGAATCTCATCTAGGGGGGATGGGTGAAAAATCTGTTCCTTCTGCTTTTGTTGCCAAAACCAATTTCAACAGGAATTCTGGTTTTAAAGGGAATAAAAATTCGTTTGAAACTAAAAGAACTTATGATAATAACTTTGAATCAAGGAGAACTTTTGATCAAAATCAAAGGGTTTTAAGACCACCTAATCCCAATCTTCAGTGTACTCATTGTAACAGAATTGGACATACTATTGACAGATGTTTTTTGTTAAAAAAATAAGAGTTCTTCAAATCAATTTAACAGATTTTCAAATAACAATGTCAATATGAATAAACCTGGTTCTAATTCTACTGTTAGTACTACTGTTGCTTCTACTTCTTCTAATTCTCTTACTTCTGATCAAGTGGCTCAACTGCTAAGTTTGTTAGATACCAAGTCTTCTTCTGGTCCCAGTCTGCATGCCAATATGGCAGGTATGCCAATGTGTAGTAACTCTTGGTTTCTTAGTTGCAACAGTTTCTTATTCAATGCTATAATCAAATGGATAATTGATAGTGGTGCAAATCAACATATGACTATGTCTGCAAAAAATCTTACAAATGTAGTTGACATTTCTGATTTAAAGTTAAAGATTGGACATCCAAATGGAACATGTGCTACTGTTAAACAAATAGGAAATCTCCATCTTAAAAATGGCATTGTTTTATTTGATGTTCTTGTGGTACCTGAATATAATGTGAATCTTATGTCTGTTCATAAACTTGCTAGGGATAATGACTTGTTCATAGATTTTGATCCTAGTACTTGTTATATTCAGGATTTACAAAAAAAGAATGTTATGGGGACTGGTAGTGAACAGGGTGGCTTGTATATATATATGATGATCTTCCTCTATCTTCTTCTGTTGTATGCAATTCTGCTTCTGTTCCTTGTGAGTCTAAATTGTTATGGCATATGAGACTTGGTCATCCTGCTGACCAAGCTTTATCTGTTTTTTCTAAAACCTTGAGTCTGCCTGCTTGTGTTATTGGTCCTTGTGATGTGTGTCATAAAGCAAAACAGACAAGAGAACCTTTTCCTTTAAGTGAACATAAAACTTTAAAACTTGGTGATTTAATTCATTTAAATGTTTGGGGACCATATAAGGTTAAAAGTAAAGAAGGATTTAAGTATTTTTTTACTATTGTAGATGATTTTACAAGAGCTGTTTGGACTTTTATGATGAAAAACAAAACTGAAGTGTTTGAAAATGTTAAGCAGTTTTTAGAATTAGTGAATACTCAGTTTAATGTCAAAGTGAAAATTGTTAGAAGTGATAATGGTATAGAATTTTTAAATAAACAAATGTCATCTTTGTTCACTTCTAAGGGAATTGTTCATCAAACCTCTATGACATATACACCACAATAGAATGGTATTGCTGAAAGGAAACATAGACATCTTCTTAATGTTGCTAGGTCTCTTATGTTTCAGGGGGGAATTCCTTTATATTTGTGGAGTGATTGTGTGCTTACTGCAACTTATTTGATTAATAGAACTCCTTCCCCTGTTCTTAAAGGAAAAACTCCTTATGAAAAAGTGTATGGTTTTGAACCTTCTTTAAAACATTTAAGAGTCTTTGGTTGCTTGTGTTTTGCAACTAATCTGAATGTGTTTGACAAATTTGAGTCTAGGGCAGAAAAATGTGAGTTAATTGGTTATTCTAATAGTAAAAAAGGATATAAACTCTATAGTCTTGAGTCTAAATCTTATGTTTACTCTAGAGATGTTAGGTTTTATGAAAATGTGTTTCCTTTTACAATGAAAAATGATAAAATTTTTCAAAATGATTCTGTAAATCAACTAAATTTCTTTGATAACTTTGATACACTAATTCATGAGGATTTTTCTATGCCCTATGATGAAGAGGAAGACAAGAAGCCTGATTCTAACATTGGAGGTGAGCCTCATCTTCAAAAGAATCTTAATGAACATCTTAATGATATGCATGATCATTCTCCTGGCAGTTCTTCAAGAACTACTGAGAATAGTATTGAGCATAGTCATTAGTTCAGAAGAGATTAACAGAGAAGATGGTGAGCATGCCATCATGTTAGAAAACATGAATAATGAGAATATCATTCCTGAGGGCAATTTAGAAAATCCAAGTCTTAATTTAAGAAGGTCTGCTAGACAATCTGTTTTATCTCAAAGGTTAAAAGATTTTGAGGTTCAAGGAAAAGTAAAGTATCCATTAAACAAAGTTGTCAATTATTCACATTTATCTTCTGATCTTCACTGTTTTGCTACTTCTTTAAACAAAAGTATTGAACCTTCCTCATTTAGTGAAGCTAGTAGAGACATTAATTGGATAAATGCAATGAATGAGGAAATGGAAGCATTAAACAGAAACAATACTTGGACTATCACTAATTTGCCTAATAATAGAACAACTATTGGTTGTAAACGGATATATAAGATTAAATACAAGGCAAATGGGGAAATTGAAAGATATAAAGCAAGATTGGTTGCAAAAGGGTATAATCAAAAGGCTGGTATTGACTTTGATGAAACATTTTCACCTGTTGTGAAAATGGTAACTGTTAGATGCTTCTAAAAATTGGCCTTTATTTCAATTAGATGTGAATAATGCTTTTTTATATGGTGATTTGATTGAAGATGTTTATATGGATATTCCTCAAGGTTATTCTAATAACCAAAACATGGTTTGTAAACTGAATAAATCTTTGTATGGGTTGAAACAAGCTCCTAGGCAATGGAATTCTAAGTTAAGTAGTGCATTGATTGAGTATGGCTTTGTTAAAAGCAAATGTGATTATTCTTTGTTTACTAAGAATAATGGTGATATTTTTGTGGCTTTACTTGTTTATGTAGATGATATAGTTCTAACTGGTAATTGTCAAACTGAGATTAATAATGTTAAACATTTTTTGAACACAAAGTTTAAAATAAAAGATTTGGGGAAATTAAAGTATTTCCTAGGAATTGAGGTTCTTGAAAATGAATCTGGTATGTATCTAACTCAAAGGAAATATTGTTTGGAAGTTCTGAATGAGTTTGGTCTTCATGGATGTAAGCCTATTAATACTCCTCTTGAGATGAATATGACTCTTAAACCTAATTCTTCCTCTCCTTTACTTGAAAATATGAATGCATATCAAAAATTGGTTGGAAAATTGATATATTTAACTCTTACAAGACCTGATATTAGCTATTCAGTTCAATGCTTGTCTCAATATATGCATTCTCCAACTCAAGAACACTTTAATCTTGGACTTAGGGTTCTGAGATATCTTAAAGGAGCTCCAGGTAATGGTTTACATATACAAAAGTGTGATAAACTTGATCTTGTTGGATATGTGGATTCTGACTGGGCTAGATGTCTAGCTACCAGAAAATCTGTCACAGGTTTTTCTGTTTTCTTGGGCAAAACTCTTGTTTCATGGAAAAGTAAGAAACAAAATACAGTAGCTAAATCCTCTGCTGAAGCAGAATATAGGGCTTTAGCTGCTGTAACTTGTGAAAGTATTTGGCTTATGAACCTATTAGCTGATCTTAATATTAAAATTAGTCTTCCTGTTGGTATATTCTGTGATAGCAAAGCTGCTATTCAAATTTCTGCCAATCCAGTATTTCATGAAAGAACAAAGCACTTTGAAATTGATTTATACTTTGTAAGAGAGAAAATCTGTGCAGGGGTTATAAAAGTAAATAAAATTCAATCTGAATTTAACATAGCAGATATATTTACTAAAAGTTTAGGTTCTAAGCAACATCAATTTCTTTGTGAAAAACTTGGTCTTTTTAACATGTTTAAACCATGAACTGGAGGGGGGATGTTGTAAGGATCAAGTCCATGGTTTAATTCTTAGTACTTATTATGTTGTTGTCAAGTGCAGAAAAAGGATTCTTGGTGTAAAGATATGGAAATCAGGGACTTAAGTTGACAACACTCAGAAACTGCTTGAAGTGAAGATACAAAGACTAGAGGGTGTTTTATGAAAATATAAGTGTGTATATAAACACACTTATATCACATCTTTAGGGTTACGAAACCCTTATTATTTTCTGCAGCTTATTTTCGATCACTTTTCTCTCTATATTGTATTCATATATATATCATATCGATATATATATATTTCAAGGTTTTCTGTATATAATCATCATTGTTGATGATTATTTAGATAATATTCTGTATCAATAAACTCATAAACTCTATAATAAACATTCATAATAATAATTTCTGCTCAAGTTCTTGATTGATTGTGATATTCTTTACACAATGAAGTCAATGCTACATTGCTACGCGTTAAAAAGAAGCGTTCGTATGATATAAACGTTTTAGTGTTTTATCAAACTCTCTTTCTTTAGAAAAAAAAGAATATCCTTCTAACTAACCCTTTTTAAAATCCTCATGACATGTGACAAAATTAAAAAATGAGATTAGGAAAGAGAGCTAGTGGATTCCACATGTCATGTTTTAGTGATTTTAAAAGGATTTTTAACCGGAATGTTAAGAAAATTAATCATTTTTTTATATTATTTTTCGCTAAATCGCTACGCGTTAAAAAGAAACGTACGTCACAACATATACATATATAAACGACTTATCAATACCTTTATATGATTTTCTTTTATTCTCAATTATTATATAAGGATTCTGTTGAGTCCCAATGATAATTGTAAATTTGGTGATGACAAATCTGATAGTTAAACACTTAGAAATCTTTTGGTTCTTGTAATTTGATCTGGGCCAGGCTAAGCTGACACAGCTTACGATCTGTTTCTGACCCAGATCATGCTTCATGTTTTGTATTGTAATGTTCTATGGAAGCAAGTGTTATTCAAGCTGCAACAACAATGTTCATAGCACTCAATCCAAGTCGAAGAGGAGGATTGAGGATAGAAGACCAAGCTGGCAGTGGAAGGCAGCTTGGGATTAGCAGTCAGCTTGGAAACACTTAGGCAGATTGGTGCTTTGACAAATAGCCCAATCTGTGTCTGACAATCAAGTGAAGATAACAAGTTGGATTGTAGATAAGGACAAATGATGTAACTAGGAAGAATCCTAGGATCCAGGTTGGTGGTTGGATTTACATATGCGTGTCCATACTCTTATTGGATGAAAAAAATGAGTGGCAGTACTTTGGGGACCACAAGTACTATGAATAGGCATGATCAAATATTCCTCTGTTATCCAATAGAAGATGAATACGTGGGTGAATTGGACACCAAGTGAAGATGGGCTTTCGCCTATAAAAGCCTCATTCCTTGATTGCATATGTGTGGCTTTCCTGAGAATTATTCTTCACATAAGTTTTCTTTGCTCTTACACACAACTTAGTCTGTTCGAGATCAGCTTGAGCTGATTCTCTTGAGTAGAAACTTGTTGATTGTAATTTGTCATTTCAGAGGGTTGTTTAGATATCTGTAGGCTATCTTTGTTCCGCAACAACCCTGTAATTCTTTGTATAGATTATTTCTTAATAAAGGATTACATTGAAATTACAATCTCGGTGCAAGAATGTTTCCTTACTTTTATTGCTTTACTGCTTTATTGATTCCTGTTCTTTATATTCTTTATATTTAAGTTGAGTCTTTAAAACGTTTAGTTAAAAGTTTGTAAAGATAGAACTAAGTTGTATTCATCCCCCTCTACAACAGTTCAGTGTTCAATATACTTTACCTTGGGACATATCAATTGGTATCAGAGCAGGGGTTAAGAATTAACTTGACTAGATCCTTGCTTATTTTCTCTTATAGTAAAGCATTATGTCATCTTATGTTGATAATGGTTCTTCAACCAGACCACCCATGTTTGACAAAGATGATTTCAGTGGGTGAAAAGGTCGAATGTCTTTGTTCCTTGAATCCATCGATAACAATATGCCTGACATCCTTACGGATGGTCCTTATGTTCCTACACAGACCCTAGTGGTAGATGCTGTGGTCAGAGATGGTCAACCAACCATTCATGCCACAGTCAAATCTGTTGTTAAGGACAAGGCAGATTGGGGGGATGAGGATAGGAGGTTGGCAGACTTGGATGTGAAGGCTAGAAATTTCATTGTCCAAGTTGTGCCCAAAGATATTTACCATTCTATTAAAATGTGTTCTACAGCTAAGAAAATGTGGGGTACTTTGACTGTCATGTTTGAGGGTTGCTCTACTTCCATGGAATCTACAATAACTTCCTTAACCAGGAAGTATGAGAGATTCTTCTCTTTGAGAAATGAATCCTTGACTGACACTCATACCCGCTTTAATGCGTTGGTTAATGATTTAGCTGCTGTTGGAATAACTAAGAAAAATGATGTTTTAAAAAGTAAATTTCATTGTCCAAGTTGTGCCCAAAGATATTTACCATTCTATTAAAATGTGTTCTACAGCTAAGAAAATGTGGGGTACTTTGACTGTCATGTTTGAGGGTTGCTCTACTTCCATGGAATCTACAATAACTTCCTTAACCAGGAAGTATGAGAGATTCTTCTCTTTGAGAAATGAATCCTTGACTGACACTCATACCCGCTTTAATGCGTTGGTTAATGATTTAGCTGCTGTTGGAATAACTAAGAAAAATGATGTTTTAAAAAGTAAATTTCTTGATTCATTGCCACCTAAATGGAATAATTATATTTCTTCTGTTAAGCTAAGTTCTGTTTATCAAGATCTTGATCTCCCTGGACTCTTTGGCTTACTTCATAACCAAGAGTGTTCAGAGGCTGATGTTGATGCATGTTGATGTGACAACAGCAACTTAGATTTGATTATGTCTTATTCATTTATATGTAATTGATAGATTATGGACTTCGTGTTTTAGTAATGATTAATTACATGTTTTGGTGTTATTTATATGTTTATATATGATGTTTGTTATGTATATCATACAAGTACAAACATAATATATGTTAGGTTTCTTGTACATAAAGTACTTGGAAAATAACTAAGCATAGATGTTGATGGTATTTAGTACTAACGAAGATAGAAAACGAAGATAGATCACATAAGGCTGATTATATTGAGATAATTAGCAATATATACGATAACTAATCAAACTAGTTATCTCGTGAGGATTCCGCACTCACGACATAACAATAGACGATCTCGAGAGCGATCAGTAGCTATCGAGGGACTCACAAGTGGTATCAGAGCTATTCGATATCTTATCGAAGGGTTGAGATCGTTTGTTTGATTGTTATTTTCTCAAAAATAGCCTCCCGAACACCTTCTGTCGTTAAGTTCGTTTACCTTACGAACTTAGCGAAACGAAGTTAGCTAACGAAGTTAACTTAATTTCGTTCTAAATTTCAACTAACGAAGATAGAAAACGAAGTTATCTTCATTTTCGTTTTGAATCTTCTTCAAACGAATTTAATCTACGAACTTAACTTATCTTCGTTCAGATCCCTGTCTACGAACTTAGCTATCTTCGTTCAGAATTTTTGTCCACGAAATTAAGCTATTTTCGTATTGACTCAGTTCTACGAATTTAATCTAAATTCGTTCAATTCTTATCTTCGTTTAAACAGTATTTTTTTTTTTTTTTTTTTTTTTTTTTTTTTTTTTTTTTTTTTTTTTTTTTTTTTTTTTTTTTTTTTTTTTTTTTTTTTTTTTTTTTTTTTTTTTTTTTTTTTTTTTTTTTTTTTTTTTTTTTTTTTTTTTTTTTTTTTTTTTTTTTTTTTTTTTTTTTTTTTTTTTTTTTTTTTTTTTTTTTTTTTTTTTTTTTTTTTTTTTTTTTTTTTTTTTTTTTTTTTTTTTTTTTTTTTTTTTTTTTTTTTTTTTTTTTTTTTTTTTTTTTTTTTTTTTTTTTTTTTTTTTTTTTTTTTTTTTTTTTTTTTTTTTTTTTTTTTTTTTTTTTTTTTTTTTTTTTTTTTTTTTTTTTTTTTTTTTTTTTTTTTTTTTTTTTTTTTTTTTTTTTTTTTTTTTTTTTTTTTTTTTTTTTTTTTTTTTTTTTTTTTTTTTTTTTTTTTTTTTTTTTTTTTTTTTTTTTTTTTTTTTTTTTTTTTTTTTTTTTTTTTTTTTTTTTTTTTTTTTTTTTTTTTTTTTTTTTTTTTTTTTTTTTTTTTTTTTTTTTTTTTTTTTTTTTTTTTTTTTTTTTTTTTTTTTTTTTTTTTTTTTTTTTTTTTTTTTTTTTTTTTTTTTTTTTTTTTTTTTTTTTTTTTTTTTTTTTTTTTTTTTTTTTTTTTTTTTTTTTTTTTTTTTTTTTTTTTTTTTTTTTTTTTTTTTTTTTTTTTTTTTTTTTTTTTTTTTTTTTTTTTTTTTTTTTTTTTTTTTTTTTTTTTTTTTTTTTTTTTTTTTTTTTTTTTTTTTTTTTTTTTTTTTTTTTTTTTTTTTTTTTTTTTTTTTTTTTTTTTTTTTTTGTTTCTTTTCTGGAGTTGGTAATACTGGTGAGACAGACAATTGTGGTGCACAAATGGATGGAGATGATTCTTCTAGATTCATGGCTACTGATGCTAGTAACAAGGGTAAAAGGGCTAATGACGGTGCAAAGACTGGAAATATGAAATTCGGAAACATTTCATCTTCTTCTGCGGGTTACAAATCCATGCCTATGAATATGAAATCAGCTGAGGGTAGGATGAATGTATTTGCTGCTATGTGTGCTGCACATGAAGCTTTTGTTGCAGGAAGAATCACAGATCCAGCACTTATTGATGAAGATTACGATCAGATAGATCCAGATGATGTTGAAGAAATGGATTTGAAATGGCAATTGGCAATGATCACCAGGAGAGTACAAAAGTTTATGAATAGAACAGGAAGACAGCTTACAGGAGGTACTCAAGGATTTGACAAGTCAAAGGTGAAATGCTATAACTGCGAAGGTTTTGGACATTTTGCCAGAGAATGTCAACGGCCTAAAAAAGAGGCAAATGTTACTCCTGCACGTCAAGATAGAGGTGGTAATCGTCCGTTCAATCAAAATCCTACTAGAGCTCTTTTGTTAACTGATGATCCTATTGCAAATGTCACTGGAAATGACAAGGCTATAGTAGCTGTTTAACCAGATGGTTCTTATGTTTGGAATCTTCCTCATGATGAGAACAATAACGCTTATTTGGCCGAAATTCTTGATGATATGGCTCAAATAGTTGATTCTCCAGATGATTTCATGGACACCACAGTCTACCACAGTGAAGAGCAATTGTATGAAAATACTAAAAGTTCGAATGTGGAATCTGTTGCTGCTGGTGTATATGATACTGATTCCGAATCTGACAATGAGTTAGAAGATGTCAAGAATCTTGATGAAGTGAAAGCAGCTGAGGTTAAAGATGATTCTGCCACAGAAAAGAGTGAAAAGACTATTGAGGAGCAGATGCAAGATTTTGAGATTCCGGCTGGCATGACTGTGGATGACTTTGTTGCTTACATGGCAGATTGCAAAGAGGCAGACCAACAGGTATCTTATTCTTTACATACTATTGTTCATGTTTGCAAAATTGTTAATCACATGTTTGATGAACTTGAACAAAAGAATGAACAAATTAAGAAATTAGAATCTGTTGTCAATACTGCTCATGATGAAAGAGATAAATTAATTAAAAAGGGTCTAACTGTAAATGATAAGGAAAAATTTTTCAAGGAAAAGATTAGATCCTTAGAATCTGACATTAGAGCAATGAAAGATAAAGTCAATCATTCTGTGGCTATAGAAAGAGTAAGTAGTGAAGCTTATTCCTTGTTAGCTAGAAAGTGTGCTACCGTAGAAAAGGAACTTGCTGATGCTAGGATAGAAATCTTGGAATTTAAGGCTAAATCTGATTCTGCTAGACATTCTGAGCTTTTGATGTATATGAAAAAGTTTGAGAATTCTTCTTCTAAGAGTCTTGAAACTGCTAAGATTTCTTATAAAGATGTGCCTCCTCCTTTCAATAATAACTATACTCCTGTTGAACCTAATATTCCTGAAATCCTACTTCAACCTAGTGTTGTAGATGGTAAACCAAAAGACTCAATTTCCGAGGCAAAGTTGCCTGAGGGAACAAAAGAGTCTAAAGGAGGTTCTTCTCAACCTAACAAGGAAGAGAAATTGAAAGGTGTTGCTTTAAAAGGTACTATGAACAACTTACTCTAGAAAGAGTAAACTATGTGGAACAACTTACTCATAGAAAGAGTAAACTATGTGGAACAACTTACCTCTAGAAAGAGTAAACTATGTGGAACAACTTACCTCTAGAAAGAGTAAACTATGTGGAACAACTTACCTCTAGAAAGAGTAAACTATGTGGAACAACTTACCTCTAGAAAGAGTAAACTATGTGGAACAACTTACCTCTAGAAAGAGTAAACTATGTGGAACAACTTACCTCTAGAAAGAGTAAACTATGTGGAACAACTTACCTCTAGAAAGAGTAAACTATGTGGAACAACTTACCTCTAGAAAGAGTAAACTATGTGGAACAACTTACCTCTAGAAAGAGTAAACTATGTGGAACAACTTACCTCTAGAAAGAGTAAACTATGTGGAACAACTTACCTCTAGAAAGAGTAAACTATGTGGAACAACTTACCTCTAGAAAGAGTAAACTATGTGGAACAACTTACCTCTAGAAAGAGTAAACTATGTGGAACAACTTACCTCTAGAAAGAGTAAACTATGTGGAACAACTTACCTCTAGAAAGAGTAAACTATGTGGAACAACTTACCTCTAGAAAGAGTAAACTATGTGGAACAACTTACCTCTAGAAAGAGTAAACTATGTGGAACAACTTACCTCTAGAAAGAGTAAACTATGTGGAACAACTTACCTCTAGAAAGAGTAAACTATGTGGAACAACTTACCTCTAGAAAGAGTAAACTATGTGGAACAACTTACCTCTAGAAAGAGTAAACTATGTGGAACAACTTACCTCTAGAAAGAGTAAACTATGTGGAACAACTTACCTCTAGAAAGAGTAAACTATGTGGAACAACTTACCTCTAGAAAGAGTAAACTATGTGGAACAACTTACCTCTAGAAAGAGTAAACTATGTGGAACAACTTACCTCTAGAAAGAGTAAACTATGTGGAACAACTTACCTCTAGAAAGAGTAAACTATGTGGAACAACTTACCTCTAGAAAGAGTAAACTATGTGGAACAACTTACCTCTAGAAAGAGTAAACTATGTGGAACAACTTACCTCTAGAAAGAGTAAACTATGTGGAACAACTTACCTCTAGAAAGAGTAAACTATGTGGAACAACTTACCTCTAGAAAGAGTAAACTATGTGGAACAACTTACCTCTAGAAAGAGTAAACTATGTGGAACAACTTACCTCTAGAAAGAGTAAACTATGTGGAACAACTTACCTCTAGAAAGAGTAAACTATGTGGAACAACTTACCTCTAGAAAGAGTAAACTATGTGGAACAACTTACCTCTAGAAAGAGTAAACTATGGGAACAACTTACTCTAGAAAGAGTAAACTATGTGGAACAACTTACTCTAGAAAGAGTAAACTATGTGGAACAACTTACTCATAATCTAATGAGTGTCTCACAGATCTGTGACAAGGGCAACAATGTTCATTTCACAGAAAAGGAGGCATTCATCTTGAAGCCGGGTTTCATTATTCCAGAAGAATGGATTATGCTCAGAGCTCCTAGGAAGAGAGACATCTATGGCTTAGTTTTAGGTGTTGATAATCCAACGGAGCCCCTCTGTTTGTTGAGCAAAGCAAATGAGTCTGAATCTCTCCTCTGGCATCGAAGAATGGGACATATCAACTTTCGGAAGATGAATGAACTTGTTAATCTTGGTTTAGTTGATGGTGTTCCAATTAAGAAGTTTGGGATGGAAGATAAATGTGTACCATGTTTGAAAGGAAAGCAACACAAGAATCCTCATAAATCAAAGGTGCACAACACTATATCCAAACCATTCGAACTACTTCATATGGATCTCTTTGGTCCTGTGAATGTAAGAAGCATTGGAGGGATGTTCTACTGTTTGGTGATCACTGATGATTACTCAAGGTACTCATGGGTATTTTTCTTGAAGACAAAGGACGAGACCGCAAACCGGTTTATGGATTTTGTTAGACAAGTTGAGAATGTCCATGAAATTAAAGTTAAGAGAATCAGGAGTGACGATGGCACTGAGTTCAAGAACAATACTCTTACGGTTTTTTGCTTGACCAAGGGTATTCAACATCAATTTAGTGCACCGTATGAGCCACAGCAGAATGGAGTAGCTGAGAGGAAAAACAGGACTTTGATAGAAACAGCTAGGACGATGCTTGCTGATTCAGGGCTTCCTGTTACTTTCTGGGGGGAGGCAGTGAATACAGCTTGTCACATTTTAAATCGGGTTTTAACAGTTAAACGGTTCAAGAAAACTTGTTATGAACTTTTGCACAACAAAAAGCCCAATTTGCAAAATGTTGAGCCATACATAGCTGCTGGTCAATGCTGTTCTCAGGTACTTTGGATACAGCAACAATTGCGCGACTATGGTATGGATATCTCAGACTCTCCTATTTGTATTGATAATAAGTCTGCCATAGACATTACTAAGAATCCGAAAAACTTTAAAGTCACCAAGCACATAGATATAAAGCATCATTTTTTGCGTGACTGTTTTGAGAAAAAGCTTATTCATTTAGAAAAGGTTGTTACTGATGATAACCTTGCTGATCTTTATACTAAAGCTTTTGATAGACCTCGTCATGAGTTGTTATATCAACTCAATGGTATGAAGAATGCCGAGTAGTTTCTCTCAAAGAACTTAAATTTTTATTTTTTGTTTTTTTGCACAACAAAAAGCCCAATTTGCAAAATGTTGAGCCATACATAGCTGCTGGTCAATGCTGTTCTCAGGTACTTTGGATACAGCAACAATTGCGCGACTATGGTATGGATATCTCAGACTCTCCTATTTGTATTGATAATAAGTCTGCCATAGACATTACTAAGAATCCGAAAAACTTTAAAGTCACCAAGCACATAGATATAAAGCATCATTTTTTGCGTGACTGTTTTGAGAAAAAGCTTATTCATTTAGAAAAGGTTGTTACTGATGATAACCTTGCTGATCTTTATACTAAAGCTTTTGATAGACCTCGTCATGAGTTGTTATATCAACTCAATGGTATGAAGAATGCCGAGTAGTTTCTCTCAAAGAACTTAAATTTTATTTTCGTGTCTTAGTAGTTTAAGTCGTACATAGATAGAGTCAAAAATACAAAAAGAGTTGTCTTAGTATAAGTCTGTATATATCTAGTGTCAGAAAAATACAAAAAGAGTTGTCTTAGTATAAGTCTGTATATATCTAGTGTCAGAAAAATACAAAAACATCTGAAAAATAGAAAATCCAAAAATATAATAAATAAAGTAAGGTTACTGCACTACATGTTTAGACGTGACGATACTTTAGCTTTTAAGCCTCCTTAATTGTACTTTAAAAATGCTCAGTTCAGTGATACCATTATATGATGTATCGATAGGCACAAAGTACCAAGGTTTCCTTATAATCTGAACTTAAATGTATACAATGTTCTTATGGGAAACGTATTCAGATATATGGCTGAGAATACTTGTTCTTAAAATAGGCAAGTCCTTTAAATCTTATGAAAGATCATTCATTTGAATTCTTGATGAGGTTATGTGTTTAGTTCAAAAGAAGATTTTCTGATATGGACATTAATTTGTTTAAGTTTAGAAAATGATCTTTTAAATCTTATGTGACAAGTCAATGTTATTTGAATTCTTGATGAGGTTATGTGTTTAGTTCAAAAGAAGATTTTCTGATATGGACATTAATTTGTTTAAGTTTAGAAAATGATCTTTTAAATCTTATGTGACAAGTCAATGTTATTTGAATTCTTGATGAGGTTATGTGTTTAGTTCAAAAGAAGATTTTCTGATATGGACATTAATTTGTTTAAGTTTAGAAAATGATCTTTTAAATCTTATGTGACAAGTCAATGTTATTTGAATTCTTGATGAGGTTATGTGTTTAGTTCAAAAGAAGATTTTCTGATATGGACATTAATTTGTTTAAGTTTAGAAAATGATCTTTTAAATCTTATGTGACAAGTCAATGTTATTTGAATTCTTGATGAGGTTATGTGTTTAGTTCAAAAGAAGATTTTCTGATATGGACATTAATTTGTTTAAGTTTAGAAAATGATCTTTTAAATCTTATGTGACAAGTCAATGTTATTTGAATTCTTGATGAGGTTATGTGTTTAGTTCAAAAGAAGATTTTCTGATATGGACATTAATTTGTTTAAGTTTAGAAAATGATCTTTTAAATCTTATGTGACAAGTCAATGTTATTTGAATTCTTGATGAGGTTATGTGTTTAGTTCAAAAGAAGATTTTCTGATATGGACATTAATTTGTTTAAGTTTAGAAAATGATCTTTTAAATCTTATGTGACAAGTCAATGTTATTTGAATTCTTGATGAGGTTATGTGTTTAGTTCAAAAGAAGATTTTCTGATATGGACATTAATTTGTTTAAGTTTAGAAAATGATCTTTTAAATCTTATGTGACAAGTCAATGTTATTTGAATTCTTGATGAGGTTATGTGTTTAGTTCAAAAGAAGATTTTCTGATATGGACATTAATTTGTTTAAGTTTAGAAAATGATCTTTTAAATCTTATGTGACAAGTCAATGTTATTTGAATTCTTGATGAGGTTATGTGTTTAGTTCAAAAGAAGATTTTCTGATATGGACATTAATTTGTTTAAGTTTAGAAAATGATCTTTTAAATCTTATGTGACAAGTCAATGTTATTTGAATTCTTGATGAGGTTATGTGTTTAGTTCAAAAGAAGATTTTCTGATATGGACATTAATTTGTTTAAGTTTAGAAAATGATCTTTTAAATCTTATGTGACAAGTCAATGTTATTTGAATTCTTGATGAGGTTATGTGTTTAGTTCAAAAGAAGATTTTCTGATATGGACATTAATTTGTTTAAGTTTAGAAAATGATCTTTTAAATCTTATGTGACAAGTCAATGTTATTTGAATTCTTGATGAGGTTATGTGTTTAGTTCAAAAGAAGATTTTCTGATATGGACATTAATTTGTTTAAGTTTAGAAAATGATCTTTTAAATCTTATGTGACAAGTCAATGTTATTTGAATTCTTGATGAGGTTATGTGTTTAGTTCAAAAGAAGATTTTCTGATATGGACATTAATTTGTTTAAGTTTAGAAAATGATCTTTTAAATCTTATGTGACAAGTCAATGTTATTTGAATTCTTGATGAGGTTATGTGTTTAGTTCAAAAGAAGATTTTCTGATATGGACATTAATTTGTTTAAGTTTAGAAAATGATCTTTTAAATCTTATGTGACAAGTCAATGTTATTTGAATTCTTGATGAGGTTATGTGTTTAGTTCAAAAGAAGATTTTCTGATATGGACATTAATTTGTTTAAGTTTAGAAAATGATCTTTTAAATCTTATGTGACAAGTCAATGTTATTTGAATTCTTGATGAGGTTATGTGTTTAGTTCAAAAGAAGATTTTCTGATATGGACATTAATTTGTTTAAGTTTAGAAAATGATCTTTTAAATCTTATGTGACAAGTCAATGTTATTTGAATTCTTGATGAGGTTATGTGTTTAGTTCAAAAGAAGATTTTCTGATATGGACATTAATTTGTTTAAGTTTAGAAAATGATCTTTTAAATCTTATGTGACAAGTCAATGTTATTTGAATTCTTGATGAGGTTATGTGTTTAGTTCAAAAGAAGATTTTCTGATATGGACATTAATTTGTTTAAGTTTAGAAAATGATCTTTTAAATCTTATGTGACAAGTCAATGTTATTTGAATTCTTGATGAGGTTATGTGTTTAGTTCAAAAGAAGATTTTCTGATATGGACATTAATTTGTTTAAGTTTAGAAAATGATCTTTTAAATCTTATGTGACAAGTCAATGTTATTTGAATTCTTGATGAGGTTATGTGTTTAGTTCAAAAGAAGATTTTCTGATATGGACATTAATTTGTTTAAGTTTAGAAAATGATCTTTTAAATCTTATGTGACAAGTCAATGTTATTTGAATTCTTGATGAGGTTATGTGTTTAGTTCAAAAGAAGATTTTCTGATATGGACATTAATTTGTTTAAGTTTAGAAAATGATCTTTTAAATCTTATGTGACAAGTCAATGTTATTTGAAATCTCACAAGTTTCAGTTTCTACAAGTTATGAATCTAATTGATAACTTGGTGACCTTTAGGGTTTGACAATGGAATGACCTCCCTTGATCTTTATTAGGATCTTGAGTATTTCGTAATTGTTAATCCTAATTTTGTGTGTTTTCACTTGAATTTTCTGCATTATTGTGCCTTTGCTCTTGTTGCGTTAATGAGTTTTTGGTAAGTGTGCAGTGTTCAGGTTAAACAAGATAAAGTTGGAGTGCTGATCCTTGTTGCAATACTGTGTTATTCATACTGATGATATCATGGAGACAAGATTTTTGGTGTGAAATGACAATATTGTGATGCAAATATGAGCACGTGAAGGAAGAATACATGAATCTGTCTTTAGAGTATTTATTTACTTTACATTTCATGTATTTAGTGAAAATAATCAGTGTTGATACATGTTTCTTTTAATTTCCGTACCTTGACTTATGACATGATTTCGGAAATTTTACAAAGTTCTTCATTGGATTTTTGGACTATTCATTGTTTGTTAGTTTTGTAGACGACATCTAATATGGGACTTAAGTGTTTCAAGATGGTTTGCCGTCAAACATCTCAATGATTAGAGAAATGCTCTCCGTATCATGGTCGTGGTTGGTATCGCTGTTCATTGATTATTTTCATTGATTATTTTCAGATTTGTTAATGGTTGATTTTAGACCTTGGGGTTCTGTTTTTAATTCAAGATTATAATGTTTGTAAAATACTTACATTATGATGATGATTTTCAGATGGTGGTACTTTTTGGTACAAGGCATGAACAAGTTGCTTTTAACGAGTTGTTGCTATGTACAGGATTAGGTCAAAGGGTCGCATCGTGGAGAGTTAGTGATGAAAAATCTGGAAAATTTTCTAAGTACACATTTGTTCTTACGAAGATAATGATTAACTTCGTTTTGACTTGTTCTTCAGAAAATTGAACTTATTTTCGTCCAATCTAATTTCGTTTTATTTGGTTTAACGAAAATAACCTCTATCTTCGTTCGAGTTGATTTTACGAAGGTTAACTTCGTTCTACCTTATTTTCGACCGACCTTCTAACCGACCCGTTTTGACCCATCTTTTAACCATCTATATAAATATCAACTTAATTCGTTCTATCTTTTACATTGCCTTCATTCTTAAAGAAAAACGAATTTAAGCTGAATAAACCCCTATATTTTCATCAATTAAATCACTTGATTTCATTTGATTCTCTGCTTGTTGTTTCGATTATTGTTGAAATAAGTGATTCAGGTATATTATTGAGCATCGTCATTCACAAATCCCCAATTTTCGATTCTTGTTTTTACCCAATTTTTACATGAACTCAATCAGTTTTACACATATTTTAGGTTTTAGGGTTTAATTTCGTTTTGAATTTTAATCCATTGAATCCTTAATTCAGTTGTAAAATCGAAATGGGTTATGTTTCTTTTAAGTATTACAAATGTTTTTGTAATTAATTCTGGGCAAATCAAGTGTTCATCAAGGTTTTAAGAATCAAATAATTGATTTTGAAACAGACTGTCGTTCAGAATGGCTACGAACTTAGACTTCGTTTATCTCTACGAACTTAAGTTCTCAAACAGAATTTACGAACTTAGACTTTTCCTTCAACTAACGAACTTAGGAGTTTTTCGTTCATTGTTACCCAACGAACTTAACATCTATTTTCGTTTATTGTTATCCAACGAATTTAAAGTCTATCTTCGTTCATTGTTAACTAACGAACTTAACATCTATTTTCGTTTATTGTTATCCAACGAATTTAAAGTCTATCTTCGTTCATTCCTAACTAACGAACTTAAGATCTATCTTCGTACATTCTTAACTTCCGAACTTAAAGACTAATTTTGTACAGTTCCAACTTATGAGATTATTAATTAAGTTTATCTAAGACTGCTATTCATTTCTTGTGCTAATCCTATAATTGTTTTTCAATTATGATTTGTCTTTGCAGAAATGGCTCTTGCTCCACGTCAGTTCTTTAAGAAGCACAATCTGGCCTTAAATCTGGATCCAGATCAGCATAATTGTGAACGCTATCATGAAATGTTTGATTTTATTGCTCGTTCTAGGCTTTCTTTTGCATTCTGTGATTCACCTAGATTGGTTAGGCAGTATGTCGATGACTTCTGGAGGACTGCTCATCAGGTCATGGTTAATGGTCGTAGCTTTATTAGAGCAACTGTCGAAGGAATCACTTTTGATTTTAATGCTGCGATACTTCGTGAAATTCTACACTTGGGTGATGAATCAGACGAAGCAGTAGAATTAGCTTATGATTTTGACCTTATTCATCGGTGTTTTCAAAGAATGGGATATGTTGGTCAAATAAAGCTTCCTTTTGATAAGAGTGGATTTCAAGGACGTTGGAGATACCTTGCTTACGTGTTGTTAGTAAGTCTAAGCAATCGTAAGGCTGGATTTGATCAGCTTTCTGCTCAAATTTCTTCGCAGATGGTTGCTTTGGTCTATAATCGACCTTATCCGTTTTCAACATACTTCTATCATGCGTTTGTTGATCAAATCAATGCCAAGGCGAAGAATAGGTTTCTATTATATCCTCGTTTTGTTATGGTGATAGTTAGACATTTCTGTCCGAACTTAGTATTTGATCAAGGTCCTCGCTATGTACCACATGCTTGGCCTTTACGTATATTTGCTGATTTAGATGCCAATACTCGAAATGTAGCTGGTCTAAATAATCCACCTTTGTTTGGTCACTTAATTAATCCAAATTATCGTTCTCGTTTTGAGAATGATATGTTAGTTGATGATGCAGACAATTCTGATCATGAGAATGAAGAAAGTTCAGATGATAGTTCGGATGGTGATTCTGATGATTCTGATAGTGGGAATGATGATGGTGATGATGTTGTTGAAGCAGACACAGATGAATATGATAGTGTCGCTGCTGATTCTGGTAATGAGCATCGAACTAAGATGGCTCATGATGTACCTGCTGTTTCAGGAAGTGATAATTCATATCACTTTTCTCGAGAAGATGTACTTGGTGCTTTACGCCGAGAGCGTCGGAGTAAGGCATGTCATTCTTCACCGGTTCTTTCTGAAACGAATCAATCTGTTCAAGAAGAAGTTAATCTGGATGAGAATGTTGGTGCTGAACAAGAAGTTGTTTCTGATTATCATGAACAATTGGAACATAGAGATATGGCATCAAGTCCATTACATGAAGGTACAAGTAATGTTGGATCGAAGAGGACACTGGATGCTCCTCTCACTTATCGTAGAGCTAAGCGTGCACGAATTTCTGAGGCTACTTCAGTATCTGCCGCTGATACTGCTATTCCTGTTGTCGCTACAGCACCGGCTGCTTCTGTTGCCGGTAGTGCCACATTGCGTCCATTGTTGCCTCCTGCCAGATCAATATTGCCCAGATTGCCTACCTTTCCTCCTATTCCTTCAGATTACTCCCTGGTTAGGCGTATAGATGTTCTTCAGACTCGTGTTGATACGTTAGAGTCTGATCTTACGACTGTTCGAGATACCTTGCTTACGTGTTGTTAGTAAGTCTGAGCAATCGTAAGGCTGGATTTGATCAGCTTTCTGCTCAAATTTCTTCGCAGATGGTTGCTTTGGTCTATAATCGACCTTATCCGTTTTCAACATACTTCTATCATGCGTTTGTTGATCAAATCAATGCCAAGGCGAAGAATAGGTTTCTATTATATCCTCGTTTTGTTATGGTGATAGTTAGACATTTCTTGTCCGAACTTGTATTTGATCAAGGTCCTCGCTATGTACCACATGCTTGGCCTTTACGTATATTTGCTGATTTAGATGCCAATACTCGAAATGTAGCTGGTCTAAATAATCCACCTTTGTTTGGTCACTTAATTAATCCAAATTATCGTTCTCGTTTTGAGAATGATATGTTAGTTGATGATGCAGACAATTCTGATCATGAGAATGAAGAAAGTTCAGATGATAGTTCGGATGGTGATTCTGATGATTCTGATAGTGGGAATGATGATGGTGATGAACTTGAGGAGGGTGAGCTTGTTCCTGAACCGGATATGAATATATTCAAGAAACCTTATGGGTTTGATAATGTTTGGGATTCAACTCCTGAAGACCCATCTTTGGAAGAAAGAAAAGAGTTGGAGATAAAGAGGAAAGAAGTTAAGGAAAAATTTGGACATGACTATAATACCGAACAAAATGCTTTTCATTCTGTATTTGATAACTTATTAGATAAACAGCAAGAAGCAGAAACTGAAAGAGAAAAAGAATTACAGATTCAAAGGCAAACAGCCTTGGAATCTGATTCTGATTCTGATTCTGATTCTGATTCAACTTATGATTTTGATAAAGATTGATAAAGTGTATATTAGGTTGCATGTAATAAGTTTACGACATGTGAATGTAATTTATCTTATTTCAATGCAATTATATTTCATCTTTATTATTATTATCATGATTATTCATTGTATTCCGGTGTTCATTTTGTGTAATCTTAATAGATGATACAGATGATACAGAATTACTCTTCGATGGTGATGAACTTGAGGAGGGTGAGCTTGTTCCTGAACCGGATATGAATATATTCAAGAAACCTTATGGGTTTGATAATGTTTGGGATTCAACTCCTGAAGACCCATCTTTGGAAGAAAGAAAAGAGTTGGAGATAAAGAGGAAAGAAGTTAAGGAAAGAATGCTTCAAACTTCAATTAGTAGCTCCGCTAAAGTTTTAAACTTCGTGGTATATGCTAGGATTGATGATGCATTGATTCCTTTTCACTGGGAAATCAATTTGACAAGACATTTTAATCCAAATAATTATCCTGTACCTCTCAGAGAAGATGATCCACTACATGAGATTGATAGACTTGTGCCTGGTCAAAGAATCAATGATTATATAGTCACATGGGATACTATGAAACCCATCATGTATTGGACTCATATCTCAGATAAAGATGCTGCAAGATATAAGACAATAATCTGGAGTTGGTTTTATGATGAAGAACTGAAGCTGTTTGTTCTTAAAAGACCAGAAGGTTGTCAATATCTAGCATGGCGTGAGAGACATTTCAGAAGTTTGTGTGAAGAAGACTTACATGAACTAGAAATAACAGGATTATCAATCCAAGTAGTTATGGTCTTGCAGATGTGATTGGTAAGAATCTTCATGAAGATTTCAAGTTGAGATCGAATATGAAAGACTCTGGAAAACCAAAGTTTCATATTGAACCAAGACGAAAGAAGAAGGTGGTGAAGCCAGATAAAAGTGTTGAGTATATTCAACGTGATATCAAATGTATGATCAAAGTCCCTGCCAAGAAATGGGCACAAGATGTCTTGGATAAAAGGATAAGAAGGAGATCTTTTGGTAGGCTCAAAGGGAAAGGAAAAACTGGCCAAGCTGATAAGACCAAGAAGCCATTTGATATGTCCAAAGTCACTTGTTACAAATGTGGCAAGACTGGACACATGGCAGGAGATTGTAGATCTAAAGAGTCTTCACAAGCTGGGCCATCCAAAGGTGGAAGAAGTAAAAAAATACTCAAAGCTCAAGACCAAATACAAAGCCTTAAAAGCACAAGTGGCTGAGCTGAGTGAGAAGGTCAACAAAAGTGAGAAGAGTCTGGTAGCCAAAGACTGGGCTGAAAGTGCCACCTCATCTGATGATGAAGTATATGAAGATGCTAAGTGTTTTATGGCAAATGAAACTACTCAGAAGTTTTGCTGAAGATCTTGCCAAAATACAACAGCAATCTGAGTCAGCTCATCAGGCATCTACCAGTCAGACTGATTCACCTGAGGTAATTTCCTTTTCTAATCTGTCAGATAATAAGAAACTGTCTAGACTAAATAGATTGGGTGATGAGGTTCTTTTACAAAAAACACTTTAATCAAGAATTTAAAAATGAAATCTCTGTTTTGAAACTTGAAGTTAGTTCTAAGAACCACACCATTGAAAAACTGGAATCTGAGGTTAAAGCTCAAAAACAATTAAACTCCATTTTTGTTAAAGAAGGTAAAACTACAAAAGAAAAGTTTTTGAAAGTTAAACAAATAACTGAGTCATGGTGTATTTGTTCTAAAAGGACTGCTAAGTGTGTAAATGTGCAAATACCTCATCAGATCCAAGCTATTTTTGATGGTGATTATGATAGGGTCATAGCTATAAGTGAAGTCTGTGCTATGGAGCCCTGTTATCAACCTCCTTCACCTCCCAAAGTCCAAACCAAAGGGAAAAAGTCTAAACCAATCAAGTTGGTTCAGAAATCTGGTATTGGGTTTAATGATCCTGAAACCATTGGTCAAACCATTGCTGAAGCTGTGTCTGAAGCTGATAAGGTCATTGAGTTAAAACCTGAAGAAAGTCTTGACTTATCTAAGCTGACCATTTCCCAGTCCGTGTCAGATTCAAAGTCTAAAACAAAGAAAGGAAATTCAAAGAAAAATAAAAGAAAGGTTAGAGATCATAGTGGTCCAAAAGAGAAGATAAAACTTTCAAAGAATGAGAAGTCTGGTTCTCAAGGAAAAATGTCACAAACTAAATCTGTGTCTGTTTCAAATAACACCAAGTCTGACTCAGATAAAATGATTTCCAAACTTGTTGAGTCTAGAATTGGTGAGGTTTCAACTGATGCTAATTTTTTTAAAAATGTGTCTGATCCTAAAATTGTTGATCAAAGAAAATTGAGAGTTGAATGTAAGAAATCTGGAATAGGCAAAGGTTTTGCTAAAAAGGAAACTCTAAATGTTGCAAGAAAGAATTTCAAATCTGGTAAAGGTCAGATCAAGCAACAATGGGTATCCAAATCTGATAAGAGTTTATGTTCTGTTTTCCAGTCTGAGTCAGACCAGATGGTCAGCTCTGGTGAACCCATCCTTGGATGGGTTCCCAAAAAGAACTAATCTCTTATTGATATTGCAGGGAAATCATGACGATAATACCTGGCACTTGGATAGTGGGTGTTCCAAGCATATGACCAGATGTAAGTCCCTGCTCTGTAGCTTTAGGATTCGCGCTGGTCCTAATGTTACATTTGGAGATGATTCTCAAGGAAAGACTGAAGGATTTGGTATACTTTCAAATGGTCCTCTTACTTTCAGAAGGGTCTCATATGTGAATGGTTTGAAGCACAATTTGATTAGTGTGAGTCAATTGTGTGATGCTGGCTATGAAGTGAGATTCAGGTCTGATAAAGGAATTGTTCTTGATTTAGAAGGTAATATTGTTCTTGTAGCAAAAAGGGATGAGTCTTTGTATTCTTTTGACATGAAGAAGCCATCTGTGACAAGAGAAGTATGTTTCATGTCAAAGACTCAAGATGAGCTGAACTGGTTGTGGCATAAAAGGCTATCTCATATGAATTTTAAAGACATCAACAAGCTGTGTAAGAAAGAATTGGTGTCTGGTCTTCCTGTGATAAATTATGAGAAGGACAAGCTGTGTGGTGCTTGTGAAAAAGGCAAACAGCATAAAGCTACTTTCAAGTCCAAAACATGCTCAACCATTGATAATTGTTTAGATCTGCTTCATATGGATCTCTTTGGACCAATCAGTACTCCTTCATTCACTGGAATGAGGTACTCATTTGTTATAGTTGATGAATATTCAAGATACACCTGAGTTTTCTTTCTCAAGCACAAGAGTGAAGCTGCTGACGGCATTATTCATTTCATCAAGCAAGCTGAAATTCTCTACAAGAGGCCTGTAAGGCAATTAAGAAGTGACAATGGTACTGAATTTAAGAATATCACTCTTAATTCATTCTGCAGTGAAAAGGGAATTTCACAAGTCTACTCAGCTGCCAGAACTCCTCAACAAAATGGTGTTGCAGAAAGAAGAAACAGAACTCTTATTGAAGCTGCAAGGTCCATGATGGCTCAAAATAATGTTAAGTCTCATTTCTGGGCAGAAGCAATTCACACAGCTTGCTTTACCCAGAACAAATCCCTTATTGTGAAAAGACACCAAAAGACTGCATATGAACTTCTTAGGGGGAGAAAACCAGAAATTGGTTTCCTAAGAATGTTTGGAAGTCCTTGCTATATTCTAAATCAGAAAGACCATCTTGGAAAGTTTGATGAGAAAGCTGATGAAGGTATCCTACTTGGATATGCAACAATGATGAAGGCTTACAGAGTGTACAATAAAAGAACCAAAACTATAGAAAACTCTGTTAATGTAAGTATTGATGAAGGTTGTTCAAGACCAGTTAGTTCTCCTCCTGAAGATGAAGATATTGACTTTGAAGAACTGGCTACACCTGAGAATGAGCCTCCAACTAATCCTCCAGTTGAAGCTGTTAATGCTCAAACTCAGGGGGAGCAACCTATTGAAGAAGAAGAAAGTGCACCAATCTTTGAAAATGTGCAAGTTGATCCAGCACCTGCTGAAGAAAATATTCAGAATCCATCAAATAACACTCCAACTGGCTGAGATCCTCCAACTCCAATCCAAGCTGATCAGTCCACTCCACAAGCTGATCATGCTTAACCTTCAAATCTGAATTAGTCTGTTGTCCAAGTTACAAATACTCCATCTCATGTAACTAAATGGACAAAGTTTCATCCAATCAATCAAATCATTGGTGATCCTCTTTCTGTTGTTAAAACAAGAAGGAAAGCAACAAGCAATTTTTGCATATTTGTTAATTTTGTAAGTAAGATGGAACCAACTAAGATTGATGAAGCTCTGGCAGATCCATCTTGGGTAAATGCTATGCAAGATGAACTTACACAGTTTGAAAGAAATAAGGTTTGGGAACTTGTCCCAAGACCTCATCACAAAACTGTGATTGGAACCAAGTGGGTCTACAGAAATAAAATGGATGAAAGGGGTGTTGTGACTAGAAATAAAGCAAGATTGGTAGCTCTTGGGTACAGATAAGAGGATGGAATTCATTATGATGAGACCTTTGCTCCTGTGGCAAGACTAGAGGCAATCAGAATGTTCTTGGCCTTCTATGCTCATAAAGGTTTCAAAGTCTATCAAATGGATGTGAAGAGTGCATTTCTGAATGGGAAATTGGAAGAAGAAGTCTATGTTGAACAACCTCCAGGTTTTGAAAGTTCAAAGTTTCCTGACCATGTATTTAAGCTTGACAAAGCTCTCTATGGCTTGAAACAAGCTCCAAGGGAATGGTATGATACTTTGTCTAAATTTCTTTTGGCTAACAAATTTAAAAGAGGTAATGTTGACAAGACTTTGTTTGTGAGAAAGTATAATGGTGATATTTTACTTGTTCAAATTTATGTAGATGACATCATATTTGGGTCTAGTAGTGAAAGACTTTGCAAAAAGTTTTCTGAATTAATGTCTAAAAGTATGAAATGAGCATGATGGGAGAACTTAATTATTTTTTGGGTTTACAAGTTAAACAGACCAAAAATGGAATTTTCATAAACCAAGGAAAATATGTTAAGGATCTCTTGAACAAATTTGGTTTTAGTGATTGCTCACCTATGAAAACTTCTATGGGAACTGGTGACAAGCTGGGTGAAGATAAAAATGGCAAATCTGTTGACACCATAACTTATAGGGGAATGATACGCTCATTACTTTACTTAACTGCTAGTAGACCTGATATTATGTTTGCTACATGTCTTTGTGCAAGATATCAATCTAGTCCTAAGGAATATCATCTTAAGGCTATAAAAAGAATCTTCAGATACCTTAAAGGTTGTCCCAATCTGGGTCTTTGGTATCCCAAAGACTCAGGATTTGATCTAATGGCTATTCAGATTCTGACTTTGCAGGCTGTAAGATTGATAGAAAAATCACTTCAGGAGCTTGTCAATTGCTTGGCAACAGACTTGTAAGCTGGTCCAGCAAAAAGTAGCATTCAGTCTCTATATCTACTGCAGAAGCTGAATATGTTGCAGCAGGAAGCTGTTGCTCCCAAGTTCTTTGGATGCAATATCAAATTCAAGACTATGGTGTTACTGCTTCAAAGACTCCAATCTTTTGTGACAACACCAGTGCCATAGCAATTTCAAACAATCCTGTGCTTCATTCAAGGACTAAGCACATTGATATCCGATATCATTTCATTAGAGATCATGTGATGAAAGAAGATGTTGAACTTCATTTCATTCCAACAGATAATCAGCTAGCTGACTTGTTCACAAAGCCATTGGATGAATCAAGGTTCAATTATCTCATAAGTAAGCTGGGTATGTTAAATATGTAAGATGCAGTGAGATAAGTAATAACAAATCTGACCCCTTAAATTATTTTCAAACTTTTTGAGGGTAAGCTGTGTCAGACCCAGACTACCTTCTCATACTTGGTGATTTTCTAAGAAAAAGAAGGTAAGCTGAGTCTGACCCAGCCTAATGGTGATTTTTGTTATTAAATATCTCAGTGCGTTTTATTACTTACATTATTTTATTTAGTTTACTTATTTATCCTTTTCTATTTAATTGGTGACTGACACGTGTAGTAGCAACGGCTGGTTACTGAAAAAGTACCTCCACTACTTGTTTATCCACCAATCAAATTCTTTCTCTCTCCAATTTCAAACGGTTATTTTTGAATTATATTTATTATAATAAAGTATATATACTCAATTTTAACCTAAATCCCCAAATCACTCTCATTTTCTTATCAATCAATTTTTATTCTCTCAAATCTGTATACTGTTCTATCGATTTCTCAAAACTTTTCTTCAAAATTAATACTCATTCAAATGGCATCATCATCTGTTTCTCCTCCCTCTGCTTCTAATTCTCAATCAGATTCTTCATCTGAATCTGATATCCTATACCCAGCTCCGGTAAGCGTTAATAAACTTTCACCTTATGTGGTGGGAAATAAGGTTGTGGTTGTTCCTGCTGATCTTGATACAGGTAAAATCAAGATTGTCAGTCTCGTTTCTGCTAATGTCCATCCTCCTGCCTGGGCTAAGGGGTATGGTGAAGTGGTGTCATTATTATGGCATCATCCATTAGGCAAGATGCTGATTGAGCAACCAACGGTGGTGTTTAAAGATCTCTTGTGTGAATTTTGGGCAAGCTGTTATGTTGGACAAAACAAGGAAGGAGATCCTGCAATCTATGGCACCATCCTCAATGGTAAGAAAAAGGTATATATTTCCCTTAAGAGGATTAGGTATGCGTTTGAGCTGTCGTATATGCCTGATGATATTTATGAAAGTTTAGTGTCACATGCTGAAGCCAAAAGTGTTTTACAAGATGTTGGTTATAATGGTCCATTGGCTTCAGTTGTTAAAATGAAATATTTAACTGGAATATGAAACTATCTTTTGAGCACACTTTCAAAGTCTTTACAAGTTAAGGCAGGCAGCTTTGACCAACCTAATGCCTTAGAATTGCAAATTTTTCATGTTATGGTCACTATGACCAGAATAGATTTTGCTGCTGTTATTTTTAGAGACTTAGTTGGCCGAGTCAACAATAAGTGTCTTACCATACCTTATGGTAGGATTCTTGCACTCATTATTGAAGCCATCTTGGATAATGACTTCAGTCTGGCAACTGGTCAGACTGTGGAAGTCAAGGCCATTAATAATAACATTTTCAATAGTCGAAAGGAAACTGCGCAGGGTCTGACCCCAGCAATGCAGACCTTCCTTAATTTTTGCAGAACAAGAGAAAGGGAGGAAGCTGCTAGTGAGGAAGCTGTCCCTTCTTCGACGCGATCTGAGTTTGACACTCAATCTGCCAATCAGGGGGACCAAGGTACACATGCTTCTGAACCCTCAAACTCTTCCAAATCTATTCATTCTTCTTCTCCTTCAAAAGAGGGTGAAGGGTTGGCCACATCATCAGCCACCCTAGCCACACCCTCATCCATTCTTTCCAAATCCGCCTCTAAAAGACCCATTGTTGAGGACTTAGTACCTCACAATGTTAAAAAGCAAAGATCCAAAAGGAAATCTGTATCAGCTTATGGGGTTGACAAATCAACAATAAGACTTAAAGTCCCCCAAGGTGCATTGGAAGCTGAGGAACGTTCCAAAGCTGACTCTGCCACCCAAGCTGGTAAGCCGAATTCACCACGCCCATCTGCACTCTCCCAAAAGAGTGTAGATGAGATAAAGGGTTCACTTGATGCTACCCAACCCTCCAAACAGGGTGAAGGTATTGAAACAAAGACCTCCTCCCAAGGTCATGCTGAGTCTGAACCTAAATCGCCATCATCACCCTCTAAAAAGGATGATGATATCACTAAAGGGACAACAATGGATCCAGCCCAGATCCAAAAGGAAATCTGTATCAGCTTATGGGGTTGACAAATCAACAATAAGACTTAAAGTCCCCCAAGGTGCATTGGAAGCTGAGGAACGTTCCAAAGCTGACTCTGCCACCCAAGCTGGTAAGCCGAATTCACCACGCCCATCTGCACTCTCCCAAAAGAGTGTAGATGAGATAAAGGGTTCACTTGATGCTACCCAACCCTCCAAACAGGGTGAAGGTATTGAAACAAAGACCTCCTCCCAAGGTCATGCTGAGTCTGAACCTAAATCGCCATCATCACCCTCTAAAAAGGATGATGATATCACTAAAGGGACAACAATGGATCCAGCCCAGATCCAAAATGAGTCAGAGTCTATGCACATCATTTCTGAGTATGTTCAGCCAAAGGAGAGAAGTATCAAACGCATTGGTGACACTGCTTCTCCTCCCCAAGCTGATCAGACTCTTCTTTTCTTACACTATGAGTCTGCACAGGCTGCCAATACCCTTCTATGTCACAAGGAGGGGTACAGGCCTCAAATATTCTCCCTCAGGATACTTTGGTGCAACAACACACCATTGTTGAAGGGCAATCATCTACCCTTAACATTACACCTGCAGGATCTGTGTCTGCATCTGTCCTTGGACAGAGGGATCCTGTAGGTTACTTGGCCTTCCTTAAGGAGGTCATGACAGCCCCATGTGCAGCAATGGGAACCATCGGTGGTCCTCACGATGTTGATGAGAATATAGTCACTATCTCCGGAAGTGACTCTTCATTCGATGATGTGTCTGCCCATCCATCCTCAAGGGATGTTCAGATAGAAGATGTTAGTGGAGGAGTTGATCAACATCATGATCAACATATTCCAACTGAACCTCAGCTTGAATTACAAGTCAATCCTTCTCAAGCTGATCAGCACATCATCATTTCTGAAAGATCTGCTCATGAGACTCACTCTCATGAGAAAATTCACCAAAACTCCCTCTTCCTCCACCCCCTTCTATATGAGCCCAATGACCCTGATATCAAGGATTGCAGGCTGCTCCTTCCAGAGTCAGTGGCCTTTAGGCCAACTGCAAGTCCTTCCCAAGCTACCACTATCTCATTATCAGATGTGGTGGGTCAGCTCACTGAATTCACTTCAATCTATAAGGTTGAGAGCTCAAAGCTGGCTGAATGCTTGGAAAAGATCCAAAAGGATCAGGATTTGACGGTTAAAAATGTAGACAAGTTGTGTCAAGATCAGACTACACTAGAAGAAAATATCAGGAAGGCAGTTGACGTGATGCAGCAAAACCAACTCAAGCTGATAGAGTCTCTTGATGGTCTCACAAAAGTCATAAATGAAGAAAAGGAAAAAAATAAGAGCACTCTGGGTCAGTTTGAGAAAAATGCAAACAAGTTTACTAGAGATGTCACCATTGAGCTTAAATCTGCCAACAAGTCTCAAGCTGAATTCAAGAAAGAGTTGGTTGAAGTCTCAAAAGGAGTGAAATCAAACATTGGATCCCTCCATACTGATTATGTTGATCTATATAGAGTCTGCTGTGTCAACAACTTCAAAATTGACTTGCTCAATCACAAACTCAGTGGAATCTTTGCCACTCCAGTTAGTTCTTTCCCTGCTGATGATGACAAAATGGGGGAGAAGAGTGCTGCTGAGGTTGAGCAAGAAGAACTTGAAAAAGAAAAAGAGAGAATTCAGGTTGAAAAAGAAGTTGTTGAGTATCTGAGGAAGTTAGAAGAGAGACAGAAGAAGGCTAGAGCTGAGGGGGAGGCCAATGATAGAAGACTGGTTGTATTTGGTTCTGGTGAAGAAGTGGTGGATGGTGAGAAGGAAGCTGATCAGGAGATAAAAAGACCAGAGTCTGAGTCTGGTGGTGAACAGAATGTTAGAATTGTGAATGAAGAGGCTGGAGAGAAAGGTGAAACAAATGAGGGGGAGACTGATGTTGTGATGGATATTATTGGAGAGATAAGGAGGGAATATGCTGAGGAAAATGTTGTGAAAGTTGGTGATAAAGGAAAGTCTTCCCAAGCTGATCAGACTCTTCTTTTCTTACACTCTGAGTCTGCACAGGCTGCCAATACCCTTCTATGTCACAAGGAGGGGTACAGGCCTCAAATATTCTCCCTCAGGATACTTTGGTGCAACAACACACCATTGTTGAAGGGCAATCATCTACCCTTAACATTACACCTGCAGGATCTGTGTCTGCATCTGTCCTTGGACAGAGGGATCCTGTAGGTTACTTGGCCTTCCTTAAGGAGGTCATGACAGCCCCATGTGCAGCAATGGGAACCATCGGTGGTCCTCACGATGTTGATGAGAATATAGTCACTATCTCCGGAAGTGACTCTTCATTCGATGATGTGTCTGCCCATCCATCCTCAAGGGATGTTCAGATAGAAGATGTTAGTGGAGGAGTTGATCAACATCATGATCAACATATTCCAACTGAACCTCAGCTTGAATTACAAGTCAATCCTTCTCAAGCTGATCAGCACATCATCATTTCTGAAAGATCTGCTCATGAGACTCACTCTCATGAGAAAATTCACCAAAACTCCCTCTTCCTCCACCCCCTTCTATATGAGCCCAATGACCCTGATATCAAGGATTGCAGGCTGCTCCTTCCAGAGTCAGTGGCCTTTAGGCCAACTGCAAGTCCTTCCCAAGCTACCACTATCTCATTATCAGATGTGGTGGGTCAGCTCACTGAATTCACTTCAATCTATAAGGTTGAGAGCTCAAAGCTGGCTGAATGCTTGGAAAAGATCCAAAAGGATCAGGATTTGACGGTTAAAAATGTAGACAAGTTGTGTCAAGATCAGACTACACTAGAAGAAAATATCAGGAAGGCAGTTGACGTGATGCAGCAAAACCAACTCAAGCTGATAGAGTCTCTTGATGGTCTCACAAAAGTCATAAATGAAGAAAAGGAAAAAAATAAGAGCACTCTGGGTCAGTTTGAGAAAAATGCAAACAAGTTTACTAGAGATGTCACCATTGAGCTTAAATCTGCCAACAAGTCTCAAGCTGAATTCAAGAAAGAGTTGGTTGAAGTCTCAAAAGGAGTGAAATCAAACATTGGATCCCTCCATACTGATTATGTTGATCTATATAGAGTCTGCTGTGTCAACAACTTCAAAATTGACTTGCTCAATCACAAACTCAGTGGAATCTTTGCCACTCCAGTTAGTTCTTTCCCTGCTGATGATGACAAAATGGGGGAGAAGAGTGCTGCTGAGGTTGAGCAAGAAGAACTTGAAAAAGAAAAAGAGAGAATTCAGGTTGAAAAAGAAGTTGTTGAGTATCTGAGGAAGTTAGAAGAGAGACAGAAGAAGGCTAGAGCTGAGGGGGAGGCCAATGATAGAAGACTGGTTGTATTTGGTTCTGGTGAAGAAGTGGTGGATGGTGAGAAGGAAGCTGATCAGGAGATAAAAAGACCAGAGTCTGAGTCTGGTGGTGAACAGAATGTTAGAATTGTGAATGAAGAGGCTGGAGAGAAAGGTGAAACAAATGAGGGGGAGACTGATGTTGTGATGGATATTATTGGAGAGATAAGGAGGGAATATGCTGAGGAAAATGTTGTGAAAGTTGGTGATAAAGGAAAGTCTTCCCAAGCTGACCCTGTACAAGCTGTGTCATCTCAAGCTGACCCAACTCCTAAAGAAAAACAAATAGAATCCTCTTCAAGTGAAGACAACACTACTTTGAACCAATTTATGTTGAAGAAAAGGCCTAATGAAGCTGGTTCAAGTGGTGTGAAGATTCTAACTGAAAAAGAAAGAGATTGGGAGGCTGCAAAACAACAGGCTGAACTGATTGGTGTAACAGTAGAGGTAGCATACAACATGTTAAAAGAAGATAGAAGAAAAGAAAATGAGAAAAAGACTCAATCTGATCCAGAGATAGCCAAGATTCTTCAGGAACAATTGAACAAAGAAGATGAAGAAGAACTTGCAGTGTTTGGATCAAAGAAGAAAGAAGGAAAGGGCAAGAAGAAAGTGGTGGCTAAACCAGCTCCATCACTAAAGAAGAAAGAAGGAAAGGGCAAGAAGAAAGTGGTGGCTAAACCAGCTCCATCACTAAAGAAGAAAGATGAGGTTCCTAGCTCAGTTGTTCAAGATAAGTGGGAAGCTCTGGATAAAAGAAAAGTGACTGAAAAGATTCATTACAGAAGATATCCAGAACAGATCATTGGCTGCCAAATGAAAAGAAAAAGAGGACAGTCCATTCCCTGCATCAGGATCACAAGGGTTGGATTTGAGAAGAGTAATGAAACCTATGATCTTGATAAACTGCTTGACTTGGGATACACATAGTGGGTTGAACTTCATAATATCATTACTGGTATTAAAGGTGTTCATCAAGATACAGTCTTGGAAGCCATTGAGAAAAAGTTCTCCATTATTGTAAAATTCAAAATTGATATCACTGGACTTCCAAGACCATTAGCTTTTGATATGGATGATGAAGATGAGTCAAGTGAGCCACTTAAAAAGAAAAGAAGAAGACTTGGAAGAATTGCTGCTCCTGAAGGTGATCATACAGATTTCATCAAGAACTTGAACCCTTCAGAGTTGCTTGATTTATTGTCTCCTGAAGCTCTTGACAAGATTCTGAATCATCTTGATCTGTCTCTACCTGCTGGTGTTGAAAATGCAAGAAGTGGGTTGTTCATTACTGAACCTGAGCATGGAATGTATTTTGTGAATGCAAGAGGCCAATTGGTGTTTCAAAGGACTGCTGAGCTAACAAAGGTACCACATATGCACCTATTCACCTTGTACAGATTCTGTGTCAATTTTAGTGATCAAGGTAATGGGTATGAGCAGTTCCTCATCAATGAGGGTCTAGATAGAAATTTTAATGTAACTATTGCCCCATCTTATTAAGTCAAACAAGAAGCTGTGGAAATGATTGGGGAATAGTTCTTTACCATGTAATATATTTTATTTTCTCAATATATGCAAAAGTGACTTGTACAAATTCAGTTTCAATGTTAAAACTTCATATCAGATCAAAAGAACCCAAAAGATTCAAAGGGTCACAAGCTGTTAGTAACATTTTATTTTGATTCTTTGTAAGCTGATAGTTAGAAGTGTGTTGGGTTTTGTCATCATCAAATAGGGGGAGATTGTTGAGTCCCAATGATAATTGTAAATTTGGTGATGACAAATCTGATAGTTAAACACTTAGAAATCTTTTGGTTCTTGTAATCTGATCTGGGTCAGACTAAGCTGACACAACTTACGATCTGTATTTGACCCAGATCATGCTTCATGTTTTGTATTGTAATGTTCTATGGAAGCAAGTATTATTCAAGCTGCAACAACAATGTTCATAGCATTCAATCCAAGTCGAAGAGGAGGATTGAGGATAGAAGAACAAGCTGGCAGTGGAAGGCAGCTTGGGAATAACAGTCAGCTTGGAAACACTTAGGCAGATTGGTGCTTTGACAAATGGCCCAATCTGTGTCTGACAATCAAGTGAAGATAACAACCTGGATTGTAGATAAGGACAAATTATGTGACTAGGAAGAATCCTAGGATCCAGGTTGGTGGTTGGATTTACACATGCGTGTCCATACTCTTATTGGATGAAAAAAAAAATGAGTGGCAATACTTTGGGGACCACAAGTACTATGAATAGGCACGATCAAATATTCCCCTGTTATCCAATAGAAGATGAATACGTGGGTGAATTGGACACCAAGTGAAGAAGGGCTTTGGCCTATAAAAGCCTCATTCCTTGATTGCATATGTGTAGCTTTCCTGAGAATTATTCTTCACATAAGTTTTCTTTGCTCTTACACACAGCTTAGTCTGTTCGAGATCAGCTTGGGCTGATTCTCTTGAGTAGAAACTTGTTGATTGTAATTTGTCATTTCAGATGGTTGTTTAGATATCTGTAGGCTATATTTGTTTCGCAACAACCCTGTAATTCTTTGTATATATTATTTCTTAATAAAGGATTACATTGAAAATTACAATCTGGGTGAAAGAATGTTTCCTTACTTTTATTGCTTTACTGTTTTATTGATTCCTGTTCTTTATATTCTTTATATTTAAGCCGAGTCTTTAAAACGTTTAGTTAAAAGTTTGTAAAGATAGAATTAAGTTGTATTCACCCCTCTCTACAACAGTTCAGTGTTCAATATACTTTGGTATATTGACACACCTTGGGACGTATCAGATTCATTATTATCAAAACTTTTCGCGTGATATATAGATTTCAAAATCCATTATCTTCATTTTGATCAAAACCTAAGCCTGTGGTGATTCTAAATTTAAAATCAATTAAGACACCCCATATTAACTCCTTTTCTAAATTAACACATTTCACTTCATGTGCATAACTTGTTTTTTCAAATATTAGAGAAAACAATAACTGAATATAAAAAAAAGATACATAGACAAAAATTTATGATCTTAGACAGTTTTAAATACAAAATCAAGAAACATGGCAAAATTAAATGTGAAGATAGATTTTTCATTTTTCCTTTTTTTTTCTTCCAATAGTTGAGTTGAAAAAAATTAGAAACTAAACCAATTAATCCTTTAATATTTACAGATTTTGAGTTCGAATCTTTAAAATGATAATTCTGTGAAAATTTTCCCCTTAAAATATCTACTCATGTTTGTTAAACCATATGGGAAAACGTGAAATTAACAGTGCCTCATCCTTGTATAATGAAATATTCTCTAATATACTTTGGTATATTGACACACCTTGGGATGTATCAGATTCATTATTATCAAAACTTTTCGCGTGATATATAGATTTCAAAATCCATTATCTTCATTTTGATCAAAACCTAAGCCTGTGGTGATTCTAAATTTAAAATCAATTAAGACACCCCATATTAACTCCTTTTCTAAATTAACACATTTCACTTCATGTGCATAACTTGTTTTTTCAAATATTAGAGAAAACAATAACTGAATATAAAAAAAAGATACATAGACAAAAATTTATGATCTTAGACAGTTTTAAATACAAAATCAAGAAACATGGCAAAATTAAATGTGAAGATAGATTTTTCATTTTTCCTTTTTTTTTCTTCCAATAGTTGAGTTGAAAAAAATTAGAAACTAAACCAATTAATCCTTTAATATTTACAGATTTTGAGTTCGAATCTTTAAAATAATAATTCTGTGAAAATTTTCCCCTTAAAATATCTACTCATGTTTTGTATTGTAATGTTCTATGGAAGCAAGTATTATTCAAGCTGCAACAACAATGTTCATAGCATTCAATCCAAGTCGAAGAGGAGGATTGAGGATAGAAGAACAAGCTGGCAGTGGAAGGCAGCTTGGGAATAACAGTCAGCTTGGAAACACTTAGGCAGATTGGTGCTTTGACAAATGGCCCAATCTGTGTCTGACAATCAAGTGAAGATAACAACCTGGATTGTAGATAAGGACAAATTATGTGACTAGGAAGAATCCTAGGATCCAGGTTGGTGGTTGGATTTACACATGCGTGTCCATACTCTTATTGGATGAAAAAAAAAATGAGTGGCAATACTTTGGGGACCACAAGTACTATGAATAGGCACGATCAAATATTCCCCTGTTATCCAATAGAAGATGAATACGTGGGTGAATTGGACACCAAGTGAAGAAGGGCTTTGGCCTATAAAAGCCTCATTCCTTGATTGCATATGTGTAGCTTTCCTGAGAATTATTCTTCACATAAGTTTTCTTTGCTCTTACACACAGCTTAGTCTGTTCGAGATCAGCTTGGGCTGATTCTCTTGAGTAGAAACTTGTTGATTGTAATTTGTCATTTCAGATGGTTGTTTAGATATCTGTAGGCTATCTTTGTTTCGCAACAACCCTGTAATTCTTTGTATATATTATTTCTTAATAAAGGATTACATTGAAAATTACAATCTGGGTGAAAGAATGTTTCCTTACTTTTATTGCTTTACTGTTTTATTGATTCCTGTTCTTTATATTCTTTATATTTAAGCCGAGTCTTTAAAACGTTTAGTTAAAAGTTTGTAAAGATAGAATTAAGTTGTATTCACCCCTCTCTACAACAGTTCAGTGTTCAATATACTTTGGTATATTGACACACCTTGGGACGTATCAGATTCATTATTATCAAAACTTTTCGCGTGATATATAGATTTCAAAATCCATTATCTTCATTTTGATCAAAACCTAAGCCTGTGGTGATTCTAAATTTAAAATCAATTAAGACACCCCATATTAACTCCTTTTCTAAATTTAAAATCAATTAAGACACCCCATATTAACTCCTTTTCTAAATTAACACATTTCACTTCATGTGCATAACTTGTTTTTTCAAATATTAGAGAAAACAATAACTGAATATAAAAAAAAGATACATAGACAAAAATTTATGATCTTAGACAGTTTTAAATACAAAATCAAGAAACATGGCAAAATTAAATGTGAAGATAGATTTTTCATTTTTCCTTTTTTTTTCTTCCAATAGTTGAGTTGAAAAAAATTAGAAACTAAACCAATTAATCCTTTAATATTTACAGATTTTGAGTTCGAATCTTTAAAATGATAATTCTGTGAAAATTTTCCCCTTAAAATATCTACTCATGTTTGTTAAACCATATGGGAAAACGTGAAATTAACAGTGCCTCATCCTTGTATAATGAAATATTCTCTAATATACTTTGGTATATTGACACACCTTGGGATGTATCAGATTCATTATTATCAAAACTTTTCGCGTGATATATAGATTTCAAAATCCATTATCTTCATTTTGATCAAAACCTAAGCCTGTGGTGATTCTAAATTTAAAATCAATTAAGACACCCCATATTAACTCCTTTTCTAAATTAACACATTTCACTTCATGTGCATAACTTGTTTTTTCAAATATTAGAGAAAACAATAACTGAATATAAAAAAAAGATACATAGACAAAAATTTATGATCTTAGACAGTTTTAAATACAAAATCAAGAAACATGGCAAAATTAAATGTGAAGATAGATTTTTCATTTTTCCTTTTTTTTTCTTCCAATAGTTGAGTTGAAAAAAATTAGAAACTAAACCAATTAATCCTTTAATATTTACAGATTTTGAGTTCGAATCTTTAAAATGATAATTCTGTGAAAATTTTCCCCTTAAAATATCTACTCATGTTTGTTAAACCATATGGGAAAACGTGAAATTAACAGTGCCTCATCCTTGTATAATGAAATATTCTCTAATATACTTTGGTATATTGACACACCTTGGGATGTATCAGATTCATTATTATCAAAACTTTTCGCGTGATATATAGATTTCAAAATCCATTATCTTCATTTTGATCAAAACCTAAGCCTGTGGTGATTCTAAATTTAAAATCAATTAAGACACCCCATATTAACTCCTTTTCTAAATTAACACATTTTACTTCATGTCCATAACTTGTTTTTTCAAATATTAGAGAAAACAATAACTGAATATAAAAAAAAGATACATAGACAAAAATTTATGATCTTAGACAGTTTTAAATACAAAATCAAGAAACATGGCAAAATTAAATGTGAAGATAGATTTTTCATTTTTCCTTTTTTTTTCTTCCAATAGTTGAGTTGAAAAAAATTAGAAACTAAACCAATTAATCCTTTAATATTTACAGATTTTGAGTTCGAATCTTTAAAATGATAATTCTGTGAAAATTTTCCCCTTAAAATATCTACTCATGTTTGTTAAACCATATGGGAAAACGTGAAATTAACAGTGCCTCATCCCTGTATAATGAAATGTTCTCTAATATTGTTACTCGATAGACTATTAAAATAAAAACACTCAATCCATATTCGTCGATTCCAAATAAATCTAAACATACTTTAAACGCGTAAAAGGTGTGCGGCTTTCATATTTACTCATTTTCCCTCAAAAATCAATCCCGAAGTGATTGAAAATTAAAACAAAATACCTAAGAAGCTGGGAGAGCTTTAGCCATTGGACCACATCATTCTATTCTACTTAAACAGTACGCTTTTATTTATTTATTTTTGTTAGCTCTTTTTTTAATTATTCATTTCACTTCATGTCTGTAAATCGGTCATTTCTTTTTCAAAAAAATTGAAAATGAAAACAACTTTTGAATATTAAAAAAAGCATAAATATGCTTAAAAAATATATGACAAGATTGAACATACAAACAATGGGAAAAAAATCCCGGAGTGTATGTAACTTGTCAATTTTTTCTATTGTATGTATGCATCAAAAATTTTGAACGTTTTATGGAAATAACCTGCTAAAAATGTTCGGATAGTGTAAGTTACAGGCTGGGTAAAATTTTTGCCGGTCACATGCCATGCAGACCGCCACGCTGGAGCCACGTCATAAATTAATTAATGGGTTAAATATCCCGGAGTGTAAGTAACTTTGAAACTTTTTCTATTGTGTGTATGCATTAAAAATTTTAGACATTATATGTAAGTATCTCGTTAAATTGAACATTTAATAATACTTTATAAAACCCTAATATTTCTTTTCTCCCTTTTCAGTCATACGTTAATTGAAATTCAAAAACATTGGCGGTGGTGCTGTACCTTGTTATCCAAAAAGTATATCTCATCAAATTAACAAGTCAACAACCCCAAACATATACTCAGATTCATCAACAAAATTGATCCCAGGATATATAAAGGTCAATGGTTTTCCGGCGATTCAAAACGGCGAGGGTATTTGGGAGAGAGATAGTGGTGGCGGCCAATGGTTGTGTGTGTTTGAGACAGTGGTGGCGGCGGCGCTTAAGTTTTGAGATAGTGGTGGCGGCCATGTTTTCCGGCGATTCATATGCGTATGCGTGTACATAGGTGGTTTTTAATGTGATTTTATGTTCACTAATTTGTTGATTGGTGTTCGTGTATTAATGCAACTATGCAAGTGTTATAATTGATTTATTTGAAGTTGCGGTAATTAGTGTGTAAAAATTCGATATTTAAATTGGGTTTTGATATTAGTGTTATGTTATTTCGCCAGAAAAAATGAGGTTATCGGAAATAGTACCGGAAGTAAGTCGGAGAAGAAGATCGGAGTAAAAAAGTCACTGGAGGTCTTGCAAATGTATAAAACTATGTATAAATGTGTATTGTATGTATCTTACGTGGCATGATTAATCCATGTCATCAAGCAACGTCAGTATTTTAACCGGCTAACCATCAAGCAAGTCATCTTTTACACGATTTATTCAATTTGGCGACATACTTCCATAAAATGTTCAAAACTTTTGATGCATACATACAATAGTAAAAGATGACAAGTTACATACACTCCGGGATTCTTTTCCCTACAAACAATTGACTTAATTAGACATATCAAGCTTATAAATTTAGGCCTATGTATCATATGAAATATATGTATATATTAACACAAACATTATACTAGCATGTCATATAAATTGTGAATGTTATTTTTCGAATTTTTGTGTTCAAATAATTTTCATTCTTAGCATTGGCATGGGACCAGTTTCACGTGAGTTTCAAATCTGAATCAGAAATTTAATACTCTGTTAACTTAACAAACACATTTCATTGTTTATTTATAACTAACATAAAACTAAAGATTATAATATAGAGTAATATTTATAAGGTATTTTTAAAGTAATAAAAAAAGTAATAAAAATAATACTAACGGATAAATTTACCTGACATTGACCAAATATGAATAGAGATCACGTGAAAATAAAGATGATTTGTTACAATCTTTATACATATTATCGTTCCTTTATGGTGTTTTATTTAATTTTTCTAGTTCGATATTATAATTTGTGACTACAAAACTACATGAAATTGTTTAGAAAGACGGTAAATCATTTCGTGATATATTTCCATTTAAGCATATATATACATTGATAAATGACTGGAACATTACCATCAAGCTTGTCACGAGCTCGTCGTTGCATCTTCTTCTCAAGACATAGTTGGCAGTTTGGCACGGGCTCTTCCTTAGTGCTTGTTACCGGTTTGCTTCGTGAAGGCGAAGAAGTGAAGATGAGAAAGTGAAGCCCAACTTGTATGTGTTGTGGGTGTAAGACCATTCGTAACGACGTAACCGTTCATCCATTTCACCTACATTCTTTCTTGTCACATCATCATCACCTACTCAACTTTTCACCTTCTCTTTTTCCCCTTTACCCTTTACCTTCAAATTTAATATCCCCATATACTTCACAATATCCCACAATACACCAATCAAAAAAAAAAAAAACATAATAAAACAAACAAAATAGACCACACTTAACCTTTCATCTTATGATAATGGTTTCACCTATGCACCTTCACCATAATTTCGCCTTTTTATATCACCTACCTTTAATCCATTGACTTTATTTTCACCTTTTTTTACCTACCTATTTAGTAATGAAGAAAACAAATATTGTCGACAAGGATATGTGAGTGGGTGTGTCGGTAAAAAAAGTGATGACGAGACGTTGAGAAAAATAAAAACAAAAAAGATATAACTGTTGGAAAGACCTTAAAAACACGATAATAAAAGAAGCGAACATGTATACAACCACGTGTATAATTGTAACATCCCGAACTTTTATTTAACGTTTGACTAATGCCGTTAAGTCAATTTGGGGTGTCGTTAAGTCTTTACTTAATATTTGAATGTAGTTATGTGTGGTTAACGTAGATAAAGTAGTTAGGTTTAAAAGCCTAAATTTTAATGACGAATAAAAGTGTGATTAATGTCGCTTAAAGGCTATGTAGTGCCTTTTAATGAAGGACTAATGTTGTATATGGTCAATAATGCAGTTTGTGGCCAATAATGAAGGGTTTAGAAGTCCAGGGACTGATTTTGACATAGGTTGAAATCTAAAAACGGGTTTAAGGATTTGATGTGTGTAATTAGGGCTGATTTAGCAGCCATTAGCAAAGAATAACTCACACACAAAGTCTCTCTAATCTTTTCTTGATTTCTAAAGCAATTAATCTAGTTTTTGGGTCTAACGATTGGGTATTTTGGTGTTGGAATCGATCAGCCATCTAGCAAGCAGGTAATCATTGAATCGTTGGTTGTATTTTCAGGTTTAGGGGTTGGTTAATTATGAAACAGATCTGATTAAAATTGGATTATACACGTAATTAGGGCTTAGATGGTGTTTTGGTCAATTAACGTGCTAAACGGAGTTAAACGAGTCCAAAGTCGATCTTGATGATCAAAATATGTTTAATTATGTCGAAAACATGTTTTGGGTGAAGCCTAAATCGAATGATTTCTGGAAAATTGAAGGACGAAGCCGTTTTGTGAATTCTGGTCGAAATTGGATCTTAAATTCGTTTTCTGGGTTCAAGTGTTGTCCAACGAACTTTAAGTTCGTTTTGTGGGATCTAAATTCGTTTGGAAAACGAATTTTAAGTTCGTTTGAAGCAAACTGAGCCTAAGTTCGTCGGAACGAAGATAGACTTCGTTTGGAGCTATCTTCGTTAGGAGTAGATAACTTCGTAAAAAGGATTTTGAGATTTAGTTCGTAAAGAGGATTAATTTCGTAAACTATCTTCGTTGGTTATATAAATTCGTTCAGAGATCATCTTCGCAAGTTATAATCATTTTCGTAAAGTATTAAACGAAGTTTATGTTCGTACGAAGATTAACTTCGTATGAATGATTTTTGGGTTATCTTCAGCAGATCAACTAAATTCGTAAAGAAGCTATTTTCGTAAAGTATTAAACGAAGTTTATGTTCGTACGAAGATTAACTTCGTATGAATGATTTTTGGGTTATCTTCAGCAGATCAACTAAATTCGTAAAGAAGCTATTTTCGTAAAGTAGATCGAACGAAGTTTAAGTTCGTACGAAGGTTATCTTCGTAAGGTGTAATTCTGGAATTTCACGTAGTCAGTCTTAAGTTCGTACGAGGGTCCATTTAAGGTCCTAAATGACTTATACTTTATATGTTAATGTACGATAGGTGTCGGGGATTACTGATAAGCACTATTAGCTATTTGGTTGCACGCGTACACTACTACCAGGTAAGATACACTACTCTGACACGCTGGGGGATCAACTAAAAGCTGGTTTCAAAATCGTAAACACTTCCATTCGGTACCTTATTATTGCATGTGGGCATATGGGTTACTTGGGAGGTATTATGGGTTATGCAGTTGACCATGAGACCTGAGATGCAGTCCCTATTGTAGTGTAATGTAGTAATGCTTAATGTAGTATGTAGCTATGCAGTTGATGTAGTTTAATGAAGTATCTTGATATGCATGATATATAGAAATGAAGTTGATGTGTGATATGCATGCTTGACTTGTACGCCTAGTTCACTAGACTTGCTAGGTTGCTATGTCACTTGCACGTTTAAGGATCCAAACGTAATGAAGTTAAAGTGTGTGAATGTCTAGGAATGTGTGTTACCTAGACTATATGTGTGTGAATGTTTGGGAATGCAGGGACCCAATCTATATGTGTGAAATTGAGCTCATAAAACAGATGCAGTGAAAAGTGTTAAGCTTAACCCGTATTAGCCTTAGCCGGGCAAGTGCGTAGATGCAGTTGTTGCTTGGGTGGCTCCTCGCAACGTGGTCTCTATAACGCAGGGCGAGTAATACGAGGGGTTTGACCAACCTACATATACGGATTACTCAAGGATTGGCTTGCCATTCCTTAACGACGTAAGATGAGTAGTCTTTTGACTAATCATCCAGTCGGGTGTGATGCAGGGCACACTTATATGCAGTTAACGAAGATACGTGTGACAATGTGTGAACTAATGCAGGATAGGCACATTTAGGATGATTATCCTAATTGAAACGAAGTTGAAAGGCAGTATATGTGTGAACGTGTGATGTGTGTTGTGCCTAATAAAACTTGTCTAATAATGAAGATTGTTTTAATTGGACCAATGCTTTTAAATTAAGTGTTATCTTACTTAGCTATTCTTATAGCTAACACTTGCTTCTTAATGTGGTTGTTCCCTCAGGTTTAGCTTGATGGAAATTAGATGCAGGACGTGTGAGCTTGGGTAGATGCAATGCAGGAGCCTTAGCTACCCTTAGACGATGCTTTCTTTAGACATTCATTACATTTCGTATTTAATGTCGAATTTATGTAGTGATGTGTGAACGGTTGTTTTATGTTGGGCAACCGTTGGGTTTTCATTTGAACTATAGTTTGATATGGCATGTAACACCAAATAAATGCAGAAACCGAAATGTTTCTATCGGTTTTGACTTTTACAGTCTTTACTTCCGCAATTTAACACCGTTAGGTGAAAAGTTTTTGAAAACCCATATTTTTAAACGACGGGTGTTACAATAATGAGGTGAATATAACTTTCAATACATTAAATTAAAGTTCTTTTATTGGCCAATTATCGATTAGAAGATTTAGCTTGTATGAATCGCTATTGGTTTGATACCAATAATGGGAGCCGTTTGACATCATGTGATTTAATTTCTAGCAATAAACTTGAACAAGAATTACAAACAAAAGCAAAAGGACATGCATTACTCTCTCTGACATAAGATCGAGTATAAGATACAACAATAGCTAGTTTTACGAATAAGGTTGTTATATATGCAGGTTTTTTTGGGGGTTGCAACGATATTCTTAATAAATTGATGAACCCGACAATTTAATTACAAGATTGTGCAGTTCGTATGATTTTTTCTGCAGAAACTGTTAATATTTACCTCATTATTCAGCCTACGGAGGGAAAGTCTCGACCTCCTCTAGTCTAGAGTGTTCATGTGCACCGGTCTGTAGTCAAGTCGCACCTTCTCATAGTTAATGTAACTGACCTACATTACTCCTTAAATATATCGAAATATCATACAATGTCCATACAAGGTTTTTTCCAAACCACTGTATTTACTATTTAGTTCCATTTTCATATTGTTCGAATTTGCTTATCCATGAACATGAAAATAGTAACTATAAGATAGTGTAATACTAAATGAAATCCTAAATGCATAAAAGCAATTTCTATCATTTACTTTCGAATTTTATTTACAAGTGCCTATATATAGCCTATAAGCACTTGTTAAGAATGTTTAATGAAGTGATCAGGGTCGTCTCCGAGAATAATGAAAAAATTCGAGGCCCAAGTAAAAATTAGGCCCTAAATAATATTCGATAAAAAAGTAAAGGTATTTATATAATTTGTTTCCGCTTCTAATTATAGTTTTCTACTTGTGATATTTAGGCTAAAGGAAGTGAGGCTACCCAACTTAGGGGCGACTTGCGCCATGTGGCGCCATGTCATCAAGTGGGTAACCATTGGCGGATGCAATTCAGTAGAGCAGGGGGAGAATGACCCCACCCAATTTAGCCCAAATTAACCCAACATAAGTATTATAATGGTATTTTTACTTAGAACTCAAGCCCAACATAAAAAAGAACCCAACCAAAAAATATAAAAGAACCCATCTTTTTAAAAGTTTTTACCAATATCAATAAAAGTTTTTCATGGCTTCGTGTGTTTTGTTTAGCAAAAGTTTTTGCAAATATTTGGGGAATTCTTGTGTTGTACACACAATATCAACTCTATCATTACAAGAAAGGAACTTCAATTTTACATAAATCAGTAGCATTATAACAACAATCTCCATAATATCATTGATAGTTCAGTCGTTCGAAGCTAAAAAGTTTTTGCCCCCATCCTCTCAACTTCTTGGATCCGCCACTGTGGGTAGCCCCTTAAAAATGGGGGAGTGGGGCTATCTAGTTGGGTAAGGGGACTTCCGACAAATGTAAGGCTGGCAAATCGTGTCTTAACAGGTTCGGTTCGCACAAAATTCTCAGCTTTCAAACATGAAAACGACTCATTTAACACTTGCCTTTGATGATTTGAGCGTGACAGTTATTCGTTTTATGTATCAAAAAAGTTAAATGTTGAACTTTAAAATATTAAAAACAATTATTTTTAAAAATAGAAAAAGTTGCATAGTACATTTTTTGCTTAACAGTTACTTTAACAGGTCTTAACAGGTACCCAATTGCCAGCTTAGACAAATGGTACTAGGTGATTGGTTGGGAAGTAAAAACGAGAGAGAGAGAGAGAGAGAGAGAGAGAGAGATATGGTAGAGATAGTCAAAATTCATTTGGGCGATAGATATCCGTCGCCTATTTCGTTTTTTTGGGTGATCGCCGAAGGGGGCTAGTGTTTTGGGCGATAGGACAGGCGATCCGGGGGTGGGTTCGCCCCACTCCCCACAGCCTTACGTGATTAGAAGAAAGAATATGTATGCTATTTAAGAAATTCTAATTGACCAAAAGAAAGATAATGACATAAAATAAGTTATAAGAATAAGAATTGTAAGTATAAAATGTAAGTTTTTTTGGGAGGTTTGCCGTTGAAGTGTGTCATGCGCGTGATAGAGTTGCATAAATGAAAGAACCCGAACTCATTTTAGGAAAATAAGAGATTTTTTTTTTTTTTTTTTTTTTTTACAGGACCCCACTGCGGCGCAGTGAGGCAAAACACATCCACTGCGTCGCAGTGGAAACCCACGGACCAGAAAGACCAAAAGCCCCACTGCGGCGCAGTGAGCACCCAGAACAGTAATCCAAAACTTCATTTGACACTTAGATCGACTTGTAACATTCCGAATCAAAACCAAACTTCATATTTACCACATTTCTAAGTTCAAATAAGTTTTAGACTCGGAAATAAGCATAACAAAGTATCCTTTGACCAAGCAATCATTTTACAACCAAACGGGTCATTTTACCCACGTTGACTCAATACAAGAGACGACGTTCAAAATTGGAAATTTCGGCATGACCCATTCGTAAAATCATCATCCAAACCTGTTACGGATTATGAGTTTCTCCAAAACACATTTAAACAAAATCAATACATTACGACTACAAAACGACCCATTTAAAATACCCAAAAACTCTAGTCTAACACTAGACATCATAATAATTTTCCAAAAAGACGAAACAAGAGTACAAAGAGCCGATAGTTCAAAGGGGTCACTATGGGTCCTATTGCCAATACCATTTTCCGCATTTAACCAAAGCAACCCATATCCTTTAAGCATCTTTAACTTCAATCTTTACATTACTTACTTTCTTCCGCATCCGGGACAACCTATAAAAAGGGTAAACAACTAAAAAGTAAGCAAAGCTTAGTGAATAATCTTGCATACGTTTATACCTACGAAGGAGGGCAATGCACAAGGACTATTGCATATAGACTATGACACCGTCGTGTCATATCTATAATACTCACCTTGCACGCTAAACAACATATATGGATCCATTAGAGAATATCAGGGTTCTTAGGCCCCGAGAGGTTCTTAGGCCTTTTCTCAAAACAACAATAGGGGTTCTTAGGCCCCGGAGGTTCTTAGGCCTCATAACATTTGACCCCACCCGGGTCTAGCCAAATCAATTACCACACATGAATATCTCATTTCAACATGATGTGGTCAATTGACCCAACGTAAACATAAAGGTATGCAAGAGTACTCACCTCCTCCGCGACAACCAAAATCATAATTCAACAAGACCGCAAGTACACAATACGTATGCCTCAACCTAGCAATAGTTCACAATTTACACATATAAGGTCATCAAGCTCAATTATCTCAAACACAAGGCTAACAAGCCATACATTACTACCTTTACTAGCATTTCAAAGCCCAACCCAACTTTTACAATCTTATAATAATCTTGGGTTGGTTCACATAACATGTACTTCTTATATCATTTTCAATTGGCCAAGAGTTACTTTCATATCAAAATCGTCATTTCCATATTTGACCTAGCCGACTTCAAACAAGCATAACTCAAGTTCTACTTACTCTTTTAACATGATTCCAGTGGCCAAATTTACATGACACCTATACCTACCTTTTATCTTTAGTGACCAATATGTGAATTGTCTTTCAAAGATGACTTCTGGTCGTTCTAAAAACCAACACTGCTGCTGTTAAACAGCTTTGACCTTACTGACTTCAAATGACCATAACTTGAGTTCTACATAATATTTTGACCTCATTCCAGTGGCCACTTCTTCTTAACACATTTTAGCACATTTTATCTTCAGTGACCAACACAAGATTTGACTCATATACGTGAGTTTTACTCGTTTTAAAAACTGCCACAGAATCAATTTTGCTGAAAGATCAGCATGACGCTACTGAATTCAAAAATTCATAACTGGAGTTCTACTTCGTATTTTCAACCCATTCCAGTGGCAAAATTTGCTTAACACAATAAGATACATTTTCTTTTTAGGACTCAACAAGTGAAAATTCTGACATGGGGGTGTTTTACTCGTTTCAAATTCAGGGACAGAATCTGTCCAGATTTTTGTTCTTACTTCCATTCATCAAAGTCTATCATGCAACCTAATTACAACCCTAGCTTGATTTCAAGTCATTAACCCTTTATAAGGAAAAACCCCCAATTCTTATCAACTCAAGAACCCTAATTTAAAATTGATTTAAATGACCCATTTCATCAAAACCCCAAATTGATTACTTGTATGAACCCTAATTTAATTATAATAGAAATAAAAGTATACCTTTGAGCAATAGCAACTAGAATGTAAGAATTACAAATCTCCTTCTTCCTTTCATGTAATTTTCTACATATACACACATAAGCATCCCATTTTCCCCAATTTAAAAGCTTGAAGACTTGATTGCTATTATTATTATCAATAGAAGGATTATTAGATTTAGATGAGAACTAGAATTTCACACTCCAAGAAAAGGATTGAGAAGAAGAGAAGAGTTATTGGGTGGAAATATGACTCACAAGAAGGAGGGAGTTGGCTGGCATCCTCACTTGATGCCACGTCCTATAATATTTTTGGTGGGTAAAATACCCGCTATCCACTAAAGTTCCAACTAAATTAACTCCGTATCTAAAAATAAAATACTAGGAAACTATTTTAATATTAAAACTATAATAAAGGTTAATTTCCATTGGTCATAAGAATTCGGGATGTTACAACTCTCCCCCACTTGGAACGGATCACGACCTCGTGATCCAAGCCACATCTTGCAACAACCTTTAAATTTCATACTAATGAAATAACAATAAAATCGAATCCAAATTTGAAGCAATTACTAGATCAAATCCTAGTTTTAAATCAAACAATAAAAGATTAAACCTTAAGTTAAGACTATTAGCAATCAAAATCTAAATTCAAAACACTTCATATTATTTCCAAGTTATATGGATTAACATAATCAAACAATAACGTAAAAAACAACAAAAACTCTATATTATAGTAATAGAAAACAATAAAATCTAAAAACTTAAAATACTAAATGCGTTCGAAATTAATAAACAAAACAACGGTTATAAATTCTAAGTCTTATCTCCACAAGATATTCATATATAGCATGTTGTTTTTAACTTAGCTTGTCAGTGATTTTGACATTTCACAAAGTGTTGCATGAGGCAGCCGCAAAGACTATGTTTTTGAATTATTTATTATTTATAGATTATTATTTATATCCGCAAAAGATGTATAAATGGGCTTTTTTATCCCGGTTAAGTTGTATGATTTAACATTTGGATCATTGTTAAGATTTGTAATGAGCTTAGTTGATTACATATACAATTTTTATATATACATCTATTAAAAAATCGGACCCCTAAAAAATCGGACCTCGGCCGGTCGTCCACTCCATCCTACATCTAAGCCGCCCCTGACTTTCAATAACCCAAAATATATAGATTAAATCTCAATTTAATCTATCTCTAAATTCAATCTAAATTGAATCAACAAATAACCTTGAAAACAATCAAAATCCCCACTGTTATTCAGGTGAAATTCACACAACTAGATTATTGTGTGTCTATTATAAAGATCAAATCTAAATTTGAGAGAGATTTACATAAATATAATCGAGAGAATAATCAACAAAAAGAGAGGGTTCATAACAATTTATTTAGAGTTAATTTCAAAAATCGTCCTTGTGGTTTTACCAAAAAATCACGTTTCATTCTTTAAACTTCAAAATGACACTGGTAGTCCTTTATACGCAGATAATGATCATGTTTCGTCTTTTTGTCGACCGTATAAAGGACGAAACGTGACCATCATCCGTTAGATTAAAGGACGAAACGTGACCATTATCCGCGTATAAAGGACTACCAGTGTCATTTTGAAGTTTAAAGGATGAAACGTGATTTTTTGGTAAAACCACAAGGACGATTTGTGAAATTAACTCATTTATTTATATAAAAAACTATATAAGAAACACAAAACTGGTCCCTCTACTTTGTAGTTTTCTGAAAAGTCATTTTTAGTCCCTTTTATCATCAGATGTTCACCACAAGTCCTTTAAGCCAATAAGCACATGAAATAAGCTCTTAAACTGGACCAGCTTTATCCATAAGCTAATCTGCACATTTTTAATCATGCAATAAGCAACAAATAAGCAAGAATAAGATTACACGCATACTTTTTAACATCCCCCCTTAATCTTATTCTCAAATAGATTAAGCAACTTCATTTTTTGACAAAAATATCATGAGATTTTGTATCCAACCCTTTTGTTAGAATATCAGCTATATTATCAGTTGATTCTATTTTCTCAACTTTAATGACCCCTGCTAAAGTCTTTTCTCTCACAAAATGGAGATCAATTTCTAAGTGTTTAGTTCTTTCATGGAAAACAGAGTTGGAAGATACTTTTATAGCAAATTTGTTATCACAAAACACTATAACAGGAATTACATTGTTAACTTGTAAATCCTGTAAAAATTTTAATATCCAAATAACTTCACAAGTAACAGCAGCTAAAGCTCTATATTCTCCTTCAGTAGAAGACTTTGAAACAGTGTTTTGTTTTTTACTTTTCATAGATACTAAAGACCCACATAATAATACACAATAACCTGTTACAGATCTTCTACTAGAAATGCATTTACCCCAATCTGAATCAACATAAGCTTCAAGAGTAAAAGGATATGATTTAAGTATGGAAATACCTTTTCCTGTAGCACCTTTCAAGTATCTAAGAACTCTGAGTGCAATTTTGAGATGAGAAACTAAAGGTTTATGCATAAACTGACTCAAGCAATGCACAGTATATGCAATATCTGGTCTTGTATGAGTTAAATAAATTAACTTACCAATAAGCTTCTGATAGTTAGTTATATTAACCAATACAGGATCAGAACTACTTTCTTCACTAGAAAGTTGCACATTAGGATCTAAAGGCACATGTATAGGTTTCCCAGCAAGTAAGCCAAACTCTTCAAGAAGATCTAAACAATATTTTCTTTGATTTAAACATACCCCATTAGAAGTTTTAATAACTTCTATTCCAAGAATATATTTCAGTAACCCTAAATCTTTGATTTGAAACTGGGTTTTTAAGTAGCTTTTGAAGTTCTCAATTTCCTTTTCATCATTTCCAGTAACAATGATATCATCAACATACACAAGCAAAGCAATGAACAAGTTACTAGACTGTTTTGTAAACAAAGAATAATCACTCTCACTTTGAATAAACCCATGTTTAACTAATGCTTCAGTTAACTTAGCATTTCATTGTCTAGGTGCTTGTTTTAAACCATTCAAAGATTTATTTAGATTGCAAACTCTTTTATCATTAATATCACAAAAACCTTCAGGAGGTTTCATATAAACAATTTCATCTAGATCACCATACAAAAAAGCATTGTTTATATCAAGTTGATATAAATTCCAATCATTTTGAATTGCAAGAGTAATCAAACACCTAATAGTAACAATTTTCACAACAGGAGAAAAAGTTTCATCAAAGTCTACACCTTCTCTTTGACTATATCCTTTGGCAACAAGTCTAGCTTTATATCTTTATATCTCTCCATTTGACTTGTATTTGAATTTGTATATCCATTTACATCCTATAGGATTTCTATCTTTAGGAAGGTCAATCAGTTCCCATGTATTATTTCTATGTAAAGCCTCTATTTCCTTGTTCATTGCATCTACCCATTCAGTGTGTTTACATGCCTCACTGTACCTTTGAGGTTCAGTACTTTTATTTAGCACAGAAACAAAAGAAACACAATCACTAGTAAGAGCATAATAACACACATATTTTTCAAGACCATACTTCACACTAGAATTAACAACACAATCTGCATATTTTCTAGGAAACATAGATTCTCTATCAGATCTTCTCAAAGACTGACTCTCAATATTATCATTATTAATTTCTTGATTTTCAGCTTGATCATTTAACTCATCAAAATTATTTTCAAATAATTGATTATTTTCTTGAATCAAATGATTATCTAAACCATCTCCACCCTCATAATTATGCATACTATCCTCATGTGTTGCAGTGGTCACACTCTCATTGGTAGTATCATCATGGATACTGCCAGAATGAGAAGGACCTTTGCCATCACTACTAGGTTCCTTACTATCTCTCTCTTTATCATTGGGTGGTTTAGGATACTCATTATCATCAAAAAAGTCAGAAATATTATTTTCAAAATGTTTAACAAAACCAGATTTTTGTTTTAAGGAAAAATATTTTCAAAAATTTTTACATCTCTTGAAATAAAAATAGAATTATCTTCAAGTGACAAAAGTTTATAACCCTTTTTTGAAGATAAGTAACCTAACATGATACTTTTGGTAGTTCCACTAGAAAATTTATCATTATTGTTTAAGTTTTTTGAAAAATACAAACAACCAAAAGTTTTTAAGTGAGAGAGATTTGGTGACTGATTAAAGATCATTTCATAAGGAGTCTTTCCATTAAGCACAGAGGATGGTAATTTGTTAATCAAATAAGTAGCAGCTAGAATGCATTTTGTCCACAAATTAAGAGGGAGCCCCCCTAAAACAGAAGAGATATAGCCACATTTAAAAGATGCATATGCTTTCTTTCAACCACCCCATTCTGTTGGGGTGTATAAACATTAGAAGTTTGATGAACAATACCATTTGTTTCAACAAAGGCATTAAACTTAGAATTTAAAAACTCAGTCCCATTATCACTTCTCAAAGTTTTAATGGTAGTCTTAAACTGATTTTTAATCAAATTAAAAAATACAATCACATTTTCAAGAACTTCATCATTAGATTTCAGTAAATAAACCCACACAACTCTTGAATAGTCATCAACAATGGTTAAAAAAATATTTGTAACCACCCCTTCCAGTAACCGTATAAGGTCCCCAAACATCTAAATGTATTAGTTGACCAAGAAAGGTAGACTTATGATCACTTATGTGAAAGGAATTTCTAGTTTGTTTAGCTTGATGACAAATATCACACACAGTCTCATTCTCATGTTTAATGTTAAGCAAAGACTGCATTTTATTCAGAACAACATCAGAAGGATGACCTAGCCTAGAATGCCACACAGATTTTGACACATTGCAAGTAATAAGTCTAGGTATACCTTTTAAACATTCATCAATATAGTAAAAACCACCCTGTTGTTTACCAGTTCTCAGAACCTTCATTGCATTCAAACCCTGAGTCATAACATAGCACAAAGACTCATCAAAAGCTATAAGCAATTTACTATGTTTAGCTACCTTATGCACAGAAAACAACTTAACACAATATTCTGGGACAACTAACACATCATAAAGAGTCAAATAGTTAGTTAACTGCAGATTTCCTATCTTTTTAATATAAGCAAAAGTGCCATTAGGGTGACTAACTTTGATTTTTAAAGCAGGAATGTCAATGACATCAACCAAGTTTTCTTCTGAATAAGTTATATGATGGTTTGCCCCAGAAGAGATAAGGAAAGAAAAGACAAACAGTGCTATCGGATGAAATATGCAGCGAAATAACTCTACTATTCAATCGATTCACTTAGTCGATCAATAGCAGAAAACGAAGCAATAAACAGAAGAAACAAGATCTAGAAACCCTAACCCTAATTTTCTTCAAAAAATTAGGGTTTTCAAATATAACCAGATCTAGAAATCTGAACGGTAGTCAGATGATCATACGCCGCTTACAAAATCAGATCTAATCTAGAAACCCTAACCCTAATTTTCTTCAAAAAATTAGGGTTTTCAAATATAACCAGATCTAGAAATCTGAACGGTAGTCAGATGATCATACGCCGCTTACAAAATCAGATCTAATCTAGAGAATCCCCAATTTAATCGAAACCCTAAATCGGACAACTCGAAACCCTAGATTTATTAATTCGATTATTAACAACCTGGCTCTGATACCATGAACAAACTTTCAATAACCCAGAATATATAGATTAAATCTCAATTTAATCTATCTCTAAATTCAATCTAAATTGAATCAACAAATAACCTTGAAAACAATCAAAATCCCCACTGCTATTCAGGTGAGATTCACACAACCAGATTATTGTGTGTTATATTACAAAGAGCAAATCTAAATTAGAGAGAGATTTACAGAAATATGATCTAGAGAATAATCAACAAAAAGAGGAAAACGGGGTATGAACCCTAAGTGTTCACAACAATCTATTTATTTAAAGAACTATATAAGAAACACAAAACTGGTCCCTTTACTTTGTAGTTTCCTGAAAAGTCATCTTTAGTCCCTTTAATCATCAGAAGTTCACCACAAGTCCTTTAAGCCAATAAGCACAAGAAATAAGCTCTTGAACTGAACCAGCTTTATCCATAAGCTAATCTGCACATTTCTAATCATGCAATAAGCAACAAATAAGCAAGAATAAGATTACAAGCATACTTTTTAACAAGTCCGAATTCCTGAAAATTTTGATCATTTTAAGTATTTCTATGAGTAATTATTGTAATTGACTCTTGTTAGTGACCGTTTATGTTTACCATATCAATCTACGGTCCTTCAACTTAACATCATGATAGCTCTCCCATACTTTGTCAATCCGGTTACAGCCTGCAAAACAAAAACTTGAAACAAACTTAAAGCTACGTCATTTGTTTTCCTTAATCATATAATGGGTTTGTGAATGAAAATCAACATAAAAACAAAAAAATTCATCCCCCATTTAGGCTTATTCCGAAAATCCTACAGATCATAAATTAACTTAAGATATGTGTACTGCATAATGAATGTAAGGCAGGGGACAAAACTTTCACACCAATTGCCCAAATGGTATTTTTTCCCATGACTTATTAAAACAAAACAAAACAAAAAAAGATGAACAAAACAGGTTTAGGCCAATTAGTTCTATTTCCCAACCTTTGTCTTATGGGTCATATTTCATATGGGAATTGATAATAGTCTCACATCTTTTTACAAATCTTTACAAATCTACCATCATTATGCATTATATACTTATACTGCCTGCTATAACAGTTGTACAATGTGGAACATTGATAAAAAAAAGTAATATTAACATGGGCTCCCATTTCATATACCCTTGCATAGCTGCAACATGGAAATGATAATGAGATGTCAATGAGTAGACAACGGTTGTGTGTCCATGAGTCCATGACCAATAAGTAGAGTACTATGTGTTATGGGTGAAATTTCAAGTACCAATATCCTGAAGGTCCAAGATCTTGACATACTAGGATCTTGACATAGTTGAATATTCTGATTACTTATTAATATTTTACTAACGTTATGTTTCAACTATTATTATCATTTCCACATGAGATAAGCATGCAGATTCCAGAATATTCGATATAAAGCCAGGGAAAATATCTCCAACGGTAAAGAAAGGATTTCACACATGGGATTAAACTTCAACACGCAAAGAAGACTTAGTCTGCCAAGATATTCGGACTTCAAGTTGATTTCAGCATGAGGAGAAAAGCTTCAACGTTCACAAGACTGGTCAAGATATGCTCCAACATTCAAATGAACGAAGACCTGGAAGATCCCTTCAATCTCGCATAGTTAGTTAGATCCTAGGTCTATATATTGAATGAGGCTGATCGATCTTAGGATATCGTATTTTTTTCACTGCATACTACTCACTTGTATTCACACACACTGTTCTTGCTACTTTCATTCACACACTTAGATACATCGATCAACCGAATTCCACCATTGTAAACATTTTAACAACCATTAATAAAAGAACAAAGGCAGGGACGATTGCTTCCTCCCGGGGTTTTTATGCCGGCGATCCTTGAAGGATTAAGGGTTTTTCCTCGTTAACAAATCTCGGTGTTCTTGCTCTTTACTTTTTACTTTTCAAGCATTATTTATTAGATCTTTACTTTGATTAGCAATATTTATCATTAGTTCTTTTATTTCGATACTTATAGTTCTGATTATCATTGTTTTAGACCATAATTTCTTGTTTAGTCGACATAATCGTTTATCAAATCTTTTTATTAAACGTATCTTTGAATATCAACATATTTTACAAGCCCTTAACCTCACGAACGAAAGTTTGGTTACATTATTAATCTAAGTCTTCATCGTAGATTATCTTAGGTAAATTTTTGACCAAAACAATTTGGCGCCCACCGTGGGGCAAAAGGTGCTTTCGATCGATTAAAAATTCTTTAATTTTTATCAAAACCAATTTTCCGAAATTAAATCCGATAATGTCGACTCAACCAACTAACTCTTCACAAAACACTCCTGCTGTTTCTTCTTCTATGATGCCTCCTCCTCCAGGAAATAATTCGTATCGAAGAAACAAGAATAATGCTGTTCGAATTCCGAATCAAAGCAAAGACAAAAAACTTGAAACAAACTTAAAGCTACGTCATTTGTTTTCCTTAATCATATAATGGGTTTGTGAATGAAAATCAACATAAAAACAAAAAAAGATGAACAAAACAGGTTTAGGCCAATTAGTTCTATTTCCCAACCTTTGTCTTATGGGTCATATTTCATATGGGAATTGATAATAGTCTCACATCTTTTTACAAATCTTTACAAATCTACCATCATTATGCATTATATACTTATACTGCCTGCTATAACAGTTGTACAATGTGGAACATTGATAAAAAAAAGTAATATTAACATGGGCTCCCATTTCATATACCCTTGCATAGCTGCAACATGGAAATGATAATGAGATGTCAATGAGTAGACAACGGTTGTGTGTCCATGAGTCCATGACCAATAAGTAGAGTACTATGTGTTATGGGTGAAATTTCAAGTACCAATATCCTGAAAGTCCAAGATCTTGAATAAATAACGTTAAAACGTGATAATACTTAAGAATTCGTTGAGAAACAGTATAAAAGCATGAAATATGACTAATTAAAGTACTTGAACGTAAATAAAAAGATTACTTTGTAAAAGTTGATCTAAAGTAAGCAAAATGTAAAGATATAAGCGATAATTAGAGAAGATCTTAGACCACGAAGATCTTGGACCACGAAGATCTTGGACCACGAAGATCTTGGACCACGAAGATCTTGGACCACGAAGATCTTGGACCACGAAGATCTTGGACCACGAAGATCTTGGACCACGAAGATCTTGGACCACGAAGATCTTGGACCACGAAGATCTTGGACCACGAAGATCTTGGACCACGAAGATCTTGGACCACGAAGATCTTGGACCACGAAGATCTTGGACCACGAAGATCTTGGACCACGAAGATCTTGGACCACAAATCTTGGACCACGAAGATCTTGGACCACGAAGATCTTGGACCACGAAGATCTTGGACCACGAAGATCTTGGACCACGAAGATCTTGGACCACGAAGATCTTGGACCACGAAGATCTTGGACCACGAAGATCTTGGACCACGAAGATCTTGGACCACGAAGATCTTGGACCACGAAGATCTTGGACCACGAAGATCTTGGACCACGAAGATCTTGGACCACGAAGATCTTGGACCACGAAGATCTTGGACCACGAAGATCTTGGACCACGAAGATCTTGGACCACGAAGATCTTGGACCACGAAGATCTTGGACCACGAAGATCTTGGACCACGAAGATCTTGGACCACGAAGATCTTGGACCACGAAGATCTTGGACCACGAAGATCTTGGACCACGAAGATCTTGGACCACGAAGATCTTGGACCACGAAGATCTTGGACCACGAAGATCTTGGACCACGAAGATCTTGGACCACGAAGATCTTGGACCACGAAGATCTTGGACCACGAAGATCTTGGACCACGAAGATCTTGGACCACGAAGATCTTGGACCACGAAGATCTTGGACCACGAAGATCTTGGACCACGAAGATCTTGGACCACGAAGATCTTGGACCACGAAGATCTTGGACCACGAAGATCTTGGACCACGAAGATCTTGGACCACGAAGATCTTGGACCACGAAGATCTTGGACCACGAAGATCTTGGACCACGAAGATCTTGGACCACGAAGATCTTGGACCACGAAGATCTTGGACCACGAAGATCTTGGACCACGAAGATCTTGGACCACGAAGATCTTGGACCACGAAGATCTTGGACCACGAAGATCTTGGACCACGAAGATCTTGGACCACGAAGATCTTGGACCACGAAGATCTTGGACCACGAAGATCTTGGACCACGAAGATCTTGGACCACGAAGATCTTGGACCACGAAGATCTTGGACCACGAAGATCTTGGACCACGAAGATCTTGGACCACGAAGATCTTGGACCACGAAGATCTTGGACCACGAAGATCTTGGACCACGAAGATCTTGGACCACGAAGATCTTGGACCACGAAGATCTTGGACCACGAAGATCTTGGACCACGAAGATCTTGGACCACGAAGATCTTGGACCACGAAGATCTTGGACCACGAAGATCTTGGACCCGAAGATCTTGGACCACGAAGATCTTGGACCACGAAGATCTTGGACCACGAAGATCTTGGACCACTAAGATCTTGGACCACGAAGATCTTGGACCACAAAGATCTTGGAGGTGAAAATCTCAGGCATAACAACCGGCGACATACCAGCGGGAAATCCGTCTCAAACGAATGCTGGTTCTGGACAAGCGGCATGATCAAGCTTTTACAACGATAAAGGCTATCCAGACCCATTCAATATTGGATCTAAAGAAGCTGCTAAATATTGAATAATCACGTAAAATAATGCTAAAATGATTGTTTTTATCAAGATAGGACTGTAAAAATAAAGATCTACTTATAAAATTTAACAAATGAACAAATAGAGTGCCAAGATCTTGAATAAATAACGTTAAAACGTGATAATACTTAAGAATTCGTTGAGAAACAGTATAAAAGCATGAAATATGACTAATTAAAGTACTTGAACGTAAATAAAAAGATTACTTTGTAAAAGTTGATCTAAAGTAAGCAAAATGTAAAGATATAAGCGATAATGGTAAGAAAAACGTTATATAAAATATAAATAAAGTAAAATGCATAAAGGAATAAGAACACCGTGATTTGTTGATGAGGAAAAGCCCTTAATCCTTCTGGATTGCCAGCATAAAAACCCCGGGAGGAAGCAATCGTCCCTCCGTGCTACTTTTATTATTATAAATCGAAGTTAATTACAATTCGAGAGCCCAAGTGATTGATCTAAGTGTTACAATGATGAAAAGTGTTTAGTGTAATGTGTTTACAGAAGAAAATAGAGAGAAAGAAGTGTTTTTTCAGAGATAAGTCGAAGTGTTTTAGCCTAGCAATCACTTGCCCCTTTTATAGAGAAAATATCTAACTAACTATCCTAAAAATCTGGGATCTTGAGCTGGCAATCAGGGATCTTGAGCAGATTTTTCTCTTTGACTTGATTACTTGGTAAATGTACGTTATGGAGCCATTTTCACACGTTTTCAACCATAAATTCCGACTTTGGGTGTAAGTCTTCCGTTTTACCTGTTCCTGTACTACTAAGTCAAAGTAATAACGGTCAGATATCTTAGAGCCCCAAGATCTTAGACCACGAAGATCTTGGACCACTAAGATCTTGGACCACGAAGATCTTGGACCACAAAGATCTTGGAGGTGAAAATCTCAGGCATAACAACCGGCGACATACCAGCGGGAAATCCGTCTCAAACGAATGCTGGTTCTGGACAAGCGGCATGATCAAGCTTTTACAACGATAAAGGCTATCCAGACCCATTCAATATTGGATCTAAAGAAGCTGCTCAAAATCTTGATCATGAAGAAGTTCCTAATTTGTTTGCTATTTTGCAGAAACTTACCAATACTGTTGCAGCTAATCAATAATTTAATCAGACTCAATTTAGGATTTTGGAGTCCAGGATTACATAAAATGGACCTCCAATTACCCCAAGAAATTTATTTTCAACTCCAGGAGCATCTGCAGCCCCTGGATCTGCGCTGCTTAACACGCAATTCCCAACTGCAACTTAGAATTTTGGGAGCAATATTCCTCAAAATACTCATGCTGCTGGGACATCTGCCACTATGGGCGCAAGTTTACATAATTCTAATAATTTTACTGGATCATTTGCATTTACTAATCCATCGCAGGGACAAGGACGAAATGAATGCATCGCAAGAGAGTTTCAGAGGCTTAAAGATATGATTCCTGGATTTTGCAATCCAATCCCAGAAGTCAACCCTGCATCCTATCTTATTAACAGATATGGTGACAGGATTGCGAATGTAGAAATCCCAAAGAAGTTTCAAGTTCCAAATATGAAGCCATATGATGGACTATATCTGGAAAAGATGGAAACAGTACCTATTCCATCCAATCTAAAGGAAGCCTGCTTATGTAGAAGCTTTGGATCTACACTTTCAGGATCAGCCTTAAAATGGTTGCAGAGTTTGCCTCCTTTATCTATTAACTCTTTTGCTGATTTAACTAATTTATTTTATAGTCAATTTTCATGCAGTAGAACTTTTGAAAAATTGACTGATGATCTTTATAAAGTTACTCAAAAACCACACGAATCGCTTAGAGATTTTATGACTAGATTTACAAAAGAATCTATTAATATTCCTAAATTAGATATGTTGACCGCTATACAAGCTTTGCAGAGAGGTCTCCATAAAGGATCCAAATTCCAAGAAGATCTTATAATGACGCCATGCAGAAATCTGGATGAGGCAAAAGCAAGAGCTGCAAGATTTATAAGGCTTGAAGAAAATGAACTAACATCTTCCAAACTAGAAGCTTTGTCATATGATCGCCCAAATCGGAAGGCAGAAACTCCAGTGTATAAACCAAGAAATAAACCCTACACAAGACATGTAGATAATCAAGTTAATGCAGTGGAAGAAGATGATGGGGTCGAATATCCTGCCCTGTCAACATACTGCTTCTCAGTAGGAACACCTGGTATTATAATGGCGCTGCGAGATCTTGGAGATAAAGTAAGGTGGCCACAAAAGAAAAACGATTCTTATTTCAAAAAGAAGGATCCTAGCCAATGGTGTGCATATCATGAAGACTTTGGACATCTTACTGAAGATTGCAAGATGTTGAGAAGGGAGATCTCCACTCTTCTGGCTAAAGGATATCTTACAGAATTCCTTGGAAGAAAGAAAGCTAGAGATGTTGAGGGCATGGATTTTTCCAAGCCTAAGCCAACTCAAAAAGCAGATTCTCCACCTCCAGATGCAAGAGTAATTAACACTATTTTCGACGGATCGGAAGTATGTGGCACAACATATTCAGCAGCAAAGAGATTTGCAAAACAAAGCAAGGCAGATAAAGGAGAAAGGAGCGTGAAGAAAGTCTCAATTTCAGACTCAGATATTGTTTCTTTTGAGGAAGATGACTTTGATGACATATTGGAGCCTCATCAGGACGGTTTGGTTGTTACTCTTTTTATTGCTAACCATTATGTTCGCAGGATTTTGATAGATAATGGCAGCTCAGTAAATATAATCAAACTGGAAACCCTGAGAAGAGTGGATATTTCTGAAGAAAATATTATTGGCAGGGCATCACCATTAATTGGATTCAATGGCGAAACCAAATATACTGTTGGTGAAATTAAGCTACCGGTATATGTTGGAGGGGTTAATTCCATGCAGAAATTTTGTGTGGTCGACACTCTTCCAAGCTGTAACATAATTTTGGAAAGGCCCTGGATTCATGAAATGAAGGCAGTACCATCAACATATCACCAATGTGTTAAATTGCCAACACCTTGGGGAGTGGTCACTGTTAAAGGAGATCAACAAGAGGCTAGAGAATGCTATACATCCACCATGAAGTCAGCAGCAAAGTCAACCTCTCAATAGCAATTACAAAAAAGGATCTTCGATGTTGATGAACCAGAGGAGCAAGATGTTAAAGAAGTTATTCTGGTCCCTGAAGATCCTAATATCAAAGTATTATTAGGCGCAAAGATCTCAAAAGATTTGGAGGTCAAACTTACTGATTTTCTAAAAGCTAGAATGAATACTTTTGCTTGGAAGCAAGAAGATATGACTGGAATATCTAAAGATGTGATTACACACAAGCTTGGAATTGATAAAAGTTTCAAGCCAATCCAACAAAAAAGAAGAAAATTCGCTCCGAAAAGAAATGCAATTATCCAAGAAGACGTGGAGAGATTATTAAAGGCAAAAATGATCAGGAAAGTAAAATTTCCTGAATGGCTGGCAAACGTGGTAGTAGTGCAAAATAAAAACGGGAAATGGAGAGTTTGCGTAGACTTTACTGATCTTAATAAAGCCTGCCCAAAAGATCCATTTCCACTGCCACATATTGATGCAATGGTCGATGCAACTTCTGGGCACGAGATGCTCACATTTATGGATGCTTCTTCTGGATTTCAGCAGATTCAAATGGAACCTGAAGATCAAGAAGCTACTACCTTTATGACCCCGACAGGTATTTATTGTTATATTGCTATGCCTTTTGGTCTTAAAAATGCAGGTGCAACATATCAAAGGCTAGTCAACATGATGTTCAAAGACCAACTGGGGATACGATGGAAGTCTATATAGATGACATGGTGGTGAAATCGAAGAGAGCTGAAGATCACTTGAAAGATCTTGAAGTGGCCTTCAACATCCTGGACAGATATAATATGAAGCTGAATCCTGCAAAATGCAATTTTGGAGTTGGCGCTGGAAAATTCCTAGGATACATGGTCACAAAAAGAGGAATAGAAGCAAGCCCGGAACAGATCAAGGCTATCTTAAACCTGAAATCTCCATCAAATGCTAAAGATATTCAAAGGTTAACCGGAAGGTTGGCAGCTTTGAACAGATTTATATCAAGATCTTCTGATAGATGCAAAGAATTTTATGACATCTTAAAAAAGAACAAAAAGTTCGAATGGGGAGAAAGACAAGAAGAAGCTTTCCAAGAATTAAAGAGATATCTATCTACTCCACCACTGTTGGTAAAGCCTGAAGATGGTGAGCCTCTATATCTTTACATGGCAGTATCATCAAATGCAGTGAGTGATGTCTTAGTAAAAGAAGAAGAAGGTCAACAACATCCAATCTACTATGTAAGTAAAAGTTTAATTGATGTTGAAACCAGGTACTCTCATCTCGAAAAACTTATACTTGCATTAGTTATGGCATCTACTAAACTTAGACATTATTTTGAAACGCATGCTATACATGTTAGGACTAATTACCCTATAAAATGCGTATTAAGAAAACCTGAAGTATCTGGTAGAATGGCTAAGTGGTCTGTGAAATTAAGTGCTTTTAATTTAATTTATGAACTTAAGACTGCTATAAAATCTCAAGTTTTAGCCGACTTTGTGGCTGATTTTAGTACTGATTTGCAACCTGAAGTAGACTTAGAGGTAAAAATGTTAGAAGAAGCTACTGAAAAATGGATTTTATACACTGATGGTGCAGCTAATGTTAAAGGAATAGGATTAGGTATCGTACTAAAATCGCCACAGGGGGATATCATACCCCAAGAAGTGAATTGTCAGTTTATAGCCACTAATAATGAAGCAGAATATGAAGCTTCAATTTCTGGTATGCGAATTAGCTAAGGATATGAACATTATAAATCTTAAGGTATATGTAGATTCATTACTTTTAGCTAATCATTTTAATGGAACATATGCTGCGAAAGGTGAAAAATTAATGCAATATTTAGAAATAGTGAAAAAACTAGCTGAGAATTTTGACTTATTTGATATAGAACAAGTGCCTAGAGAAGAAAACACTGAGGCTGATGCTTTAGCAAATCTAGGATCAACACTTAAGATGTCACCAGAAACTAGGATTCCTATAATTCATGTTTTACATCCTGCTATAGAAAAAGAATCAGCTAATATATTAGCCATTCAAGATACATAAGCTGAAAATTATGGGGACAATCAAAATTCATGGACTACACCAATAATAGAATATATAAATAATGGGACAATCCCTAAAGATGAAAACCCAAAGGCCTTTCGCATGAAAATAGCTCATTATTTTATGATAAATGGTATTTTGTATAGAAAATCTCTTGCAGGACCATATCTTAGATGCTTAGAATATCCTGAGACTAATGAGGTTCTTAAAGATATACATGAAGGAGTGTGGAAATCACACAGCTGGAAGATCTTTATATTCAAAGATCTTGAGAACAGGTTATTATTGGCCAACTATGAAGCAAGATGCTGAAGTGTACGCGAAGAAATGCGATGCTTGTCAGCGACATAGCAACATTTATCATCAGCCAGCAGAACCCATGCATCCAGTTCTATCACCATGGCCATTTATGAAATGGGGAATGGATATTGTTGGGCCAATAACAGAATCTTCACCCGGGAAGAAATATTTTTTGGCTATGACGGATTATTTCTCAAAATGGATTGAAGCTGAAGCATACGCCAAGATTCATGAAACACATGTCATATCTTTTATTAAAAGGAATATATTGACAAGATTTGGAGTTCCAGCGGAGATAATTTGTGATAATGGGTCACAGTTTATTGGAAAGAAAACTACAAATTTTTGTGAAAGATGGGGCATTAAAATGATTACTTCTACTCCAGTCCATCCACAAGCTAATGGTCAAGCAGAGTCAAGCAACAAAATTATAATGAATAATTTGAAGAAAAGACTGGGACAAGCAAAAGGAAAATGGGCTGAAGAATTTGCCATTTGTCTTATGGGCTGATCGAACAACTTCGAAGAGTGCTACTGGACAAACTCCATTCTCACTTGTCTTTGGAGCTGAGGCAGTTCTACCCACTGAAATGGATTTACCTACTGCTAGAATTAGTTTATTAGCTTATGAGAAAAATAAATAGTTGCTGCTTGAAGATTTAGAAGCTACAACTGAATTACGAGAAAGAATCAAGATAAGAATAGCAGCTTATCAACAACGAATTGCTAAGTCTTATAATAAGAATATAAGATTAAGGCGGTTTCAAGTCGGTGATTTGGTTCTCAAGAAAGCTTTAACCAAGCCAGATGGTAAATTGAATCCAAAATGGGAAGGTCCTTATTTGATTGAAGCAGAAGCTGGAAAAGGATCTTATTGGCTTCAAGATTTACAAGGTAATTTAGTTCCAAGAGCTTGGAATGCCATTCATCTCAAAACCTATCATGTGTAATTTATTTTGTCTTTTAACAAAATCAGGTATGATTTCTTACTCTTGAATTTTACTTACTTTTTATTTTATTTTCCAAAATAATGATACTGACTTGAGCGTCGGAGTGGCGTTAGCCAAATGGCTAACGTCAGTTTTTAAGATTTTGCTTTGTAGATCTCAAGGGATGATCAATATCATCAAACACATGCATTACAACGTGGAACAAGGTCTTCACCTTTTGGCTTTCACGCCAACTTTTGGTTGAAGGTTTTCACCTTCTCTTTAAATCTCCCGTGTCGCACGTTAATTAATTTCATGATTGAAGGGTTAAATTCCAAGGTCGTCGAAATTAATTCTATTGGTTGTCGGTGTTACCATCGATCTCCCAAAATTGGCTAACCACGCCATCTCCCGAAATTGGCTAACCACGCCACCCATTACACAAACACACGAAAAAGGCTAACCACGCCTCCCAAGCAAGTTCAAGATATTGAGACACCCTCTATATCTTGAACACCAATGTCCCTATGAGAATCTTAAAATTAAGAATTCCCTTCTTAATTTTAATCCCCACCAAAAAATCAATCCAGTCCCACTCATATTATTTTAATGCAGAAATAAGGGAAAATTGACAACAATTAAAGATACTGCGAAACTAGAGATCATAGCCTACAAGTGGGATCTTAATTGCGTATAAAAGGTGCATGTATCTTACTCCTTAATTACTGTGTTGATTTGATTACTTACTGTTGATGTAGTCGAATAAGTCAAGAATAATTATTAACTGACATGTGACGTCATTTAATTGATTAGTCATTTTCCGTTTTTACCCTTAATAACAGTTTTGGTTTTCGAGTTCAAAATGAAATGGATCAAAAGACAGTTGTCATTCATTCAAATAATTATTTACAAGAAACTACTCGAAAGCAGTTTTACAACCATGATCAATCATACCAGATTGATCTCGCCCCTCCTAAACATTGTTATTCTACGATACACATCCCCTACCGATTCGATTTTCCTACTAACAAAAGAGTTTAAAAATATGGGCTCTGGCCTTTGCATCATATCCTTCATCGCCCACATTACAATCACCTACAGTAGAACATCCCAATAAAGTGAAGGATTTGTTTCCCTCAGTTTATTTAAGATGGACTTTACTCTTTCCAACTCCTCCCTGGCGACCCTGAGTTCTTCCTGCGTTGCGCCAAGCTCACAGCAGATTTCCTTCAAAGCGTTGTTCAAAATCTTATTTTTGGCCTCCAAACCTTTCTTCACCTCCAAACCCATTTCTTTTTCGGTCTCGATGGATTCTTTGTAAGACTTGACCAATCCTTGTAATGTTTCTATGATTTCGTCATTGAGTTTGTCTTTGGCAATCTGTTGCTTTTCTAGTTCGGTAAGGGACTGAAATAAAAAGAAAAGTTAGAAATAACAAGGAATTAATCTTGACGAAAAATATATATATATATATATACCTCTTGAAGGAACTCTCCTAAAGATTTCAAAGACATGGCGTAAGTAAGTGTTTTCGGAAAGATGAAAAGTATTTGTGATTTTCAAAGAGAAAAACTGTATCCTTATATAGAGGGGTAAAAAGATAGGAAATGAACCGTCAAGTTGTTACCTATCGCATCACAACTCTTGGCTCTCCAAGTTCCACGCGTCTTATCTTTAAGATGGTTTCAAAATTTACTAGTTGACTTCGGTCAAAGCTTTCTCTAGAAGATTCAAAGTTATTTCAACAAAATAGATTTTATTAAAATAACTTTGGGGACAATTGTTATGGGTGAAATTTCAAGTACCAATATCCTGAAGGTCCAAGATCTTGACATACTAGGATCTTGACATAGTTGAATATTCTGATTACTTATTAATATTTTACTAACGTTATGTTTCAACTATTATTATCATTTCCACATGAGATAAGCATGCAGATTCCAGAATATTCGATATAAAGCCAGGGAAAATATCTCCAACGGTAAAGAAAGGATTGCACACGTGGGATTAAACTTCAACATGCAAAGAAGACTTAGTCTGCCAAGATATTCGGACTTCAAGTTGATTTCAGCATGAGGAGAAAAGCTTCAACGTTCACAAGACTGGTCAAGATATGCTCCAACGTTCAAATCAACGAAGACCTGGAAGATCCCTTCAATCTCGCATAGTTAGTTAGATCCTAGGTCTATATATTGAATGAGGCTGATCGATCTTAGGATATCGTATTTTTTTCACTGCATACTACTCACTTGTATTCACACACACTGTTCTTGCTACTTTCATTCACACACTTAGATACATCGATCAACCGAATTCCACCATTGTAAACATTTTAACAACCATTAATAAAAGAACAAAGGCAGGGACGATTGCTTCCTCCCGGGGTTTTTATGCCGGCGATCCTTGAAGGATTAAGGGATTTTCCTCGTTAACAAATCTCGGTGTTCTTGCTCTTTACTCTTTACTTTTCAAGCATTATTTATTAGATCTTTACTTTGATTAGGAATATTTATCATTAGTTCTTTTATTTCGATACTTATAGTTCTGATTATCATTGTTTTAGACCTTAATTTCTCGTTTAGTCGACATAATCGTTTATCAAATCTTTTTATTAAACGTATCTTTGAATCTCAACATATTTTACAAGCCCTTAACCTCACGAACGAAAGTTTGGTTACATTATTAATCTAAGTCTTCATCGTAGATGGACAAGAAGTAAATGAAAGTGTGTTTATTGGAAAACTCTCTCTAGGAGGCGATTCATGGAAAACGAAGATAGCAAACGAAGATAGCAAAACGAAGATAGCAAAACGAAGATATCAAAACGAAGATAGCAAAACGAAGATAGCAAAACGAAGATAGCAAAACGAAGATAGAAAATTATCTTATTTTCGTTTTGAAGCTTACGAACTTAAGCTATCTTCGTTCAGTTGGAGGAAAACGAAGATAGCAAACGAAGATAGCAAAACGAAGATAGCAAAACGAAGATAGCAAAACGAAGATAGAATATTATCTTATTTTCGTTTTGAAGCTTACGAACTTAAGCTATCTTCGTTCAGTTGGAGGAATACCTAGTTTCGACGCGATTGAGCAAAACGAAGATAGCAAAACGAAAATAGCAAAACGAACTTAGCAAAACGAATATAGCAAAACGAAGATAGCAAAACGAAGATAGAATATTATCTTATTTTCGTTTTGAAGCTTAAGAACTTAAGCTATCTTCGTTCAGTTTTTTCACCTTACGAACTTGCATGGGATCATGAATTCAAAAGAGAGATCGACTAACTCCGGGGTAATCCGCCTGGTATTGCTTCAAAGATTAAGAATATTGATGGGAAGGTGAGACCACCTGTGAGGTCAATCCTGAAAAACCCTAATAAGGGTTCTAATGAGAAGAAAGCTGCTGAAGCTCGAAAAGCTGAATTAAAAGACCCAACAGGTGATAGTTCAAATGTTAATTCTGAGACATCTGCATCAAATCCCAAGGTAGAAGAATATGGTAACCCTTTGTATGATGCGGAGGGGAAAGCTGAGGGTCCAAAAACAATTCTACCAGTTCTAATACTGATAATGTGGAACGTGGTGAAGATGGGGAAGTGGATGGTAGCATGGATGATAATTCTGAATTTGTTAAACAGCATGTGAATGATGGGAATTTAGGTGGTGGTTTTAATACTACCAATGAAACTCCTAGTTTTTCCGTGAATGGCGATGGTGTTGGTGATGGGATTCATCAATCTGTACCACCAGTTGCAAAGGTGGTGCAGCCTGATAAGGTGAACCAGTCTGATCCTCCAGTTGTTAATATCCCTTTTTCGTATGCAAAGGTGGTGCGATCTGATGTGAATAATAAACCAAAAGTTAATTTCCGTTCTCTGAATGTGGAATTTAGTGTTGAAGGCATTGATTTGATTATTCCAAAAGAAGCTATTATGTCAGCAAATAGCAAATATGCTAATACTTTGGTTGGATATTTTCTTGGAAAAAGACTTGCTTTCCCCGTTGTTGAAAACTACGTGAAGAATGCTTGGGCTAAATATGGGTTTCAGCGTCTTATGATGAATGCATCCGGTTTCTTTTTCTTCAAATTTGAGGAGAAATCTGGTATGGAGAAAGTGTTAGAACAAGGACCATGGTTAATTCGCTCAGTTCCTCTTTTCCTTAATAATTGGACTCCTGATTTTAGTATGTCCGACATTAAGAAGGTCCCGGTTTGGGTAAAGATGCATAATGTACCTTTGGTTATATTTAATGAAGATGGTCTAAGCATGCTTGCAACCAAGCTTGGAAGACCAGTTGCTTTGGATGATTATACGAATTCCATGTGCATTAATGCATGGGGTCGTAGTAGTTATGCCCAGGCTCTTATTGAATGTGGAATTTAGTGTTGAAGGCATTGATTTGATTATTCCAAAAGAAGCTATTATGTCAGCAAATAGCAAATATGCTAATACTTTGGTTGGATATTTTCTTGGAAAAAGACTTGCTTTCCCCGTTGTTGAAAACTACGTGAAGAATGCTTGGGCTAAATATGGGTTTCAGCGTCTTATGATGAATGCATCCGGTTTCTTTTTCTTCAAATTTGAGGAGAAATCTGGTATGGAGAAAGTGTTAGAACAAGGACCATGGTTAATTCGCTCAGTTCCTCTTTTCCTTAATAATTGGACTCCTGATTTTAGTATGTCCGACATTAAGAAGGTCCCGGTTTGGGTAAAGATGCATAATGTACCTTTGGTTATATTTAATGAAGATGGTCTAAGCATGCTTGCAACCAAGCTTGGAAGACCAGTTGCTTTGGATGATTATACGAATTCCATGTGCATTAATGCATGGGGTCGTAGTAGTTATGCCCAGGCTCTTATTGAATTGGATGCAGATAATGAGCTAAAATCTGAGTTGACTGTTGGAATTCCTAATATGGTTGGTGATGGTTTTTCGAAACACGTTATTAACATTGAGTACCAATGGAAACCTCCTCATTGTTCGGCTTGCAAAGTGTTTAATCATGCAAGCGACCAATGCCCTAAATTGCCTAAAAAGGTCATACCAATTCCTAAAAAGGTTATATCAGAGGTGCACAGTGATGGTTTCCAGCTAGTTGGCAAAAAGAATGGTTCAAGGCAAGGAGTTCCGGTCCAAAATCAGAAGAATAAGTTCGTATATCGGCCCGTGGTGAAACCAAAAACGAGTACTGATCAAGCAAGCACCTCTAAAGGGCAGATTCCAACCAAGAATTCGTTTGGAGTCCTGGTAGATGAAGATGGACAAAAAGGAGATGACCCGTTATCTGATTATGGGACTAAACAAAGTGTACCTGTACTTCGGGAAGCCACAGAAAGTGAAATGGCTGAAAAGGCATCGAAATTAAAGGCAACGATGGATGTGGCATTTTCTGCTGATTCTGATAATGATGAAGTCGATGATGATTATGTGGAAAATATCTATGATGAATCTGATGATTTTATGGCTGCACATACTAAGCCTAATTCCACTTCTGAGGGGGCAAGCACCCCCGGTATGCACGGTTTTAATGGGTAGTATAGCTGCATGGAATATTAGGGGTTTGAACCGACCCCTCAAACAGAAAGAGGTTCGGCAGGTGGTAAGTGAAAATAATCTTAATGTTTGTGCTATCTTGGAATCCCATGTACATATTTCTAGTCTTATGGATGTGTGCAAAAGGGTGTTTAAAACCTGGGATTGGTCTTCTAATGCTTCGTCCTGTAGTAAGGGTACGAGGATTATTCTGGGGTGGAATTCTGAGGTTGTGGATGTTATGGTTTTGTCACATACGGATCAAGTCATACATATTCAGATTATATATAAGTTAGATCGAAAGGCTTTCTATTGTTCGTTTGTATATGCGGACAACTATTATGTTCATAGAAGATTATTATGGGATAATCTTTGTACACATCAGCATTTTATACAAGGAAAACCGTGGGTGTTGTTGGGAGACTTTAACTCAGCGCTTAATTTGGAGGATAACTTCTCTAGTTCTTCCAAAATTGATGTTGGTATGCGTGATTTTAAGGAGTGTATACAACAAATTGATGTAATGGATATTAATTCTTCCGGGTTCCATTTTACATGGACTCAAAAACCCAAGCATGGAACGGGAACATTGAAGAAAATTGATAGAATCATGGGAAACGTTCAGTTTTGTGATGAGTTTCAATCCGCTCATGCCATCTTTCAACCCTATAGAATCTCAGATCATACCCCATGTGTCTTGAAACTTCCTAATGTTACTAGGCAAAGACCCAAACCATTCAAATTTGCTAACTTCCTAGTTCATAAGAAGGATTTTGCTGAAATGGTTAAAACTCATTGGGATACTCCTTTTACTGGATGCAAGATGTACAGATTAGTGAAAAAGCTAAGACTTTTGAAACATCCGATCCGAAGTATGCTCTTTAGGCAAGGAAATCTGCATAATAAGGTTAAGGAGCTTCGACTTGAGCTTGATAGCCTCCAAATAGCTATCGAGGCTGATCCCTCTGATAAAGAATTAAGAAACCAGGAGATTGCTGCACTTTATGATTTTAAAGAGGCGGCTCTTGATGAGGAACGCTTCTTAAAACAGAAAGCCAAGATTGAATGGTTAGAGGTGGGTGACTCTAATACTTTGTACTTTCACAACACTGTTAAAGCAAGATCTCACAGGAGCCGGATAGAGAAGATTCAAGACGTTAATGGAGTTGATCATGAAGGGGATGGTGTGGCTACTGCACTTGTAAAACATTATGAAGACTTCCTGGGAACTGAAGGGCCTCCATCTTGTTTTAATCCTAATGAAGTTTTCAGAAGAACTATTAGTAGGCAAAAAGCGGATTATATGGTTCGAGCGATCACTGATGCTGAAATTAAAGAAGCTATGTTCTCAATTGATGAAAATAAAGCCCCGGGTCCTGATGGGTATACCTCGCTCTTCTTTATGAAGACTTGGGATATAACGGGAAAGGAGGTATGTCTTGCCATTCATGATTTCTTTAAGACTGGCAAAATTTTGAAAGAAATCAACCATACCTTCTTAGCATTGATTCCGAAAGTGTCCACTCCTAATAGAGTTACAGATTATCGCCCAATTTCTTGCTGCAATACAATATATAAATGCATTAGTAAAATTATTACTAATCGCATTAAGGATGGGTTGGATGATATTGTAGATATTAATCAATCCGCATTCATTCCGGGAAGGCTTATATCGGATAATATTCTTCTAACTCAAGAATTAATGCATAATTATCATTGTAAGATTGGCCCCCCACGATGTGCTGCTAAGGTTGACATTCAGAAAGCATATGATACTGTTAATTGGAGCTTCTTAAGAGCAACATTAATTGGTTTTGGATTCAATCCGACTATGGTACATTGGATCATGTCTTGTGTTACCAGCGTTTCTTTCTCTATCAGCTTGCATGGTAATATTCATGGTCTTTTCCAAGGAAGACGAGGACTTAGACAGGGTGATCCCATGTCCCCATACCTCTTTACTTTGGTTATGGAGGTGTTAACTCTGATGTTACACAAATCTGTGCAACATTCACCGGGCTTCAGGTTTCATAACTTGTGTGGAGAACAACGAATTATTAACATTTGTTTTGCAGATGATCTCTTTCTCTTTGGCCGAGGTGATCTTGCTTCGGCCAAAGCTATTATGGACGGGCTTATGGAGTTTTCTAATGCCTCAGGACTTATGCCTAGTCTAGCTAAAAGCACGGCTTTCTTTTGTAATGTCTCTGATCGTATTAAGAGGGCTATTTTGGAGATCCTCCCATTTGAAGAAGGCTTTCTTCCGATTCGTTATCTTGGTGTTCCACTTATTTCATCTAGACTTTTACACAAAGATTGCACAATTTTGGTTAAAAGGATGGAGGCTAGAATAAGTGATTGGAAGAACAAGTCTCTTTCGTTTGCTGGCAGGTTACAATTAATTAATTCAGTTCTCTCTTCCATGCATATTTATTGGGCTTCAGTTTTCATTCTCCCTGCTAGTATCATTTCTGATTTGGAAAAGAAGATGCGGGCTTTTTTATGGACTCAAGGACCCATGAGCAAAGGTAAAGCTAAGGTGGCATGGAAGGATTGTTGCCTTCCTAAGTATGAAGGAGGAATTGGAATTAAAAGAATTGTGATGTTAACAAAGCTCTTATGACTTCTCATGTATGGAGTATCTTGAATAATCGAAAGTCTCTTTGGGTACAGTGGATTAATGTGCATAAACTCAAGGGAAGAAATTTCTGGGATGTCCCTTTGAAAGCTGGCTCAACATGGGGATGGCGTAAGCTTCTTCAATTGCGAGAAGTAATCCGACCACATATTAAGTATCTGATAGGGGATGGGTGTACTACTTCAGCTTGGTTTGATAATTGGGCTTCTATTGGCCCTTTATGTAAGTTTATTACATATAGAGAGATGACTAGAGCGGGATTTCGTCTTGATGCAACTGTTAATGATGTTCTAACTAATGGACGCTGGAAATGGCCAATTGCCTGGTTTGATCTATTTCCAGTGCTTATAAATGTTACTCCTCCTGTTCTTCGTCCTGCTGTTTCTGATATAATTACTTGGTATGATAATAATGGGAAGGAAACTGGTTTTTCAGCCTCTTCCACATGGGAAACCATCCGAGTTAGAAGACCAGTTGTTCCTTGGGTTGCTCTTGTTTGGTTTGCACATAGTATTCCGAGGCACTCATTTCATGTCTGGCTTATTATGAGAGAAAAACTGAAGACTCATGATAAGATGAAGCAATGGGATGTTAGTGGTTCTACTAACTTAAATCTACTTTGCTGTTCCCTCTGCAAGCGTGGACCTGATTCGCATCAACATTTATTTTTTGAATGTAATTACTCATTGCAGATTTGGAATTTGGTTCGCCCCTTAATGGGATTTCATGCGGTTCCAAACCGATGGACTGATATCACTTCAATGTTATTGTTGACATCAAAGCCTAATCTAGCCAAGACGGTTATTGCTAAGCTTCTGATTGCTGCTTCGGCTTATTACTTATGGCAAGAGAGAAACTCCAGATTATTTTCTCCTAAAGAAAGATCGGTTGCTCAACTACGTGATGTTATTGTGTCTACTGTCCGGATGAAGTTAGCCACTATGAAGTTCAAGAAAAAGATTCAAGGAAGAAGCATCCTAGAAGAATGGAAGTTGGATATCACGTAAACATTTATTAAACATCACTTTTATTGTTTTGCCATTAAGAAGTCAACAAGTCTTCTAAATGTGTCCCTCTGACAGGCCTTTGGATTTATCTAAGGGTAGGAGTCTCCATTTGGTTAGCCATTTTGAGCTCTTCACTGTGATGTGCATGTTTGAGATTTGGTAGAATGATAGAGGTTGATGTTTGATATTGGTTACTTACATATTAGAGGTGTATTATTAATGCTTTTGATGTTATTAGCCTTTTTTATGTATTGTTCAGCTAGGTCGTTTGTGACGTTATTGTTTCACATACATATGGCATGTCATATGTATGAATTAGTTTGGTACTTTGCCAAGCTACTTGTAATAATCTTCTTTTGGGTGATTTATAAAAGCTTACCGGGGTTTAAATTCCCCTTTACCCAAAAAAAAAAAAAAATCTTCATCGTAGATTATCTTAGGTAAATTTTTGACCAAAACACTATGCATTCTAAAAAGAAAGAATAGGTGTCAAATTTGAACATTTACTTATGTACAATCTATTAGATGGACACGTACCTGCCACTTGTGACATCAGGGCCCACTACAATGAAGCATCTTCAAAAAGTGGGTGTTGGGTGCAAGTGTTAAACAGGCATGATACCCCTTGCAGGAAGAGGGTTATGGTACCCAGTGGCGGATCCAGAAATTCTAGACGACGGGGGCCTAGATTTTTCGTTTACCTTTCTAAAAGTTTCCGAGTAAGTGTCTTTTGTTTTTTTGGGTTTTTGTTGAAGGATTTGATGTATTTTGGGTTGGGACTCTGAAAGGATATAATCTATATCAAGTTAATCTTGGTATTTAAGTTGTGCTATATACTAATTTCGTATGGTTAATAAGTCGATTATACTTGACAGACTAAAAGAGTAGATTGTAGAAAGATATGCATATTGACGGACTTATCATGGACAAAATGAAATAGTGGGACAGGAATGTATATTTGATATCCATATATTATCATCTCCTTTAGTTGATAGATATATTCATCTTCATATTCATATATATATATATATATACGGGGCTGGCTAACCTTAATTTATTATATATATATATATTATATATATATATATATTATATATATATATCTGCATATTCTAAACTTCCGGTATCATATGACTGTTCTTCACATGGCTACTGCTTTATGATAATACTGTAAACATATACTCCTCATATTGATTATTAATAACAATAATAATAATATTAGTTTTATACATGTACTTTAAAAAAAAATCTCTAAAATTTTGGGTTGAGGGTGGGGTGGTGACCCCCCGAACACTTCATTGCATCCGCCAATGATGGTACCAATGCGGTACACGGGACTAAAGTTTCTAACAAGTTACCTCTTTTTGTTTTATCTCTAAAAAGATATAATCAATTTTTAATTTAGAGTTAATTTCATTACATACCCCTGGGGTATGTCAAATTTTCAAGTTTTGCCCTTCTTGTTTTTTCGTATCATTACATACCCCTATGGTGATTTTTTGTTTCATTACATAACCCTCCTCTTAACGGTATTTGTTTGTTTCATTTACCCCTTGTTTTTCGTATCATTACATACCCCTATGGTGATTTTTTGTTTCATTACATAACCCTCCTCTTAACGGACGTTTGTTGTCTCCTGTTAACCCCCTCATGTGCATTGCACATGAGGGTATTTTAGTCTTTTTACCTCTAAACACTCTCTATTCTTTCTTTCCCTTTACCTGCTTCATTCTCCTCTCTCTAAAATCCACACCTTATAATCAGCATCATCATTATCAATAACATCAACGATATAACAATTACAACTAATACATACCTTTTTAAAAAAAATCTATGACATCAATAGTTGGATACACAAATAGATATATATGAGAATAGGAGAATTAAAAGAAAAGAAATACAACAGATGATGTTCTGGGTATCCATATCCAAAACTTATGCTATATCTAATCTTTGATTACATATCTCGTTCTTGTCTACACTCTAAAGCTCCTCAAACACACTGACTTTCATGTATCAAAAAATGAGCAAGATTATTTTACATACCTTTTTAAAAAAAATCTATGACATCAATAGTTGGATACACAAATAGATATATATGAGAATAGGAGAATTAAAAGAAAAGAAATACAACAGATGATGTTCTGGGTATCCATATCCAAAACTTATGCTATATCTAATCTTTGATTACATATCTCGTTCTTGTCTACACTCTAAAGCTCCTCAAACACACTGACTTTCATGTATCAAAAAATGAGCAAGATTATTTTATCTTTTTAACACATGCAAATGAATAATAACAGTTCTAAATAATAGTTACAAATCAATATCTATATCTGTATCTATATATACAGATCTCGAATATTCATAAAAGAATACCAAAACTGCAGAAAGCCCATCCATAGGTTCACATTGCTAATCATATATGTTTATTCTTATTCATATCTGTTGAGTCCCAATGTTCATTGTAAATTTGGTGATGACAAATCTGATAGATAAACACTTAGAAATCTTTTGGTTCTCGTAATCTGATCTGGGTCAGACTAAGCTGACACAGCTTACGATCTTTTTCTGACCCAGATCATGCTTCATGTTTTGTAATTGTAATCTTATGGAAGCAAGTGTTTGTTCAAGCTGCATCAACAAGGTTATAGCATTCAATCCAAGTCGAATAGGAGGATTGAAGATAGAAGACCAAGCTAGTAATGGAAGTTGTTTCGGTCAAAATTTACCTAAGATAATTTTATAAAGGATTTTAGACAACTCAAGAACCGAAGATTTGTAAGTGGGGTTTGGTGTTCAAGGATCTTCAATTAAAAGTAAAGTTTTCTTAACAATAACGATTAAAACTAAGAGTTTTAACTAAAAAGAGTTTTAAGAAAGCCTTTGAGACAGAAATACTTTGAGTAATTAAGAAAACTGTTGAAGATAAAAGTAAAGCACTGCGAATTAAAGCTAGGATCTTAAAGAAAAACAGAAAAACATAACGACACCAGAATTTTGTTGACGAGGAAAAACCCTTGATCCAGTTAAGTGATCTTAGGTAAAAAACCCCGGGAGGATTCAATCGACCCTTCCTTAGTTCTTTTATTATTTTGGTTGATTACAATACAATGAGGGTGAGAGTGATTTGAACGAGCTAATGAACGAAAAAGAAAGTAAGTATGCAGTGAGTTTGTGTGTGAGAATACAAGTGTGAGAGCGTTTCCCTAATTTCGATCAATCACCTCTTATTTATAATGTAAATTCCTAACTAACTATCCGAAAAATCTGGGATCCTCCGTGTGATATTATTCAACGTGCTGAAGTTGAAAAGTGGACGTTGAGTCTTCCTTGACACGTTTATTCTTCAAGTTTGTTGCGATATCCTTGGGATTGCACGTTTATTTTCTTGCTTAATAGGCTGAATGAATGTAGACACTTATTTTCGACCGTTAGCTAATTCCTGAATATCCTGAATGATGATCCTTAGTTCAGGATCCTGCAAAACATAAAAGCATTATCGTGTACCACAAAACCATGTGTTAGTAATATCTTTAATCAGGATCATAGTTATAGAAAATCTGACCCCAAACAATTGTCCCCAAATTTATATTTAACTTCTCATGAATTAAATATAAATTTCTTAATCGTATACTAGAAGTATCCTAATTAGTCTTGTAGCTAGACTTTTATTGCGTATCCCATCATTTTTAATTATCTTGATTAAAGATATTACTAACACATGGTTTTGTGGTACACGATAATGCTTTTATGTTTTGCAGGATCCTGAACTAAGGATCATCATTCAGGATATTCAGGAATTAGCTAACGGTCGAAAATAAGTGTCTACATTCATTCAGCCTATTAAGCAAGAAAATAAACGTGTCAAGGAAGACTCAACGTCCACTTTTCAACTTCAGCACGTTGAACAATATCACACGGAGGATCCCAGATTTTTCGGATAGTTAGTTAGGAATTTACATTATAAATAAGAGGTGATTGATCGAGATTAGAAGAACTGCTCTCACACTTGTATTCTCACACACAAACTCACTGCATACTTACTTTCTTTTTTGTTCATTAGCTCGATCAAATCACTCTCACCCTCATTGTATTGTAATCAACCAAAATAATAAAAGAACTAAGGAAGGGTCGATTGAATCCTCCCGGGGTTTTTTACCTAAGATCACTTAACTGGATCAAGGGTTTTTCCTCGTCAACAAAATTATGGTGTCGTTATGTTTTTCTGTTTTTCTTTAAGATCCTAGCTTTAATTCGCAGTGCTTTACTTTTATCTTCAACAGTTTTCTTAATTACTAAAAGTATTTCTGTCTCAAAAGTTTTCTTAACAATAACGATTAAAACTAAGAGTTTTAACTAAAAAGAGTTTTAAGAAAGCCTTTGAGACAGAAATACTTTGAGTAATTAAGAAAACTGTTGAAGATAAAAGTAAAGCACTGCGAATTAAAGCTAGGATCTTAAAGAAAAACAGAAAAACATAACGACACCAGAATTTTGTTGACGAGGAAAAACCCTTGATCCAGTTAAGTGATCTTAGGTAAAAAACCCCGGGAGGATTCAATCGACCCTTCCTTAGTTCTTTTATTATTTTGGTTGATTACAATACAATGAGGGTGAGAGTGATTTGAACGAGCTAATGAACGAAAAAGAAAGTAAGTATGCAGTGAGTTTGTGTGTGAGAATACAAGTGTGAGAGCGTTTCCCTAATTTCGATCAATCACCTCTTATTTATAATGTAAATTCCTAACTAACTATCCGAAAAATCTGGGATCCTCCGTGTGATATTATTCAACGTGCTGAAGTTGAAAAGTGGACGTTGAGTCTTCCTTGACACGTTTATTCTTCAAGTTTGTTGCGATATCCTTGGGATTGCACGTTTATTTTCTTGCTTAATAGGCTGAATGAATGTAGACACTTATTTTCGACCGTTAGCTAATTCCTGAATATCCTGAATGATGATCCTTAGTTCAGGATCCTGCAAAACATAAAAGCATTATCGTGTACCACAAAACCATGTGTTAGTAATATCTTTAATCAGGATCATAGTTATAGAAAATCTGACCCCAAACAATTGTCCCCAAATTTATATTTAACTTCTCATGAATTAAATATAAATTTCTTAATCGTATACTAGAAGTATCCTAATTAGTCTTGTAGCTAGACTTTTATTGCGTATCCCATCATTTTTAATTATCTTGATTAAAGATATTACTAACACATGGTTTTGTGGTACACGATAATGCTTTTATGTTTTGCAGGATCCTGAACTAAGGATCATCATTCAGGATATTCAGGAATTAGCTAACGGTCGAAAATAAGTGTCTACATTCATTCAGCCTATTAAGCAAGAAAATAAACGTGCAATCCCAAGGATATCGCAACAAACTCGAAGAATAAACGTGTCAAGGAAGACTCAACGTCCACTTTTCAACTTCAGCACGTTGAACAATATCACACGGAGGATCCCAGATTTTTCGGATAGTTAGTTAGGAATTTACATTATAAATAAGAGGTGATTGATCGAGATTAGAAGAACTGCTCTCACACTTGTATTCTCACACACAAACTCACTGCATACTTACTTTCTTTTTTGTTCATTAGCTCGATCAAATCACTCTCACCCTCATTGTATTGTAATCAACCAAAATAATAAAAGAACTAAGGAAGGGTCGATTGAATCCTCCCGGGGTTTTTTACCTAAGATCACTTAACTGGATCAAGGGTTTTTCCTCGTCAACAAAATTATGGTGTCGTTATGTTTTTCTGTTTTTCTTTAAGATCCTAGCTTTAATTCGCAGTGCTTTACTTTTAATTGAAGATCCTTGAACACCAAACCCCACTTACAAATCTTCGGTTCTTGAGTTGTTTAAAATCCTTTATAAAATTATCTTAGGTAATTTTTGACCGAAATAGAAGTCAGCTTGGGATTAGCAGTCAGCTTGGAAAAAACTTAGGCAGATTGGTGCTTTGACAAATGGTCCAATCTGTGTCTGACAATCAAGTGAAGATAACAACATGGATTGTTGTTAAGGACAAATGACGTGACTAGGAAGAATCCTAAGATCCAGGTTGGTGGTTGGATTTACATATGCGTGTCCATACTCTTATTGGATGATAAAGAATGAATGGCAGTACTTTGGGGACCACAAGTACTATGAGAAGGCACGATCAAATATTCCTTTGTCATCCAGTAGAAGAAGAATACGTGGCTTTATTGGATACCAAGAGAAGAAGGGTTTTCGCCTATAAAAGCTTCATTCCTTGATTGCATATGTGTGGCATTCCTGAGAATCATTCTTCACACAAAGTTTTCTTTGCTCTTTCACACAACTTAGTCTGTTTGAGATCAGCTTGGGCTGATTCTCTTGAGTAGAAACTTATTGATTGTAGTTTGTCATTTCAAAAGGTTGTTTAGATATCTGTAGGCTATCTTGTTTCCGCAACAACCCTGTAGTTCTTTGTATAGATTATTTCTTAATAAAGGATTACATTAAAAACTATAATCTGTGTTCAAGAATGTTTCATTTACTTTACTGTTTTACTGTTTTATTGATTCATGTTCTTTACTTACTTAATATATAAACCGAATCTTTAAAACGTTTTGTTAAAGTTGTATTCACCCCCCCCCCCTCTACAACTGTTATGTGTACAATATACTTTGGTATATTGATACACCTTGGGACGTATCAATTGGTATCAGAGCAGGGGTTAAGAATTAACTTGATTAGATCCTTGCTTATTTTCTTTTATAGTAAAGCATTATGTCATCCTATGTTGATAATGGTTCTTCAACCAGACCACCCATGTTTGATAAAGATGATTTCAGTGGGTGGAAAGGTCGAATGTCTTTGTTCCTTGAATCCATCGATAACAATATGTCTGACATCCTTACGGATGATCCTTATGTTCCTACACAGACCCTAGTGGTAGATGCTGTGGTCAGAGATGGTCAACCAACCATTCCTGCCACAGTCAAATCTATTGTGAAGGACAAGGCAGATTGGGGGGATGAGGATAGGAGATTGGAAAACTTGGATGTGAAGGCTAGAAATTTCTTTGTCCAAGCTGTGCCCAAAGATATTTACCATTCTATTAAAATGTGTTCTACAGCTAAGAAAATGTGGGGTACTTTGACTATCATGTTTAAGGGTTGCTCTACTTCCATGGAATCTACAATAATTACTTTAACCAGGAAGTATGAGAGATTCTTCTCTTTGAGAAATGAATCCTTGACTGACACTCATACCCGCTTTAATGCTCTTGTTAATGATTTAACTGCTGTTGGAATAACTAAGAAAAATGATGTTTTAAAAAGTAAATTTCTTGATTCATTACCACCTAAATGGAATAATTATATTTCTTCTGTTAAGCTAAGTTCTGTTTATCATGATCTTGATCTCCCTGGACTCTTTGGTTTACTTCATAACCAAGAGTGTTCAGAGGCTGAAAAGTTGATTGCTATGGGTGATTCTTATAGTCAGCCTGCTACTGCACTTGTTGCCTCTATGACTGAACACCCTAGCTCAATGGGCAATGAGATCATTCCTTATGTTAATGAAACTGCTCTTGTGATTTCTAACACTAACTCTGTTTGTTCTGAATCTGAATGTGATGAGTCTGATGGTGATGAATTAGCTAATGAAGTAGCTATGTTGGCTGAAAGGATCAGAAGGAGATCCTTTAGTAAGTTTAAAGGTAAAGGAAAAACTGGCCAAGCTGATAAGACCAAAAAGCCATTTGACATGTCCAAAGTCACTTGTTACAATTGTGGCAAAACTGGACACATGGCTGGAGATTGCAGATCTAAAGAGTCTTCTCAAGCTGTGTCATCCAAAGGTGGAAGAAGTGAAAAATACTCAAAGCTCAAGACCAAATACAAAGCCTTGAAGGCACAAGTGAGCTGAGTAAGAAGATTGAAAAAGATGAGAAGAGTCTGGTAGCCAAAGACTGGGCTGAAAGTGCTACTTCATCTGATGATGAACTGTATGAAGATGCCAAGTGCTTTATGGACAAAGAAGCCACTCAAAAGTTTGCTGAAGACCTTGTCAAAATACAACAGCAATCTGAGTCAGTTCACCAGGCATCTACCAGTCAGACTGCTCCACCAGAGGTAATTTTCTTTTCTAATCTGTCTGATAAGGAAAAGCTTTCCAGACTAAATAGATTGGGTGATGAGGTTCTTTTACAAAAACACTTTAATCAAGAACTTAAAAAGGAAACTTCTGTTTTGAAACTTGAAGTCAGTTCTAAGAATCACACCATTGAAAAACTGGAATCTGAGGTTAAAGCTCAAATTCAATTAAACTCCATTTTGGTTAAAGAAGCTAAAACTGCAGAAGAAAAGTTTTTGAAAGTTAAACAAATTACTGAATCATGGTGCATCTGCTCTAAGAGAACTGCTAAGTGTGTAAATGTGCAAATTCCTCATCAAATCCAAGCTATTTTTGATGGTGATTATGATAGGGCCATAGCCATAAGTGAAGTATGTGCTATGGAGCCTTGTTATCAGCCTCCTTCACCACCCAAAGTCCAAACCAAAGGGAAAAAGTCTAAACCTGTAACACCCGTCATTTAGAAATATGGGTTTTCAAAAACTTTCACCTAACGGTGTCAAATTGCGGAAGAAAAGACTTTAAAAGTCAAAACCGATAAAAACTGTTCAGTTTCTACGTTTAGTTGGTGTTACATGCAATACCATCGAATAGTTTAAAATGAAAACCCAACGATTGCCCAACACAAAACAACCGCTCAACAATACTACATAAATTCGACATCAAGTACGAAATGTAAATAAATGTCTAAAGAGATAATCGTCTATGGGTAGTTAAGTTCTCCTGCATGCATCTACCCAACTCTCACTCTTCCTGCATCAACTAGTCCTTCAAGCTAAACCTGAGGGAACAACCACATTTAAGAAACAAGTGTTAGCTAACGAATTAGCTAAGTAAGATAACACTATGTTATTAAAGCATTTGTCCAATTAACAATCTTCATTATTAGACAAGTTTATTTAGGCACAACACACATCACACGTTCATACATAACTGCATATCAACTTCATATCAATTAGGGGGAATCCCCCTAAATGTGCCTATCCTTCATTTTATTCACACATTATCACACGTATCTTCGATAACTACATATTAGTGTGCCCTGCATCACACCCGACTAGATGGGCAGCCAAAAGGCTACTCATCGTACGTCGTTAAGGAATGGCAAGCCAATCCTAAAGTAATCCGTATGTGGAGGTTGGTCAAACCCCTCGTATTACTCGCCCTGCATTATAAAGACCATGTTGCAAGGAGCCACCCAAGCAACAACTACCTCAACGCACTCGTCCGGCTAAGACTAGTACGGGTTAAGCTTAACACTTTCCCTGCATTATATTTACGAGCTCGGTTTCACACATATGGTTTAGGTAACACACATTCCTAAACCGTCACACACATATAGTCTAGGTAACACACATTCCTAAACCGTCACACACATATAGTCTAGGTAACACACATTCCTAAACCGTCACACACATATAGTCTAGGTAACACACATTCCTAGACATTCACACACTTTATCTTCATTACGTTTGGATCCTTAAACGTGCAAGTGACATGGCAACCTACTAAGTCTAGTGAGCTAGGTGTACAAGCCATGTAAGCATGTATATATCACACATCAACTTCATTTCTACATTTCATGCATAAAGAGATACTTCGTAATACTACATAAATTCGACATCAAGTACGAAATGTAAATAAATGTCTAAAGAGATAATCGTCTATGGGTAGTTAAGTTCTCCTGCATGCATCTACCCAACTCTCACTCTTCCTGCATCAACTAGTCCTTCAAGCTAAACCTGAGGGAACAACCACATTTAAGAAACAAGTGTTAGCTAACGAATTAGCTAAGTAAGATAACACTATGTTATTAAAGCATTTGTCCAATTAACAATCTTCATTATTAGACAAGTTTATTTAGGCACAACACACATCACACGTTCATACATAACTGCATATCAACTTCATATCAATTAGGGGGAATCCCCCTAAATGTGCCTATCCTTCATTTTATTCACACATTATCACACGTATCTTCGATAACTACATATTAGTGTGCCCTGCATCACACCCGACTAGATGGGCAGCCAAAAGGCTACTCATCGTACGTCGTTAAGGAATGGCAAGCCAATCCTAAAGTAATCCGTATGTGGAGGTTGGTCAAACCCCTCGTATTACTCGCCCTGCATTATAAAGACCATGTTGCAAGGAGCCACCCAAGCAACAACTACCTCAACGCACTCGTCCGGCTAAGACTAGTACGGGTTAAGCTTAACACTTTCCCTGCATTATATTTACGAGCTCGGTTTCACACATATGGTTTAGGTAACACACATTCCTAAACCGTCACACACATATAGTCTAGGTAACACACATTCCTAAACCGTCACACACATATAGTCTAGGTAACACACATTCCTAAACCGTCACACACATATAGTCTAGGTAACACACATTCCTAAACCGTCACACACATATAGTCTAGGTAACACACATTCCTAAACCGTCACACACATATAGTCTAGGTAACACACATTCCTAAACCGTCACACACATATAGTCTAGGTAACACACATTCCTAAACCGTCACACACATATAGTCTAGGTAACACACATTCCTAAACCGTCACACACATATAGTCTAGGTAACACACATTCCTAAACCGTCACACACATATAGTCTAGGTAACACACATTCCTAAACCGTCACACACATATAGTCTAGGTAACACACATTCCTAGACATTCACACACTTTATCTTCATTACGTTTGGATCCTTAAACGTGCAAGTGACATGGCAACCTACTAAGTCTAGTGAGCTAGGTGTACAAGCCATGTAAGCATGTATATATCACACATCAACTTCATTTCTACATTTCATGCATAAAGAGATACTTCGTAATACTACATAAATTCGACATCAAGTACGAAATGTAAATAAATGTCTAAAGAGATAATCGTCTATGGGTAGTTAAGTTCTCCTGCATGCATCTACCCAACTCTCACTCTTCCTGCATCAACTAGTCCTTCAAGCTAAACCTGAGGGAACAACCACATTTAAGAAACAAGTGTTAGCTAACGAATTAGCTAAGTAAGATAACACTATGTTATTAAAGTCAATAGCTAGACCCACACACATTAATGACTCACTTTAGTTTCAGGTCTCATGGTCAACTTCGTAACCCACAATACCTCCCGTGTAACCCCATATGCCCACATGCAATATAAAGATAACAAATAGAAGTATTTATGATTTGAAACCAGCTTTTCGTTGAATCCCCCAGCGTGTCAAAGTAGTGTATCTTACCTCGACGTAGTCCACAACAATCAACAACTAGTCACTGTGTAAAGCAACTATGCTCGTCTACCTATAATTAGTAAACGATCATTAGACAACTACATACTCATGTCATTAAAGTCAATAGCTAGACCCACACACATTAATGACTCACTTTAGTTTCAGGTCTAATCTACATGTCAAACAACGTTACGGTTCAAAAGTTACTTCATTTCAAAACTGACCCCGTTGCGCCGCAACTCCAGCCCTCAGTTGCGCCGCAACTCGCCACGATCCTGCATAACTTCGATCAGTTGGACCCCAAACCAACACCAAACGATCCCAAATCAATTAGCAGACCTTTATACATCAAAATCCTTCATTTTATGACCAATCAAATGCAATAAACTTCCCCATTAAACAACATATGATTTCCTTCATAAAAACAAACGTTATTACAACATCGATTGATCCTCCAACGACCTAAACCACTTCTTAATAATCCATAGAATTGAAAAGATAATAAATCTACATTACAATACCTTTTCTACCTGTAGATCACGAATAGGATGCAAAACACACGATCAATCACTCCTAAATCACACGTTGGAATGATTTTTGGCTTAGAATTTGATTAGGGGATAAAAGGGTGGCTAGGGCTTGAGAGGAAAGGTTATAATTCTGCAAATAATGAACTAATGACACTCCCAAACACCCTAATCCCGTTTTTGACTTTCACACCATGTCAAAATTGGTCCCTAAGCTTCATAAAGTCATATTTTATGCCCAAAACACCTCTATGGACTATATACAACTCATTAAACACTTTGAACACCTCAGGAAGGCATTTTACTACATCTTAACCACGTCACTTCATCAATTAATAAGACACTCAAGTCCCACACGCACACACACTAACTACATATAAGTTTAAAGTCTATCAAAGACTTAACGGCATGTTATGTTTGACTTAACGACTCTAGTCAACCGTTAAATAAAAAGTTTAGGATGTTACAATTACCTCCCCCTTAAGAGGATTCCGTCCCCGGAATCTCATCAGAAAAGAATAACTCCGGATACTTCCCCTTCATTACTGCTTCAGTTTCTCACGCTAAGTTCTCTCCATGATTATGCTTCAGTTTCTTACGCTAAGTTCTCTCCATGATTATGCTTCAGTTTCTTACGCTAAGTTCTCTCCATGATTATGCTTCAGTTTCTTACGCTAAGTTCTCTCCATGATTATGCTTCAGTTTCTTACGCTAAGTTCTCTCCATGATTATGCTTCAGTTTCTTACGCTAAGTTCTCTCCATGATTATGCTTCAGTTTCTTACGCTAAGTTCTCTCCATGATTAGCTTCAGTTTCTCACGCTAAGTTCTCTCCATGATTATGCTTCAGTTTCTCACGCTAAGTTCTCTCCATGATTATGCTTCAGTTTCTTACGCTAAGTTCTCTCCATGATTATGCTTCAGTTTCTCACGCTAAGTTCTCTCCATGATTATGCTTCAGTTTCTCACGCTAAGTTCTCTCCATGATTATGCTTCAGTTTCTCACGCTAAGTTCTCTCCATGATTATGCTTCAGTTTCTACGCTAAGTTCTCTCCTTCATTACTGCTTCAGTTTCTCACGCTAAGTTCTCTCCATGATTATGCTTCAGTTTCTTACGCTAAGTTCTCTCCATGATTAAGCGCCATACATAAGTCATTTCAACATTAGCTAAGTTCTCTCCATGATTATGCTTCAGTTTCTTACGCTAAGTTCTCTCCATGATTAAGCGCCATACATAAGTCATTTCAACATACATATATTCCCATACTACATTCAGCGAATACTATTCATTCAGCAATTAAGCCTTTCGAGCACGTACCCTTACTAACTTGGTATCACAACTCTCATAATTCATTTGAACAAAGGGTCGTCTCTCCATAACTTTCGTTGCATAAAATATCCCTCCATAGAGGCTTATGATTAAACCATGCTACCCACTTTGCTCATAATAAGCTCCCTTTGTTCACCACAAAACCTTTAGACAATTTTGAGCTAATCAAAACACTTCTTTAACATTTTCAACTTTAAGAACTATTGTCTTTATGATCTTTGACTCTGCGCTTTTCCTTTCAATAACTTGTCATATCATGAAATGACATCCAACATCATTGATGCACATGATCACAACAATAAATCTCAAGGCACCATCACACAATCATATGGTTTTACCAAGTTTTATAACCCATTTAATCTTCTTCCCTTCAATTCAAGAGTGATAGACATCACTTGAGTTCTCCATTTTCCTCATACTTGTCAACATCTTTTTTTTTTTAAATAAAATTTTCATATAATGGTCGTCTCGATTCAAAACATTTCACCATTTACTTTCACACTTTAAAGGCACTTCTTAATCACACATCTTTTCTTTCATGTCCAAGGGAACGGTGCGATAGTTCTCCATGAAATACACATTTTAGGACAACTTGCCTACTAATTACTTATGTCACAATACTACTTTTAACTTTCCACGCAACTTCGTATCTAGAAACACCACCCTTGACTGGCTCGTTATATACAAGTACTTACCATAACCTCATAGTCTTGGAAGTAAACTTCAAATGGGACCTTGTCCCTTTCAATTCTACACATCAGCTTCTATTTTAACTTTTACTCACTTTGGGCGAATTTTAAAATCAGACCTCTACTTGTAGGAAATCGTAGTAACGTTCCTTACACGGCATGATGTTCTTCATCATACATTCATGTAATACGAGAAAGAATCTCCACCTCGTCATTTGTTCTTGTCAACTTCCACCGTCATTTGAAGAGCCTGAACTCTCGTCTTTGGAGCGGCTGCTCTCCTTCCCTCGTTCTTCATCTGAGGGCAATTGACAATAAGATGTCCTGTTTCATGACACTTGTAGTAATAATGCTATCCTGATAATTAACTGCAATGTTCCCCAATGAACCACACGTAAGGCACCCTTTGGTCTTGTCTGAACATTGACCTTCATGTGTAATCTTGCAAGTTGGGCACCACGTGCCACTCTTCTTCTTGTCCTTACTTCCATTCGAAAAGAACTACCTTTAAACTTTTTATTAGAACCCGAAGAACAATTAGATCTTCTCTTGAATCTCGACTTCTTATCATCGGCTTTCTCAACAACATTTCAGATTTGCGGTCATCATTCAACCTCTTAAACTCATTCATAGTTGTAGACAAGGTAGTGTGCTGCCTACATAAACCACATTAATTATCCCGGAGGTCATCACAGTAAGCCTCAACTCTCAAGTTCCCACATACTTTTCCCGCTTCCCATGTTGCGCCGCAACTTATAATTCTGAAACTAGTTGTGCCGCAGCTAGCTAGTTGCGCCGCAACTTATAATTCTGGAAACTAGTTGTGCCGCAGCTAGCTAGTTGCGCCGCAACTTATAATTCTGGAAACTAGTTGTGCCGCACTAGCAGTTGCGCCGCAACTTATAATTCTGGAAACTAGTTGTGCCGCAGCTAGCTAGTTGCGCCGCAACTTATAATTCTGGAAACTAGTTGTGCCGCACTAGCAGTTGCGCCGCAACTTATAATTCTGGAAACTAGTTGTGCCGCAGCTAGCTAGTTGCGCCGCAACTTATAATTCTGGAAACTAGTTGTGCCGCACTAGCAGTTGCGCCGCAACTTATAATTCTGGAAACTAGTTGTGCCGCACTAGCTAGTTGCGCCGCAACTTATTTCTGGAAACTAGTTGTGCCGCACTGCTAGTTGCGCCGCAACCTCATGTTGCGCCGCAACTTATAATTCTGGAAACTAGTTGTGCCGCAGCTAGCTAGTTGCGCCGCAACTTATAATTCTGGAAACTAGTTGTGCCGCACTAGCAGTTGCGCCGCAACTTATAATTCTGGAAACTAGTTGTGCCGCAGCTAGCTAGTTGCGCCGCAACTTATCCCCTGCTTCCCAGTTGCGCCGCAATCAAGCTCAGTTGCGCCGCAACTTATAATTCTGGAAACTAGTTGTGCCGCAGCTAGCTAGTTGCGCCGCAACTACCCCCCCCAGTTGCGCCGCAACTTATAATTCTGGAAACTAGTTGCGCCGCAGCTAGCTAGTTGCGCCGCAACTTATAATTCTGGAAACTAGTTGTGCCGCAGCTAGCTAGTTGCGCCGCAACTTATAATTCTGGAAACTAGTTGTGCCGCACTAGCAGTTGCGCCGCAACTTATAATTCTGGAAACTAGTTGTGCCGCAGCTAGCTAGTTGCGCCGCAACTTATAATTCTGGAAACTAGTTGTGCCGCACTAGCAGTTGCGCCGCAACTTATAATTCTGGAAACTAGTTGTGCCGCAGCTAGCTAGTTGCGCCGCAACTTATAATTCTGGAAACTAGTTGTGCCGCACTAGCAGTTGCGCCGCAACTTATAATTCTGGAAACTAGTTGTGCCGCAGCTAGCTAGTTGCGCCGCAACTTATAATTCTGGAAACTAGTTGTGCCGCACTAGCAGTTGCGCCGCAACTTATAATTCTGGAAACTAGTTGTGCCGCAGCTAGCTAGTTGCGCCGCAACTTATAATTCTGGAAACTAGTTGTGCCGCACTAGCAGTTGCGCCGCAACTTATAATTCTGGAAACTAGTTGTGCCGCAGCTAGCTAGTTGCGCCGCAACTTAATTCTGGAAACCTAGTTGTGCCGCAGCTAGCTAGTTGCGCCGCAACCTACATGTTGCGCCGCAACTTACTGCCCCAGTTGCGCCGCAACTTATAATTCTGGAAACTAGTTGCGCCGCACTACAGTTGCGCCGCAACTTATAATTCTGGAAACTAGTTGTGCCGCAGCTAGCTAGTTGCGCCGCAACTTATCTTCCCTGCTTCCCAGTTGCGCCGCAACCCACCCGTTGCGCCGCAATTCAAGCCCCAGTTGCGCCGCAACTTATAATCCTGGAAACTAGTTGCGCCGCAGCTAGCTAGTTGCGCCGCAACTTATAATTCTGGAAACTAGTTGCGCCGCACTAGCAGTTGCGCCGCAACTTATAATTCTGGAAACTAGTTGTGCCGCACTAGCTAGTTGCGCCGCAACTTATAATTCTGGAAACTAGTTGCGCCGCACTAGCTAGTTGCGCCGCAACTTATAATTCTGGAAACTAGTTGTGCCGCAGCTAGCTAGTTGCGCCGCAACTACCCCGCTCCCAGTTGCGCCGCAACTTATAATTCTGGAAACTAGTTGCGCCGCAGCTAGCTAGTTGCGCCGCAACTTATAATTCTGGAAACTAGTTGTGCCGCACTAGCTAGTTGCGCCGCAACTTATAATTCTGGAAACTAGTTGTGCCGCACTAGCAGTTGCGCCGCAACTTATAATTCTGGAAACTAGTTGTGCCGCACTAGCTAGTTGCGCCGCAACTTATAATTCTGGAAACTAGTTGTGCCGCACTACCACATTGCGCCGCAACTTATCTTCCCTGCTTCCCAGTTGCGCCGCAACCCACCCGTTGCGCCGCAATTCAAGCCCCAGTTGCGCCGCAACTTATAATCCTGGAAACTAGTTGCGCCGCAGCTAGCTAGTTGCGCCGCAACTTATAATTCTGGAAACTAGTTGTGCCGCAGCTAGCTAGTTGCGCCGCAACTTATCTTCCCTGCTTCCCAGTTGCGCCGCAACCCACCCGTTGCGCCGCAATTCAAGCCCCAGTTGCGCCGCAACTTATAATCCTGGAAACTAGTTGCGCCGCAGCTAGCTAGTTGCGCCGCAACTTATAATTCTGGAAACTAGTTGTGCCGCACTAGCAGTTGCGCCGCAACTTATAATTCTGGAAACTAGTTGTGCCGCACTAGCTAGTTGCGCCGCAACTTATAATTCTGGAAACTAGTTGTGCCGCAGCTAGCTAGTTGCGCCGCAACTTATCTTCCCTGCTTCCCAGTTGCGCCGCAACTTATCTTCCCTGCTTCCCAGTTGCGCCGCAACTTATCTTCCCTGCTTCCAGTTGCGCCGCAACCAACCCATTGCGCCGCAATTCAAGCTCAGTTGCGCCGCAACCTACATGTTGCGCCGCAACTTATAATTCTGGAAACTAGTTGCGCCGCAGCTAGCTAGTTGCGCCGCAACTAGCCCCGTTTCTGCACCTCTTCAATCGATTAAACCCCAAAACAGATCCAAACGACTCCAGATCAAAAATACAACTTTAATACATATCATAGCACCGTCTTTATGAGATTCATACTTCATATGCACATATATACTTTTCACCGATCTTCACACATTTCCACACACACGAGGAATCAATGTTATTAAAGTTACTACATGATGTTTACTCTCGACACATAAAGATTCACTACATAGAAATCTCTCCAGCTTCATTACTTTGTACACCGGTCAACACAAGCATGGCCATACAAACTCGCTCGCGTCGTGATACACTTGCAATTATGTTCCGGACCATAATTGTAATTGTATCCTTTCACTTGCATGTCTGTTACCACATTTGTGTATCGCCTCTTTTTCCATCAATTCCAACTCACATGATTTTCAGCACACAAACAACATCTCATATCCTTTGCGGTCCTTGTCACTAACCCCATGGGCTAGACAACGCTGATGGGATACCATTTCACCTAACTCTCCACTTCATTCACCTCAGCTACTTCACACATAAGTTATATCACACGTTTATTAAATTCAGTTAGGGAAATGGTACATTACCTCGGGGACCGTCTATGGTAGCAATAGGATAACTAGCGACGGAGGAGCGAGAAACGGAAGAATAAAAGCTAAAATACATATTCACATATCAATAAACAATCATCAAATAGCCTTAATCCTACACTCTCACTCATCCCAACCCGTCCTAGAGTACTTCATCTCAAAGCTAGGCACACCTACAAAAGCCTAACTTGTCCTACATCGGTTTAAGTCCAATTCTTATAGCACATTTATAGTCATTGGTTCACTTAAACCATTTCTCTGATACCAACTTGTAACACCCGTCATTTAGAAATATGGGTTTTCAAAAACTTTCACCTAACGGTGTCAAATTGCGGAAGAAAAGACTTTAAAAGTCAAAACCGATAAAAACTGTTCGGTTTCTACGTTTAGTTGGTATTACATGCAATACCATCGAATAGTTTAATATGAAAACCCAACGGTTGCCCAACACAAAACAACCGTTCAACAATACTACATAAATTCGACATCAAGTACGTGTTAGGTCCAGATTTAGTCCAGATTTAGTCCAGATTTACTGGACTCGCTCCAGACTCGACTACTGGAGCCTTACTGAAGATCTGTCCAGAAACGTGTTCTACTGGACCTACTCCAGACTTGGAATCTGGAGTCCCTCTGAAGATTTGTCCAGAAATAATGGAAGTCCAGTGAGCAAATACTTGTATAGGAAATCTGGAGTATTCTCCAGATGAGCTCACTGGACTTCACCCTAGTCCAGATCAACTCTACTGAAGACATTCTGGCTGAAGTCAAAGACTGAAGTCTGAAGAAAGAAGACTGACAAATGGCGGAGTCCACTGGAAAGTCTTACCAGATCTGTACACTGGAGGATTGTCAGTGTTCTAGACCCTACAAGTCTGAACACTGATATCGAGGATTGACTTTTCCCTTTACACACTTTCCAAAGAACAATCCACTTGTTCTTTACCAAAGTATACGTGTGTAAAGGTGGTTAGATAAAAGGATACAAAGTCATTTGATGTGACTTTATCCTTATTCCTTATCCAATACATTTAATGTTCTTGTCGGATCATTAAATGTATGCAACCATATTTGTACGGCACAAAATTCACTTGTGAATTTTATTGCCTATAAATACAAAGTCATTTCCTTGAGAAAAATACTTTTTTAAGCATACACTTTGCATGAAAGTGAATTTGTCTAAATACTCTCGATCTTAAACTGGGATACTTCACAACTTTAAGTATCTCGATCCAAAAGAGTTATTTGACAAATATAGATTATTTGTAATTCATAGGTTGTTAGGATACATACTTATTTGTATTATCTTGATTCCGCACAACCTTGTATTTTATTTAACATCATAAATAAAATACACAATTGAAAAATACATAATGTTCCACTTTACTTGTTTATTGCTTTAAGTCTTGTATTACTTTGTTTATTGCTTTAAGTCTTGTATTACTTTGTTTATATATTCTTGCATTTATTTACAAGTAATACTAGTCCATTCTAGTGATTATTAGACTTGTTGTATATTTACACTTTCCTGGTTAACCATCGAACTTAAGGGACTCACATTTGGTATCAGAGCAGAAGGCTAAACATTGCCAAGATCTGTTTCTTGATGGCTAACCAAGAAAATACACAAGGTTTTAGTCTTGGTCCCGATCCTAATGCAAATATTAATGATCAAAATGAACCACCTATTGTTAATAACACTAATACACCTCCTCCTCCTACTCTTGCTTCTCCACACGTGCATGTGCACTACTCAAATAATCCTGTTCCTAAATTCAGTGGGAACAGTGATGAATTTGGTACGTGGAAGGCTAGGATGGTTTTGCATGTCACTGGTATTGAGAGGAACATGATGAAAATTTTAAACGAAGGTCCTTATGTACCAACATCCACCTCCTCCTCCTACTCTTGCTTCTCCACACGTGCATGTGCACTACTCAAATAATCCTGTTCCTAAATTCAGTGGGAACAGTGATGAATTTGGTACGTGGAAGGCTAGGATGGTTTTGCATGTCACTGGTATTGAGAGGAACATGATGAAAATTTTAAACGAAGGTCCTTATGTACCAACATCACCTCTCAATCTCCTTCTTGATCCTTCTGGATCTAGAAGAGGAAGGGAAAAGAGGGAGGAACATTGGTCAGAAGAGGAAAGGAGATTGGTGAATCTAGACACCCTTCTCAAAAACATGATCCTCGGGGCCGTTCCAGAGACCCTAATTCCCACACTAGTTCTTTTTCCTAGTGCTAAAACCATGTGGGATGAACTTTTAAACCAACATGAAGGAGGAGATGACACCATTGTCACCATAAAGGTCTCCTTAAACAAGAGGTATGAGTCATTTTTTGCTCAGCCTAACGAGTCTCTCACTGGTACTTACACCAGATTTATGAGTATCATAAACCAATTGAGAGGTCTTGGGGTTGAGAAGGACAAGGATATACTTCTGGAGAAATTTTGTGATATTCTACCCACCAAATGGTCTCACATGATCCTGGTCTTACGACAAGGTAAAACTCTGCACACACACACACTCTCAACTCTATATGGAGCTTTCAGGTACACTGAAGAAAATCAAGCCCAAAGAGTGGTGGCAGAACAAGATGCTTTTAACCATGCCTCCAGTAGTCCTAATGTGGTTAGTCATACTGAACCACAAGGTACAACACTGATATCTTCTGAGAATGTATTTTCTATGAAGAAGATGGTGTCTGAACTCATGGATTCTGGAGAGTCCAGTCAAATCTCTCCAGACTGTTGTGATGAAATTGAAGATGATGACCTTATGGCAATGATTGCTAAAACGTTTAACCGTTTCAAAGCAAGAGCAAATAGGCCATCTGGACAATTTGCATCCAGTTCTTCCACTGATAAGACCAATTTGACATGCTTTAAGTGTGGCAAAAAGGGTCATTTCATGAAAAAGTGCAGGTCCAGCCAGTTTGTATCCAAGCCTGGTCCATTCTCTTCAAATAATAAGCCTGATGATAGCTATAAACTGAAATATAAAAAGCTTAAGGCCCAGATTGCTCTCATGGGACAACAAATTGAAAACAATAATAAGTGCATGATTGCAACAACTGAAGAGAAGTGGGTTTCTTCTGATGAATCATCTGCTGATGAAGAAGAAGAAAGAGATTACTGTTACATGGCTCTGGCAGACGATGAGCACCTGGTGAAGGAAGATGTCACATCTGGACGATGGGTAGACATTGTTATTAAGAAGGTTAGTGATTATGATTGTGCAATTGACCATGAACTAAAATTGGACATAGCTGAAGCTCTTAATTCTGATTTGATTTTTGTAGAAACTGTTAGATCTGATTGTGTAAATGGTCTAGAAACAGATTCTTCTGAAATAATTGCTTTAAAATCAAAATTGAAAGAACTTCAAGACATTGAACTGGCATTTCAAGCCCAGGTTCTGGTAACTGAACAATTGATTCAAGAAAAACAAGATCTTGAAGTCATTTTAGAGAAAGAAAAACTGGTAATTAAATCATGGCTAGAAACCAAAAAGCCATATGATGCTGGAGTAAAACAATTTCCTGCTCAAAAACGTTCATACTTAGATGGAAATACTCATGTAGCATCATTAATACCAGTAATCAATCGATTACTAGAGGAGTTCAGGCCCACCACTGTTTATGATGAGCTTGTAACTCCCAAGACCAATTTTTACCCAGTTCAATCCCCAGAGGTTAAAACTGGAGCGCTCCAGATGACTGCTCCAGTTAAAGAGGTCTATCGGAATAAACCTTTGCCTCAGACCAATTCCCTACCTAAGCCTAAGACTGGAAAGGCTAAGGTGTCATCTGAAGAATATATTTTGTCCAAGTTAGAGAGCCAGATTTAAATTCTGACTCGTCAATCTCAAAGTTTTAATGCAAGATTAAACTTTATTGAGGGTACTTCATCTGGCCCTAGACAAAATACAAAACCTTTTGCTAATAAAGTTAAATCTATTTCTCCAGTTGAGAAAAAGAAAAAGGTTTCAAAACTATCAACCCCAGTGGTCTTTTCAACTAAGACCACTGTTGAAGAAAGTAAACTAAACCAGATTGCCCCAGGGACCTATAAGGGAGGGTCCAGTGAACCCATCAGTCGATGGGTTCCCAAATCTAACTGATAAGTATCTGGTGTATGTGCAGGGCGATCGAAAGAAATATATCTGGTATCTTGACAGTGCTGCTGGCAGGACGATGACTGGATGTAAGACCCTGCTGGAGGAGTTCACCATTTCTGATGGACCCTCCATTACTTTTGGAAATGATGGTTGTGGAAAGACTGAGGGATACGGTGTTCTGAACAATGGACAAGTCAAGTTCAGACGTGTTGCATTTGTGAATGGTTTGAAATATAACTTGATCAGTGTAAGCCAACTGTGTGATGATGGCTATCAAGTCTTATTCAATAGTGCTCAGGGTATCGTATTCAACAAGGACTGGAAGGTAGTGTTGATTGCTCCCAGAAAAGGGAATGTGTACGTGATGGATATGGAAAGCTCTCCTTTAGAGCAGTGTTTCTATACTCAAGCTGATAAAGACACAAACTGGTTATGGCATAAAAGGTTATCCCATTTAAATTTCAAGAATATTAATAAGTTGTCCAGAAAACAACTTGCAGATGGGATGCCTTCAATTTCCTTCAAAAAGGAAAGGCCATGTCCAGGATGTGAGATGGGTAAGCAAAAACGTACCAGTTTCAAGACCAGACAGAATTTCAGCATATCTGAACCCCTTCATATGCTTCATATGGACCTCTTTGGTCCAGTGAATGTTCAGACTCGTGCTGGTAAAAGATACACCCTGGTGATCGTAGATGAATTCTCCAGATATTGTTGGGTGATCTTTCTGAGGTCTAAAAGTGAAGCTGCTGCTGAAATCATCAGTCTTATCAAGCAAATTGAGCTCAAGTACAGTCAAAAAGTGTGTCAGTTAAGAAGTGACAATGGAACAAAATTCCAGAATGCAACTCTGGAGTCATTCTGTACTGACACTGGCATCTCCCAGAATTTCTCATCAGTCCGCTCTCCAGAACAAAATGGAGTGGTGGAAAGGAAGAATCGAACGCTGATAGAAGCTGCCAGGAGTATGCTTGCTGAATCTGGTCTGTCTACCAGTTTCTGGGCGGAAGCAATTGCAACTGCTTGCCACACCCAAAATCGATCAGTGTACATCAAAAGACACAAAAAGACAGCCTATGAAGTCTTAAGAAATAGAAAACCAAACATTGGTTATTTTCACGTTTTTGGATGTCCAGTTTACATCGTGAACGACTCCAGTCAGTTAGGCAAATTTGATGCCAAAGCTGATGAAGGGTATTTCTTAGGCTATTCAGCCATTCGCAAGGCCTTCAGAGTCTACAACAAGAGACTGGAGAAGGTCCATGAGTCAATTCATGTCACATTTGATGAATCAAATGTTGCAATCAACAAGAAGCCAACCCTTGACACTCCCCCAGTAACTCCAATTGTCTTTTGTGAATCTGATCCTATAAACGACAAAAATGAAGATTCAAAAGACACAGTTTCCAGTCATCCTGATCTGGAACCTGTTCAGAAAAAGAAACTCTCCAGTAGTACTCCATTTTATCCTTCTATTATTTTCAAACTACCCTCTGAAATTAATATTGGATCAGATGTGCGTACTACTCCCCCAATATTAGTGTCAGTTGAGAATGTACCAGAAATGTATTCTTATGAAGAATTCCAAACTGAACCAGTACTTCAGGAAATGCCTTCAAATGAAGAATTTCATGATGCAAATCGTGATTTAAATGACTCAGATGAAGATACTGAAGTAGTCTGGCAAGATCCTCCTCCAGAAGCAAATCCAGAGGAGACTCAACTGAATTCTTGCACTGATATTGTTGTCAGTAACAATCCTAGTCAGTACGCCAGATAGACAAAAGCTCACCCTATTGATCAGATCATAGGTGACTCCAGTAGAGGAGTTCATACCAGAAGAGCCTCCAGTAATCAATGCTTATACGTTAGTTTTCTATCTTTGATGGAACCAAAGAAGATTGACGAGGCTATGGAAGATCCAAGCTGGGTGACTGCTATGCAAGAAGAGCTTCACCAGTTTGAAAGGAACAAGGTCTGGTATCTGGTTCCTTTCCCAGTTAGAAAGAAAGAACCAATTGGAACAAGATGGGTCTTCAGAAACAAAGTAGATGAAGATGGCCACGTAATCAGAAACAAGGCTAGACTGGTAGCACAAGGCTACTGCCAGTCAGATGTCGACTTTGATGAATCATTTGCTCCAGTGGCTAGACTTGAAGCGATCAGAATATTCTTAGCATTCGCTGCTAATCATCAGTTCAAGGTCTACCAGATGGATGTAAAGAGTGCTTTCTTGAATGGAAAGCTTGAAGAAGAAGTTTATGTCAGACAACCTCCAGGTTTCGTTGATGAAAAGCATCCACATTGGGTATATCGTCTGGACAAAGCGCTATATGGCCTCAGACAAGCCCCACGTGCCTGGTATGACACTCTGACTAAACATTTGTTGAAAAATGGTTTCAAACGAGGTGCAATTGACAATACCTTATTTATTCTTCATGAAAAAGGTAATCTGTTAATGGTACAAATTTATGTTGATGATATTATTTTTGGGTCTACTGATGAAAATATGTGCAAGAAATTTTCGAAAATAATGTCAACTGAATATGAGATGAGTTGATGGGTGAACTAACATATTTTCTTGGACTCCAGATTAAACAAAACAAAGATGGCATTTTTATTAATCAGGAGAAATATGTTAGAGATCTTTTAAAGAAATTTGATATGAACTCTTCACCATCTAAACCAACTCCAATTTCTGCACCACTGACACTGGACTCCGATCCAGATGGAAAACCAGTGAACACCACTGTCTATAGAGGCATGGTTGGTTCACTGATGTATTTAACTGCCAGTAGACCAGATATTATGTTTTCAACATGTTTATGTGCCAGATATCAGTCTAATCCAAAGGAATCTCATATGCTTGCTGTAAAGCGCATATTGAAGTACCTTAAAGGTGTCCCCAGTCTAGGTCTTTGGTATCCCAAAGGCTCAGGCATGGATCTAATGGGTTATTCAGATTCAGATCATGCAGGTTGTAAGATAGATAGGAAATCCACAACTGGTGGATGTCATTTCCTAGGTGGCAAACTGGTCAGCTGGACCAGTAAGAAGCAAACTTCAGTTTCATTGTCCACTGCTGAAGCTGAATACGTGTCTGCAGCCAGTTGTTGTGCTCAGATACTCTGGATGAAGAACCAGTTGCTTGATTATGGTATTAAATATTCAAAGACCCCAATCTTTTGTGATAATACCAGTGCCATCGCTATCTCAAACAATCCAGTCATGCACTCCAGAACGAAGCACATTGATCTCAGGTATCACTTCATTCGTGATCATATTATGAAAAACAACATTGAACTCCATTTTATTCCCACTGACAAACAACTTGCTGACATTTTTACCAAACCTCTGGATGTCAAAACTTTTGAATATCTTGTTGGTGAGTTGGGAATGTTAAATCCTTAAATCTGGTGACTGCTCAGATATTGAACGCCTTTGTGTACTATCTTTGCATTATTAGATTTCTAGAACAACATTCCAGGGAAAGACTTGAAAGATATTTTTTGTTAAAAATGTTTTTCTCACTGGACAAACTCTTCAGAAAATAATACTGGTGCCTTGTAAATATGTCCCTCTCACTGGTAACTGGACAGATTGAAGTGCGTGTTTGAGGTGACTTATGTATCCTTGTAAATGTGTCCCTCTCATTTGTCTGAATTAGTTGACGTGCACGTTTGAGGTTACCAGTCTTTCAAAAATGGTTTTCATTGGTACTTTACTGGAGTGTCCCTCCAGTGTACCATCAGTACATGTTCACTGGAGTAATCCACCAGTGATACTGGAGTGTCCAGTCAACCTCCAGATGCACTGAAATATGTCATAATATTTTCTAAATACTTGGTCATTGTGTGTGCCACGTAAGCAAATCTTTTTGAAGATATTTTTATCCTACGTGGCATATAACTTTTTCAACGTAATGATGGTATTTTTTACTTTGGGAAAACAAAAAGTGCAACTTGTTACTGTTTGTGGGCTGTAAACCGTCATGCATTTATGTATGATGTGATGTAATTAATGCGGATCTCAGAACCCGATCAAAAACTTTATTTGATAATTTCAAATAAACCGTTTGAGTTCCACATTGTCTCTCCTATAAATACCCACTTTCAATTTCAATTGCATTACTTCGAACATATTTACTCCCAAATCTTTCAAATTCCTTCATTTACTTCTTCATTCTTTTTCCAATCATCATCATCTCTCTTATTTACTCTATTTACATTCATTTCCTTCATCAATTCTTCATCATAACCTATATATATATTCAATTTCATCTTCATTTATTCTGTATAAAATGGCACCTAGACAGTCAAAATCGCTCAAAAATCTCCTTGCCGCTGAATATGCTCCTTCGGAAAATGTTGACAGGGCACCTCATATCAATCTTGAGGCAAGTGCCATAAGAATCAATATGAATAACTGGATGGCAAGACTCTCTCTTTCCAGTGTTCATGATGCCCAATCGATTATTGGGAGATTAAACTCATTCTTTCTCTCTTGCCCATTATATGGTGCGTTAACACTTAATCCAGGAAGGATGTACCACGAGTACCTATGTGAATTCTGGTACACTGCTCAATATGACGATGAAACTTCATCGATCAATTATACTCTCAAGGGAGGTACCAGATCCCTTGGTTTCACTGCAAGTCTGCTCAGGTCTGTTCTACAGTTAAACTATCTTGACCAGAATGAGTTGCCTATTGAGCTTCCCACTGGTATAAATACAAGGGAAGTATGCAGGCTGATGGGGCACACGGATATCTTGGATGAGCATGGCCAGCTATCCAGAAAAGGGACTATCTACATGAGCAAGTTGTCAGACTCATGGAGATATTTCTTCACTCATATTGTTGAATGTCTGGGAGGCAGTTCTGGAGGGTTAGACCAGATAAATCAAACCCACCTCTAGATTTCCTACTGCTTATGGTTTGGGCTTAGAGTGGACTTTGCCCAAATTCTTTTTGATGACCTGGTTGAGCGCCTAAGAGTGAAAGGAAGAAAACCATTTGTTCCTTATATTCGTTTCCTTTCTCTTATGTTTAAGAATGCTCTTGGCGACCGGTATGATTTTGATACCACTCACTTTTCTGTGAGTGAGTATATGAGGGACCTGGTCAACCTCAGGTCTCCACTGGATGAGGTAGATATTCCTCAGTCCATGCTTTCCTTCCAAAGGGAAGAAGCTGAAATGGGTCCAGATAGAGGTCAAGCTGTTGAAGGACCATCTGGTGATGATGTACAGATCATTGAGGCTGTACAGCCCATTAGACAAGTTGCTCCAGAAGGTCAAGGTACAGAAGTTGTTGAACCTTCCAGACGACCTAGAACTAATAGGCGTCTGATGAGAGCTGGGCTCCAGGTGAATCCAGAAAGACATCCTGGTGATGTTATGAATCTAGATGGATCACCAATTTTTGAACAAGTGGTTGTTGAGCAGGTTGTTGAGGAAGTTGAAGAAGAAGTTCATATTGATGAACATATTTCTGGTGAGCAAGAGGCTCCAATTGACTTAAATGTAGAGGCTGGTGAACAGGTTCATGTAGAAACTTGTGAACAGCCTGGTGAACAGACAGTTGGGACTACTCCAGAATGGGATGATGTTGACTCCCCAATGTCTGAAGGCTTTGATGTTAACATGAATTTTCTGGGTGAAGATGTACAAGAAGAAGAAAATCTACCAGAAATGCCAACACCTCCACCAGAAATGCCACCGCCACAATCAAACATGCCACCACCACCACCACCTTCAATTCCAGAACACACTCAATACTTCACTCCAGCAACCACTCAACCTTCACAATCTCAACCTCCACCTTGTGCGCCGGAGTCACCAGTTGCAACATCTGAAGCTGCAACTGAAGAGGACTGGGCACAAGTTCCTCTAATGACCAGATTACCTTCAACTCTTGAACCTCCCATTGGTCTCTCTACTTCCTCTTCTGCCGAGGTCCAAGGCCTTTTAAGTAAGGTGGCGGACCTGGAGAGATCACTCCAGACTTCATCATAGGTTATTTCAGACTTCAAATCATTATTATCAAATAACCTGGCATCTGAAATGAATGTCTTTGATGGGAATGAGAAGCTGGTTTATGAGAAGCTTAATGAACTGGTACTGGCCACAAACAACAACACTGAAAAGATCAAAGTGGCAGTCCAGGGTCTAGAGACAAGGTTGGTTAATTCTGTTCAGACTGCAGTCACTGGCGAACTGGCAGGTCTGAAAGAAGATGTTCAGAATTTGGTTTACAGGGTCAGTTCTCTGGAAAGTAGACCCACACTAGACCAGGGTGCAGTTGTTAGTACTATAAGTGATGAATGTACAAGGAAGTTCAGAAACAATTTGTTGAAAGAATTATGTGAAGAAGTTTCTGGGACTGTTCTTCGTAGCATTCATGATGGGGTGTTACCCCAAGTAGAAAAGTTACTGGATGAGAAGTTGCCAAAACACTTTCCTAAAGCAGTTGCAAATGTTCAGACGGAAGTGCAGGCACTTAAGAAAGTTGTGTGTGAAACAACTCCAGTAGAAGGTATAACTTTTGGTCCACTGGACAGACTTATGCTTGAACAATTATGGAATGATCTCAAGTCAAGAACTGGAGATCGTTCCAAGGGGGAAAAGTCGTCTGGTGACCAAACACTGAAGAAATTGTCACAAAGAGCATATGGCACTGAAGCCGGGCTAACTGAAGAAGCTACTGGTACTGAAGCCAGTGAGCCCCAGTTTGAGACCTTCCCAGATATTCCAACTACACTGAAGGCTGTTAAAGGAAAAGAAAAAGTGGTATCTGGTGAAGAAGAAGAGCAAACTAAAGATGCTGATGATGAAACATCCAAGAAACTTGAACAAGAATGCATCATGATAGAGATTTTCAAAAGAAATCAAAAAGATGAACTGCTGGCCCATCAAAGGGAGATGGCAACTATGGGTACTCTGGATTCTTACAATGCTGGCAGGTTAGGCATTAATATTGAAGTGTATAAAAAGATGAAGGATGACCCCATAGTTCATCAATGTTTGAGTTTATTGGATGATGTTCATGTACGCTCTTTCTACGCTGAAGAAGAACAAGTCTGTGATTCGATAATTTATGGCGTGAGTGTACCAGAACTCATCAGACAAAGAAAGGATGAACTGGTAAGTCTCCAGAAAAAGATAAGAAAGAATGCTGGTGCTCTGGAGATAGAGTACAGAAAGAGACTTACTGGTTACCAAAATTGACTGCCAGACAAATCAAAGCAATCAAAGATGCTGATGTAAGCAAATTCATTCCCCTGGACACTTCTCGAAAAATCAATCGTCAAGAACTCCAATCTGCTGTAGAGCAAAGGAGAGTGTCCAAGGAAACTGAAGCATTGATCCAGCAAGCCAAGCTGAAAGAAAAATACAATGAAATGTTAAACTTCAGGGCTGATGCTAGAAGGATCACTGGTGCTGAAATCAAATTGGCTGAAGATCATGAAGGCATGTCTAAGTTTGAAGTAAAGTTGACCAGGGAGGGTAACTTTACTGATGAGAGGAAAAGTACTTCAGTCCAAGCTTTTGGATGGAGTGAACTGAAGGAAATCGCTTTAACGTTCAGGGGGAAGACAAATGTGTCGACTGATGTTAAAGCATTTCTGAAAAGAATTGAAAAGATATGGAGAAGAAAGCAACAGATGGAAGTTGCAATGGGCATAAGAACGCCAGAATCAATACCATCTTCTCCATCACCAAAGAGAAAGGCTACTGAATATGCTCCAGTACAGACATCAAAAAGAAGGGCCTGACTCTTATCATTTACTTGTTGTAAATTATTGCTTTATGAAAATTGTATACTATTTATCAGTTGATGTATGTAATAATAGTTGCAATTTCTTATTCATATAAGTAAATGATCAGATTTAGTCTAAATTAGAACTTAAATGATAAAACTGAAAATGTGAGTCCCTTAAGTTCGATGGTTAAACCAGGAAAGTGCAAAATACAACAAGTCTAATAAGCACTAGAATGGACTAGTATTACTTTAATATAAATGCAAGTATATAAATAAAGTAATACAAGACTTAAAGCAATAAACAAATAAAGTGGAACATTATGTATTTTTCATGGGTATTTTATTTATGATGTTAAATAAAACACAAGGTTGTTGCGGAATCAAGATAATACAATTAAGTATGTATCCTAACAACCTATGAGTACAAATGATCTATATTTGTCAAATAACTCTTTAGGATCGAGATACTTAAAGTTGTGAAGTATCCTAGTTTAAGATCGAGAGTATTTGGACAAATTCACTTCAATGCAAAATGAATGCTTAAAAGTATTTATGTCAAGGAAATGACTTTGTATTTATAGGCAACAAAATTCACCAGTGAATTTTGTGCCGTACAAATATGGTTGCATACATTTAATGATCCGACAAGAACATTAAATGTATTGGATATGGAATAAGGATAAAGTCACATCAAATGCAAGTGTATCCTTTTATCCAACCACCTTTACACACGTATACTTTGGTAAAGAACAAGTGGATTGTTCTTTGGAAAGTGTGTAAAGGGAAAAGTCAATCCTTGATATCAGTGTTCAGACTTGTAGGATCTAGAACACTGACAATCCTCCAGTGTACAGATCTGGTAAGACTTTCCAGTGGACTCTGTCATTTGTTAAGTATTCTTTCTTCAGACTTCAGTCTTTGACTTCAGTCAAAATGTCTTCAGTAGAGTTGATCTGGACTGGGGTGAAGTCCAGTGAGCTCATCTGGAGAATACTCCAGATTTCCTATACAAGTATTTTGCTCACTGATCTTCCATTATTTCTGGACAAATCTTCAGAGGGACTCCAGATTCCAAGTCTGGAGTAGATCCAGTAGAACACGTTTCTGGACAGATCTTCAGTAAGGCTCCAGTAGTCGAGTCTGGAGCGAGTCCAGTAAATCTGGACTAAATCTGGACCTAACAAAAAACACTCATGATCTATAAAGTGTTTTCCAGTAATTTAGATTTTTTAGACAAATCGAAACTTGTGTTTTTCAAGCATACAAAATGTATAGATTCAAGCTTGAAAACACTTGCATTATTTCTAAACAAATAGGGGGAATTTGTTAGGTCCAGATTTAGTCCAGATTTACTGGACTCGCTCCAAACTCGACTACTGGAGCCTTACTTAAGATCTGTCCAGAAACGTGTTCTACTGGACCTACTCCAGACTTGGAATCTGGAGTCCCTCTGAAGATTTGTCCAGAAATAATGGAAGACCAGTGAGCAAATACTTGTATAGAAAATCTGGAGTATTCTCCAGATGAGCTCACTGGACTTCACCCCAGTCCAGATCAACTCTACTGAAGACATTCTGACTGAAGTCAAAGACTGAAGTCTGAAGAAAGAAGACTGACAAATGGCGGAGTCCACTGGAAAGTCTTACCAGATCTGTACACTGGAGGATTGTCAGTGTTCTAGACCCTACAAGTCTGAACACTGATATCGAGGATTGACTTTTCCCTTTACACACTTTCCAAAGAACAATCCACTTGTTCTTTATCAAAGTATACGTGTGTAAAGGTGGTTGGATAAAAGGATACAAAGTCATTTGATGTGACTTTATCCTTATTCCTTATCCAATACATTTAATGTTCTTGTCGGATCATTAAATGTATGCAACCATATTTGTACGACACAAAATTCACTGGTGAATTTTGTTGCCTATAAATACAAAGTTATTTCCTTGAGAAAAATACTATTTTAAGCATACACTTTGCATGAAAGTGAATTTGTCTAAATACTCTCGATCTTAAACTGGGATACTTCACAACTTTAAGTATCTCGATCCAAAAGAGTTATTTGACAAATATAGATCATTTGTAATTCATAGGTTGTTAGGATACATACTTATTTGTATTATCTTGATTCCGCACAACCTTGTATTTATTTAACATCATAAATAAAATACACCATTGAAAAATTCATAATGTTCCACTTTACTTGTTTATTGCTTTAAGTCTTGTATTACTTTTTTATATATTCTTGCATTTATTTACAAGTAATACTAGTCCATTCTAGTGATTATTAGACTTGTTGTATTTTACACTTTCCTGGTTAACCATCGAACTTAAGGGACTCACAGTACGAAATGTAAATAAATGTCTAAAGAGATAATCGTCTATGGGTAGCTAAGTTCTCCTACATGCATCTACCCAACTCTCACTCTTCCTGCATCAACTAGTCCTTCAAGCTAAACCCGAGGGAACAACCACATTTAAGAAACAAGTGTTAGCTAACGAATTAGCTAAGTAAGATAACACTATGTTATTAAAGCATTTGTCCAATTAACAATCTTCATTATTAGACAAGTTTATTTAGGCACAACACACATCACACGTTCACACATAACTGCATATCAACTTCATATCATTTAGGGTGAATCCCCCTAAATGTGCCTATCCTTCATTTTATTCACACATTATCACACGTATCTTTGATAACTACATATAAGTGTGCCATGTATCACACCCGACTAGATGGGCAGCCAAAAGGCTACTCATCGTACGTCGTTAAGGAATGGCAAGCTAATCCCAGAGTAATCCGTATGTGGAGGTTGGTCAAACCCCTCGTATTACTCGCCCTGCATTATAAAGACCATGTTGCAAGGAGCCACCCAAGCAACAACTACGTCAACGCACTCGTCCGGCTAAGACTAGTACGGGTTAAGCTTAACACTTTCCCTGCATTATATTTACGAGCTCGGTTTCACGCATATGGTTTAGGTAACACACATTCCTAAACCGTCACACACATATAGTCTAGGTAACACACATTCCTAGACATTCACACACTTTATCTTCATTACGTTTGGATCCTTAAACGTGCAAGTGACATGGCAACCTACTAAGTCTAGTGAGCTAGGTGTACAAGCCATGTAAGCATGTATATATCACACATCAACTTCATTTCTACATTTCATGCATAAAGAGATACTTCGTAATACTACATAAACTGCATAACAATACACTACATTAATCAATACTTCATCTCACTACATTAAGCAATACTTCAATACATGCACACAACAACATAAACTACGTCATACTGCATTTCAAGATTCTACATGCTACTTCATATAAAAACACTACATTATCCTTCATACCATAACACATACTACATTATACTTCATTTCATAACATGTACTACATTACATGTCATGGGGGACTGTATTTCAGGTCTCATGGTCAACTTCATAACCCACAATACCTCCCGTGTAACCCCATATGCCCACAAGCAATATAAAGATACCAAATTGAAGTATTTATGATTTGAAACCAGCTTCTCGTTGAATCCTCCAGCGTGTCAAAGTAGTGTATCTTACCTCGGCGTAGTCCACAACAATCAACAACTAGTCACTATGTAAAGCAACTATGCTCGTCTACCTATAATTAGTAAACGATCATTAGACAACTACATACTCACGTCATTAAAGTCAATAGCTAGACCCACACACATTAATGACTCACTTTAGTTTCAGGTCTAATCTACATGTCAAACAACGTTACGGTTCAAAAGTTACTTCATTTCAAAACTGACCCCGTTGCGCCGCAACTCCAGCCCTCAGTTGCGCCACAACTCATATGTTGCGCCGCAACCTATCTGTCTGGAAACTAGTTGCGCCGCAACTAAGAGTTGCGTCGCAACTCGCCACGATCCTGCACAACTTCGATCAGTTGGACCCCAAACCAACACCAAACGATCCCAAATCAATTAGCAGACCTTTATACATCAAAATCCTTCATTTTATGACCAATCAAATGCAATAAACTTCCCTATTAAACAACATATGATTTCCTTCATAAAAACAAACGTTATTACAACATCGATTGATCCTCCAACGACCTAAACCACTTCTTAATAATCCATAGAATTGAAAAGATAATAAATCTACATTACAATACCTTTTCTACCTGTAGATCACGAATAGGATGCAAAACACACGATCAATCACTCCTAAATCACACGTTGGAATGATTTTTGGCTTAGAATTTGATTAGGGGATAAAAGGGTGGCTAGGGCTTGAGAGGAAAGGTTATAATTCTGCAAATAATGAACTAATGACACTCCCAAACACCCTAATCCCGTTTTTGACTTTCACACCATGTCAAAATTGGTCCCTAAGCTTCATAAAGTCATATTTTATGCCCAAAACACCTCTATGGACTATATACAACTCATTAAACACTTTGAACACCTCAGAAAGGCATTTTACTACATCTTAACCACGTCACTTCATCAATTAATAAGACACTCAAGTCCCACACGCACACACACTAACTACATATAAGTTTAAAGTCTATCAAAGACTTAACGGCATGTTATGTTTGACTTAACGACTCTAGTCAACCGTTAAATAAAAAGTTTAGGATGTTACAAAACTAATCAAGTTGGTTCACAAATATGGTATTGGGTTTATTGATCCTGAAACTGTTGGTCAAACCATTGCTGAAGCTGTGTATGAAGCTGATAAGGTCATTGAGTTAAGACCCAAAGAAAGTCTTGACCTATCTAAGCTGACCATTTCTCAGTCTGTGTCAGATTCAAAGTCTAAAACAAACAATGGTAACTCAAATAAAAACAAAAGAAAGGTTAGAGATCATAGTATTCCAAAAGAAAAGATAAAGCTTTTAAAGAATGAGAAGTCTGGTTCTCAAGGAAAACTGTCACAAACTGAATCTGTGTCTATTTCAAAAGATACCAAGTCTGACTCTGACAAAATGAATTCAAAATATGTTGAGTCTAGAAATGGTAAGGTTTCAACTGATGTTAACTTTCTGAAAAATGTGTCTGATCCTAATGTTGTTGATCAAAAGAAGTTAAGAGCTGAATGCAAGAAATCTGGAATAGGCAAAGGTTTTGTTTCAAAGGAAACTCTAAATGTTGCTAAAAAGAACTTCAAATCTGGTAAAGGTCAGATCAAGCAACAATGGGTATCCAAATCTGATAAGAGTTTATGTTCTGTTTCCCAGTCTGAGTCAGAACAGATGGTCGGCTCTGGTGAAGGATGGGTTCCCAAAAAGAACTAATCTCTTATTATGATTGCAGGGCAATCATGATGATAATACCTGGCACTTGGACAATGGGTGTTCCAAGCATATGACCGGATGTAAGTCCCTGCTCTGTAGCTTTAGGATTCGCGCTGGTCCTAATGTTACATTTGGAGATGACTCTCAAGGAAAGACTGAAGGATTTGGTATACTTTCACATGGTCTCCTTACTTTCAGAAGGGTCTCATATGTAAATGGTTTGAAGCACAATTCTATCAGTGTGAGTCAATTGTGTGATGCTAGCTATGAAGTGAGATTCAGGTCTGATAAGGGTATTGTTCTAGATTTAGAAGGTAGTATTGTTCTTGTAGCAAAAAGGGATGAGTCTTTGTATTCTTTTGACATGAGGAAACCAACTGTGACAAGAGAAGTATGTTTCATGTCAAAGACTCAAGTGTATTCTTTTGACATGAGGAAACCAACTGTGACAAGAGAAGTATGTTTCATGTCAAAGACTCAAGATGAGCTAAACTGGTTGTGGCATAAAAGGCTGTCTCATATGAATTTCAAAGACATCAACAAGCTGTGTAAGAAAGAATTGGTGTCTGGTCTTCCTGTGATAAATTATGAGAAGGACAAGCTGTGTGGTGCTTGTGAGAAAGGCAAACAATACAAAGCTACTTTCAAGTCTAAAACATGCTCAACCATTGATAATTGTTTAGATCTGCTTCATATGGATTTATTTGGGCCAATTAGTACTCCTTCATTCACTGGAATGAGGTACTCCTTGGTTATAGTTGATGAATATTCAAGATACACCTGAGTTTTCTTTCTCAAACACAAGAGTGAAGTTGCTGACAGCATTATTCATTTTATCAAGCAAGCTGAAATTCTCTACAAGAGGCCAGTAAGGCAATTAAGGAGTGATAATGGTACTTAATTTAAGAATATCACTCTTAATTCATTCTGCCATGAAAAAGGAATTTCACAAGTCTACTCAGCTGCCAGAACTCCTCAACAAAATGATGTTGCAGAAAGAAGAAACAGAACTCTTATTGAAGCTACCAGATCCATGATGGCTCAAAACAATGTCAAGTCTCATTTCTGGGCTGAAGCAGTTCACACAGCTTGCTTTACCCAGAACAGATCCCTTATTGTGAAAAGACATCAGAAAACTGCATATGAACTTCTTAGGGGGAGAAAACCTGAAATTGGTTTCCTAAGAATGTTTGGAAGTCCTTGCTACATTTTAAATCAGAAAGACCATCTTGGAAAGTTTGATAAGAAAGCTGATGAAGGTATCCTACTTGGATATGCAACAATGATAAAGGCATACAAAGTTTACAACAAGAGAACCAAAACAATTGAAAACTCTGTCAATGTAAGAATTGATGAAGGTTGTTCAAAGCCAGTTTGCTCTCCTCCTGAAGATGAAGATTTCAACTTTGAAGAACTGGCTGTACCTGAGAATGAGCCTCCAACTAATCCTCCAGTTGGAGCTGATAATGCTCAAACTCAGGGGGGGCAACTCATTGAAGAAGAAGAAGATGTTCCAATCTTTGAAAATGTGCAAGCTGATCCAACTCCTACTGAAGAAACTATTCTTAATCCATCAAATGATGCTCCAACTGGCTCAGATCCTACAACTCCAATCCAAGCTGATCAGTTCACTCCACAAGCTGATCATGCTGAACCTTTAAATCTGAATCAGTCTATTGTCCAAGTTACAAATACTCCATCTCATGTAACTAAATGGAGAAAGTGTAATCCAATTAATCAAATCATTGGTGATCCTCTCTCTGGTGTCAAAACTAGAAGAAAAGCAACAGACAATTTTTGCATGTTTGTTAATTTTGTGAGTAAGGTGGAACCAACTGAGGTTAATGAAGCTTTGGGAGATCCATCTTGGGTTAATGCCATGCAAGATGAACTGACACAGTTTGAAAGAAATAAGGTTTGGGAACTTGTTCCAAGACCTCATCACAAAACTGTGATTGGAACCAAGTGGGTCTACAGAAACAAAATGGATGAAAGGGGTGTTGTGACCAGAAACAAAGCAAGATTGGTAGCTCTTGGTTACAGACAAGAAGATGGAATTGATTATGATGAGACTTTGGAACACCAATTGGCCTCTTGCATTTATGAAGTACATTCCATGCTCTGGTTCAGTTATGAACAACCCACTTCTTGCATTTGTAACACTAGCAGGTAGAGACAGATCAAGATGACTTAGAATCTTGTCAATAGCTTCAGGAGACAGTAGATCAAACAACTCTGAAGGGTTCAAGTTCTTGAGGAAATCTGTATGATCACCTTCAGATGAGACTTTTGCTCCTGTGGCAAGACTGGAGGCAATCAGAATGTTCTTAGCCTTCTCTGCTCATAAAGGTTTCAAAGTCTATCAAATGGATGTGAAGAGTGCATCTCTGAATGGGAAATTGGAAGAAGAAGTCTATGTTGAACAACCTCCAGGTTTTGAAAATTCAAAGTTTCCTGATCATGTTTTCAAGCTTGACAAAGCTCTCTATGGCTTAAAGCAAGCTCCAAGGGCATGGTATGATACTTTGTCTAAATTTCTATTGGCTAACAAATTCAAAAGAGGTAATGTTGACAAGACTTTATTTGTGAGAAAGTACAATGGTGATATTCTTCTTGTGCAAATCTATGTAGATGATATCATATTTGGGTCTAGTAGTGAAAGACTTTGCAAAAAGTTTTCTGAATTAATGTCTAAAAAGTATGAAATGAGCATGATGGGAGAACTTAATTATTTTCTGGGTTTACAAGTTAAACAGACCAAAAATGGAATTTTCATAAACCAAGGAAAATATGTTAAAGATCTCTTGAACAAATTTGGTTTTAGTGATTGCTCACCTATGAAAACTCCTATGGGAACTGGTGATAAGCTGGGTGAAGATAAAAATGGCAAATCTGTTGACACCACAGCTTATAGGGGTATGATAGGATCTTTACTTTACTTAACTACTAGTAGACCTGATATTATGTTTGCTACATGTCTTTGTGCAAGATATCAAGCTAGTCCTAAAGAATCTCATCTTAAGGCTGTGAAAAGAATCTTTAGATACCTTAAAGGTAGTCCCAATCTGGGTCTTTGGTATCCCAAAGACTAAGGATTTGATCTAATTGGCTATTCAGATTCTGACTTTGCAGGCTGTAAGATTGATCGAAAAAGCACTTCAGGAGCTTGTCAACTGCTTGGCAATAGACTTGTAAGCTGGTCCAACAAAAAGCAGCATTCAGTCTCTATTTCTACTGCAGAAGCTGAGTATGTTGATGCAGGAAGTTGTTGCTCTCAAGTTCTTTGGATGCAATATCAGCTTCAAGACTATGGTGTCACTGCATCTAAAACTCCAATTTTTTTGTGACAATATCAGTGCTATAGCAATTTCAAACAATCATGTGCTTCATTCAAGGACCAAGCATATTGATATAAGATATCATTTCATTAGAGATCATGTGATGAAAGAAGATGTTGAACTCCACTTCATTCCAACAGATAATCAGTTAGCTGACTTGTTTACAAAGCCATTGGATGAATCAAGGTTTAACTATCTTATAAGTAATCAAGGTATGTTAAATTTGTGAGATGCAGTAAGCTAAGTAATAACAAATCTGACCCCTTAGAATTATCCTCAATTTTGAGGGTAAGCTGTGTCTGACCCAGACTACTCTTTCATACTTGGTGTATTTTCAAGTAAAAGAGGGTAAGCTGAGTCTGACCCAGCTTAGTGGTTATTTTTGTTATTAAATATCTCAGTGCGTTTTATTATTTACATTATTTTATTTAGTTTACTTATTTATCCATTTTCTATTTAATTGGTAACTGACACGTGTAGTGGCAACGACTGGTTACTGAAAAAGTACCTCCACTACTTGTTCATCCTCCAATCAAATTATTTCTCTCTCCAATTTTTCAAACGGTTATTTTTGAATAATATTTATTAAATAAAGTATATATACTCAAACTTAACCTAAACCCCAAATCACTCTTTCATTTCTCAATCAATCTCTCTCATTTTCTCAAATCTGTATACTGTTCTATCTATTTCTCTAATTTCTTCTTCTAAAATCTTATTTCTTAAAATGGCATCATCATCTGTTTCTCCTTCTGCTAATAATTCTCAATCAGATTCTTCTTCTGGATCTGATGTCCTATACCCAGCTCCGGTAAGCGTAAACAAGCTTTCACCATATGTGGTGGGAGATAAGGTAGTAGTTGTTCCTGCTGATCTTGATACAGGTAAAATCAAGATTGTTAGGTCCAGATTTACTGGACTCGCTCCAGACTTGAAGACTGGTGAGTCTCTGAAGACTTGTCCAGAAATAATATTTACTGGACCCACTCCAGACTTGAAGACTGGAGCGACACTGAAGATTTGTTCAGAAATAATGGAAGACCAGTGAGCAAAATACTTGTATAGGAAATCTAGAGTCTTCCAGATTTGCTCACTGGACTTCACCCCAGTCCAGATCTATTCTACTGAAGACATTCTCACTGAAGTCAAAGACTGAAGTTAGAATTAAGAAGACTGACAAATGGCGGAGTCCACTGGAAGTCTTACCAGATCTACGACTGGAGATTTGTCAGTGTTCTAGACCTTAGTCTGAACACTGATTACGAGGAATTGACTTTTTGCCTTTACACACTTTTCAAAGAACATTCCACTTGTCTTTACAAAAGTACTTACGTGTGTAAAGGTGGTTGGTTAAAAGGAAAATTGTCATATTGATGTGACTTTATCCTTGTACCTTAACCAATGCATTTAATGACCTTGTCGGCTCATTAAATGCATGCAACCATATTTGTACGGCACAAATTCTCTAGTGAATTTGTTTGCCTATAAATACAAAGTCATTTCCTTGTTAAAATTACTTTTAGCAATTAAGGTGAATTTGTCTAAATACTCTCGATCGTAACAGGGATACTTCACAACTTTAAGTATCTCGATCTAAAGAGTTTATTTAGCAAATATAGATCATTTGTAATTCATAGGTTGTTAGGATACTTACATATTTGTATTATCTTGATTCCGCACAACCTTGTATTTTATTTAACATCATAAATAAAATACACTTGAACAAATTACATAGTGTTCCACCTTTACTTTATTGCTTTTAGTCTTGTATTACTTTGTTTATATACTTGCATTTATATTCAAGTAATACTAGTCCAATCTAGTGCTTATTAGACTTGTTGTATTTTACACTTTTGGGTTAAACCATCAAGTTAGGGACTTCACAATTGGTATCAGAGCAGAAGGCTAAACAAACTTGCCTAGATCTGCTTCTTTGATGGCTAACCAAGAAAATACACAAGGAAGTTTTAATTTTGGTCCTGATCCTAATATTAATGATCAAAATAATGAACCACCACCTGTCATTAACACTAATCCACCCCCTCCTCCTCCTACTCCTGCTTCTCCACATGTACATGTGCACTACTCAAACAATCCTGTTCCTAAATTCAGTGGGAATAGTGATGAATTTGGTACGTGGAAGGCTAGGATGACATTGCATATCACTGGAATTGAGAGAAACATGATGAAAATCTTAAATGAAGGACCTTATGTCCCCACATCACCTCTCAATGCTCTTCTTGATCCAACTGGATCTAGAAGAGGCAGGGAAAAGAGGGAGGAACATTGGTCTGAAGAGGAGAGGAGATTGGTAAATCTAGATACCCTTCTCAAAAACATGATCCTCGGGGTTGTTCCAGAAACCCAAATTCCCACACTAGTTCTTTTTCCCAGTGCTAAAACCATGTGGGATGAACTGGTGAACCATTATGAAGGAGGAGATGACACCATTGTCACCAGAAAAGTCTCCTTAAACAAGAGGTATGAGTCATTTTTTTGCTCAGCCGAATGAGTCTCTCACTGGTACTTACACCAGATTTATGAGCATCATTAACCAGTTGAGAGGACTGGGGGTTGAGAAAGACAAGGATATACTTCTGGAGAAATTTTGTGATATTTTACCCACCAAATGGTCTTACATGATCCTGGTCTTGAGACAAGGTAAAACTCTGCACACTCACACTCTTTCAACTTTATATGGAGCTTTCAGATACACTGAAGAAAATCAAGCTCAGAGAGTTGTGGCAGAACAAGATGCCTATAACCATGCCTCTAATAGTTCCAGTGTGGTTAGTCATACTGAACCACAAGGTACAGCACTAATATCTTCTGAGAATGTATTTTCTATGAAGAAGATGGTGTCTGAATTTATGGAATCTAAAGATTCTAGTCTTATCTCTCCAGACTGTGATGAATCTGAAAATGATGACCTGGTTGCAATGATTGCTAAAACGTTTAACCGTTTTAAAGCAAGAGCAAATAGGCCACCTGGACAGTTTGCATCCAGTTCTTCAACTGATAAGACCAATCTGACATGCTTTAAGTGTGGCAGAAAAGGTCATTTCATGAAAGATTGCAAGTCCAGTCATTTTGTATCCCAGCCTGGTCCATTTACTTCTAAAAAAAAGCCTGATGATAGCTATAAATCTAAATATAAAAAGCTTAAGGCTCAAATTGCTCTCATGGCACAACAAATGGAAAATAATAAGTGCATGATTGCAACAACTGAAGAGAAATGGGTTCCTTCTGATGATTCATCTGTTGATGAAGAAGAAGAAAGAGATTGCTGTTACATGGCTCTGGCAGACGAAGAGCATCTGGTGAAGGAAGATGTCACATCTGGAAGATGGGTGGACATTGTTATCAAAAAGGTCAGTGATTATGATGTTGAAACTGACACTGAACTAAAATTGGACATTGCTGAAGCTCTTAATTCTGATTTAATCTTTGTTGAAACTGTTAGATCTGTCTGTGTAAATGGTCAAGAAACTGATTTTTCTGAAATTACAGTTTTAAAATCAAAACTAAAAGAACTTCAAGACATTGAACTGGCATTTCAAGCCCAAGTTCTGGTAACTGAACAACTGATTCAAGAAAAACAAGATCTTGAAATCATTTTAGAAAAAGAAAAACTGGTTATTAAATCATGGCTTGAAACCAGAAAGCCATATGATGCTGGAGTAAATCAATTTCCCACTCAAAAACGTGCTTATTTAGATGGAAATACTCATGTTGCATCATTAATACCAGTAATTGATCGGTTACCAGAGGGATTCAGGCCCATTACCATTTATGATGAGCCTGTAACTCCTAAGGCCAATATTTTCCAAGTTCAATCCCCAGAGGTTAAGACTGGAGCATTCCAGATGACTGCTCCAGTTAAAAAGGTCAATCGGAGTAAACCTTTGCCTCAGACTGCTTCTAAAGAACCCCAGGTTCAAAAGAAGAAGACCAGTTCCCTTCCTAAGCCTAAAGTCCAGTCAACTGGAAAGGCTCAGGTGTCATCTGAAAAATGTATTTTGTTAAGGTTAGAGAGCCAGTTTCAATTACTGACTCGTCAATTTCAAAGTTGTAATGCAAGATTGAACAAATTTGAAGGTACTTCATCTGGCCCTAAACAAAATACCAAACCTTTTTCAAAGAAAGATAAATATATTTCTCCAGGTGAGAAAAAGAAAAAGGTTTCAAAACTATCAACCTCAGTAGTCTTTTCGACTAAGACTACTGTTGAAGAAAGTGAACTCAACCAGATACCTCCAGGGACCTATAAGGGAGGGTCCAGTGAACCCATCAGTCGATGGGTTCCTAAATCTAACTGATATATCTGGTGGATGTGCAGGGCGATCGAAAGAAATTTATCTGGTATCTTGACAGTGCAGCTGGCAGGACAATGACCGGATGTAAGACCCTGCTGGAGTAGTTCGTAATTTCTGACGGACCCTCCATTACTTTTGGAAATGATGGTTGTGGAATAACTGAGGGGTATGGTGTTCTGAACAATGGACAAGTCAAATTCAGACGAGTTGCATTTGTGAATGGTTTGAAATATAACCTGATCAGTGTCAGTCAACTCTGTGATGATGGCTATCAAGTTCTATTCAATATTGCTCAGGGCATTGTATTCAACAAGGACTGGAAGGTGGTATTGATTGCTCCCAGAAGAGGGAATGTGTATGTGATGGATATGGAAAGCTCTCCTTCAGAGCAGTGTTTCTATACTCAAGCTGACGAAGACACAAACTGGTTATGGCACAAAAGGTTATCCCATTTAAATTTCAAAAATATTAATAAGTTGTCTAGAAAACAACTGGCAGATGGGATACCTTCAGTTTCCTTCAAAAAGGAAAGGCCATGTCCAGGATGTGAGATGGGTAAGCAGAAACGTACCAGTTTCAAGACCAGACAGAATTTTAGCATATCTGAACCTCTTCATATGCTTCATATGGACCTCTTCGGTCCAGTGAATGTTCAGACTCATGCTGGTATAAGATACACTCTGGTAATAGTCGATGAATTCTCCAGATATTGCTGGGTTATCTTTCTCGGGTCTAAAAATGAAGTTGCTGCTGAAATCATCTGTCTTATCAAGCAAATTGAGCTCAAGTACAAGCGAAAAGTGTGTCAGTTAAGAAGTGACAATGGAACAGAATTCCAGAATGCAACTCTGGAGTCATTCTGTACTGACACTGGCATCTCCCAGAATTTCTCATCAGCCCGCTCTCCAGAACAGAATGGAGTGGTGGAAAGGAAGAATCGAACGCTGATAGAAGCTGCCAGGAGTATGCTTGCTGAATCTGGTCTTTCTACCAGTTTCTGGGATGAAGTAATTGCTACTACTTGTCACACCCAGAACCGGTCTGTGTACATCAAAAGACACAAAAAGACAGCCTATGAAGTCTTAAGAAATAGAAAACCAAATATTGGTTATTTTCACGTTTTTGGATGTCCAGTGTACATTCTGAACGACTCCAGTTAGTTAGGCAAATTCGATGCCAAAGCTGATGAAGGGTATTTCTTAGGCTATTCAGCCATTCGTAAGGCCTTCAGAGTCTATAACAAGAGACTGGAGAAGGTCCATGAGTCAATACATGTCACATTTGATGAATCAAATGCTGCAATCAATAAAAAGTCAATCCTTGATACTCCCCCAGTAACTCCAATTGTCTTCTGTGAATCTGATCCTATCAACTACAATAAAGATTCAGATGACACAGTTTCCAGTCATCCTGATCTGGAACCTGTTCAGACTAAGAAATCCTCCAGTAGTACTCCATTTTATCCTTCAATTATTTTCAAGCTACCATCTGAAATTATTATTGGATCAGATGTCCGTACTACTCCCCCAGTATCAGTCCCAGTTGAAACTGAACCAATACTTCAAGAAATGCCATCAAATGAAGAATTTCATGATGCAAATCGTGATTTAAATGATTCAGATGAAGATGTTGAAGTAGTCTGGCAAGATCCTCCTCCTGAAGCAACACCAGAGGAGACTCAACTGAACTCTTGCACTGATATTGTTGTTTGTAACAATCCTGGTCAATACTCCAGATGGACAAAAGCTCATCCTATCGATCAGATCATAGGTGACTCCAGTAGAGGGGTTCTGACCAGAAGAGCCTCCAGTAATCAATGCTTATATGTAAGTTTCTTATCACTAATAGAACCAAAGAAGATTGACGAGGCTATGGAAGATCCAAGCTGGGTGATAGCTATGTAAGAAGAGCTTCACCAGTTTGAAAGGAACAAGGTTTGGTACCTGGTTCCTTTCCCTGTTGGAAAGAAAGAACCAATTGGAACCAGATGGGTCTTCAGGAATAAGGTAGATGAAGATGGCCACGTCATCAGAAACAAGGCCAGACTGGTAGCACAAGGGTACTGCCAGTCAGATATCGATTTTGATGAATCATTTGCTCCAGTGGCTAGACTTGAAGCGATCAGGATATTCTTAGCATTTGCTGCTCATCATCAATTCAAGGTCTACTAGATGGACGTTAAAAGTACATTTTTGAATGGAAAACTTGAAGAAGAAGTTTATGTCAGACAACCACCAGGTTTCATTGATGAAAAACATCCCCACTGAGTATATCGTCTGGACAAAGCACTTTATGGTCTCAGAAAAGCTCCACGTGCCTGGTATGATACTCTGACTAAACATTTATTGAAAAATGGTTTTAAAAGAGGTGCAATTGACAATACCTTATTTATTCTTCATGAAAAAGGTAATCTTCTGATGGTACAAATTTATGTTGATGATATTATTTTTGGGTCTACTGATGAAAACATGTGCAAGAAATTTTCTAAAATCATGTCCTCTGAATATGAAATGAGTTTGATGGGTGAATTAACATATTTTCTAGGACTCCAGATTAAACAAAACAAAGATGGTATTTTATTAATCAGGAAAAATATGTTAGAGATCTTTTAAAGAAATATGATATGAACTCTTCACCATCTAAACCCACTCCAATTTCTGCACCACTGACACTGGACTCTGATCCAGATGGTAAACCAGTGAACACCACTGTCTATAGAGGCATGGTTGGTTCACTGATGTATTTAACTGCCAAGAGACCAGATATTATGTTTTCAACATGTTTATGTGCCAGGTATCAGTCTAATCCAAAAGAATCTCATATGCTTGCTGTAAAGCGCATACTGAAATACCTTAAGGGTGTCCCCAGTTTGGGTCTTTGGTATCCCAAAGGCTCAGGCATGGATCTAATGGGTTATTCATATTCAGATCATGCAGGTTGTAAGATAGACAGGAAATCCACTACTGGTGGATGTCATTTCCTTGGTGGCAAACTGGTCAGCTGGACCAGTAGGAAGCAAACTTCAGTTTCATTATCCACTGCTGAAGCTGAATACGTGTCTGCAGCCAGTTGTTGTGCTCAGATACTCTGGATGAAGAACCAGTTGCTTGATTATGGTATTAAGTATTCAAAGACCCCAATCTTTTGTGATAATACCAGTGCCATTGCTATCTCGAACAATCCAGTCATGCACTTAAAGACGAAGCACATTGATCTCAGGTATCATTTTATTCGTGATCATATTATGAAAAATAACATTGAACTCCATTTTATTCCCACTGACAAACAACTCGCTGACATTTTTACTAAACCACTGGATGTTAAAACATTTGAATATCTTGTTGGTGAGTTGGGAATGTTAAACCCTTAAATCTGGAACCTTGGTATTGAACGCCTTTGTGTACTATCAGGGATCCTTGATTTAAAGATTTATACTTCTATGACTGCTTAGATATCGAACGCCTTTGTGTACTATCTCTGCATTAATAGATTTCTGGATCAACATTCCAGGGGGAAGACTGAAAGATATATTTTTGTCCTTAAAATGTTTTAATTTCAGGGGGAATTTATTAATTTATTTTCTCACTGGACAAAATTTTCTGGAAAATATTACTGGTACCTTGTAAACGTGTCCCTCTCATTGGTAATTAGATAGGTTGAAGTGCATGTTTGAGGTAACTTTTGTCTCCTTATAAATGTATCCCTCTCAATTGTCTGTATTAGTTGATGTGCATGTTTGAGGTCACCAGTCTCTTTCAAATGGTTATCATTGGTACTTTACTGGAGTGTCCCTCCAGTGTACCATCAGTGCATGCATCACTGGCCTAATCCACCAGTGATACTGGAGTGTCCAGTCAACCTCCAGATGCACTGAAATGAGTCATGCTTTGTCAGTCATAATATTTTAATACTTGGTCATTGTGCGTGCCACGTATGCAAACTTTTTGAAAAGATATTTATCTTAGTATCCTACGTGGCATGTAATTTTTCAAACCTAATGATGGTATTTTTACCTTAGTAAGACAAAAAATGCAAGTTGGTTACTGTTTGTGGGCTGTAAACCGTCACACATTTATGTGTGATGTGATGTACTTAATGCAGATCTCAAAACCCGATCAAAATTATATTTGATAATTTCAAAATTAACCGTTTGAGTTCCACACTCTCTCTCCTATATATAACCACTTTCACTTTCATTTGCATTTACTTCGAACATATTAACTCCCAAATTCTTCAAATTCCTTCATTTACTTTCTTTTACATTCAATTTCCAATCATAAATCTCTCTCATATTTAATTCATCATATCTTTATCAAAACCCTAAATTCAGTTTCTTTTTCATCTATCTACCAAATACAATGGTACCAAGATAATCAAACTCACCCAAAACTCTGCTCGCTGCTGAATATGCTCCCGTGGCCAATGTTGTAAAGGCACCTCATATTTCTTTAGAGGCAAAGGCGATCAGAATAAACATGAATAATTGGATGGCTAGACTCTCTAGCACCACTCATGCTCCAACCTCTCTCATCGGACGACTGAATGCCTTTTTCCTCAGTTGTCCACTTTATGGTGCTCTTACTCTCAATCCCGGTAAAATGTATCATGATTACTTATGTGAATTTTGGTACACTGCTGTGTATGTTGAAAATACTCAATCCATCAACTACACATTGCAACAAGGCACCAGGGCCTTTACTCTCACTGCTGACTCTCTTAGAGATGTTCTTCATTTGAATTATTTGGCTGAAAATGAGATGGCCATTACTCTCCCTACTGGTCTTAATTACAGGGATGTGTGTAGATTGATGGGACACACTGATATACTGGATGAGCATGGCCAGTTATCAAGGAAAGGCACCATCTACTGTGAGCAAGCTTACAGACTCATGGAGATACTTTTTCACTCATCTTGTTGAGTGTTTGGGTGGCAGTTCTGGAGGGTTGGACCAGATAAATCAAATGCAACTCCAGATTGCTTACTGTCTCTGGTTTGGATACAGGGTAGATTTTGCACAGATTTTCTTTGATGATCTGGTGGAGCGTCTAAAGGTGAAAGGTAGAAAACCTCACATTCCATATATTCGTTTTCTGTCACTTGTTTTTCTAAGAGCTCTAGGAGATGAGTATGATTACGACACAAATCATTTTTCTGTGTGTGATTATCTGAGGGAGTTGAGTTCATTGAAATCAAGAGCTGGTGAGGTTGAAATTCCAGTAAATATGCTGAACCACTTTAGAAATGATGCACTTGATGCATCATCATCAGATGAGCAGGAAGAGGCTCCATGCGGGAACCAGATTGGTGAAGGACCCTCTGGAGTCAATGCTGAAATAGTGCAACCAGTAACCCAGGTGGCTCCTATTATTACTCGACCAAGAACTTCCAGACGTCTTAGGAAGGGTGGAGTTCAGGTCAATCCGAATAGAGCCGAATCGAGCCATCCAGGTGATATCATGAATGAAGATGGGTCTCTGATTGTTGAGCAAGTAGAAAATGTTGTACAGATTGATGAGCAGGTGACTGGTGAGCAAGATGCTCAGTTGGATCTAAATAGAGAAGTGGATGATCAGACAGTTGGGACGGCTCCAGATTGGGATGAGGTAGATTCCCCAATGTCTGAAGGTAATATGTTTGATGTGAATATGAATTTTCTGGGTGATGAAGTAGAAAATGTGGTTACTTCAGTTATTGCTTCAGTCACCCAACCACTTATCTCTACTGAAATGCCACCACCACCTAGATCCATTATTGCACCACCACCACCACCACTTTAATTCCACAAAATATTCCTTATTTCAATCCACCCTCACTTCAATTTTCACAAAATCAACCCCCACCACTTGAAGCTCCACTTAACTTTCCTGAACACAGTGTGATGGACTCCACTGTTATAACATCTGACACTTCCACTGAAGGGGTCCAGGCACAAGTACCTTTGGTGACCAGGTTGGCTTCTAAACTGGCACCTCCCAGTGGTCTCTCCACTTCTTCTTCAGCCGAGGTCCAAGGCCTTTTAAGTAAGGTGGCGGACCTGGAGAGATCACTCCAGTCTTCATCCCAGGTTGTTTCTGATTTTAAGTCCTTATTATCGAATAACCTTGCATCAGAAATGAATGTTTTTGCTGGGAATGAGAAGCTGGTGTTTGAGAAGATGAATGAACTGGTACTGGCCACAAATAAACATTCTGAAAATATCAAAGTGGCAGTCCAGGTCTTGGAGGCAAGGCTGGTAAATTCTGTTCAGACTGCAGTGAAAATTGAAGTTATTCAACCACTGGCAGGTCTGACAGATGAGGTTCAGAAGTTAATCACCAGGATTAGTAATTTGGAAAGTAGGCCAACCCTTGACCAGAACTCTGTTGTCAGTTCAATCAGTGATGAGTGTGCTAAGAAGTTCAGACACGGTATGTTGAAAGAAATCACTGAAGGGATTTCTGGGTCAGTTCTTAGAACCATTCAAGATAGGTTGTTGCTACAGGTGGTAAAGATGATTGAAAATGAAATGCCAAAGCACTTGTCTTCAGAAATTCAAATAATCAAGAAGGAAGTGACTGAGCTAAGGAAGACTGTGAATATCATAACTCCAGTGGCAGGAAGAACATTTGGTGCTACAGACAGACACATGCTTGAACAGTTATGGAGTGCCCACAAGTCTCAAACTGGTGGACATTCCAAGGGGGAAAAGTCTGTTGCCACTGAGTCTGTTCCAGAAGGTTTGGTGATGAAAAAGAAAGAAGTGGTTGTCAGTGCTATTGAAAAGGCCTTTGGCACTGAAGCCATTGTGCAACAAGAAAAAGTGACTGGTACTGATGCCAGTGCACAAGAAGTAGTTGGTACTGAAGCCAATGTGCAGGTTGAAGAGGCTGCTGGTACTGATGCCAGTGAGCCCCAGTTTGAATCATTCCCAGATATCACAACCACTCTAAAGTCAGTAAAAAGAAAGCAACATGTGGTATCTGGAGGAGAAATTGAAACTACTGGAAGTTCATCAAAATTTCCTACTACTGATGATGACACTTCAAAGATACTGGAACAGGAATGTATAATGATAGAAATTTTTAAGAAAAGACAAAAAGATGAACTTCAGGCTCACAAATTGGAAATGGCAAATATGGGGACTCTGGATTCTTATAATGCTGGCAGGTTGGGCATTCATATTGATGTATACAAAAAGATGAAGGAAGACCCCAGAGTTCATCAATGTCTGGATGCATTGGATGACGTCTACATTCGCTCCAGGTACTCTGAAGAAGAACAAACTTATGATGCAGTAACCTATGGTGTCAGTGTAGTTGAACTGATCAGACAAAGGAAGGAGGAACTGCTGAACTTCCAGAAGAAGATCAGAAAGAATGCTGGTGCTCTGGAGATAGAGTATAGAAGGAAGATAAAAGGCTTGCCTAAACTCACTGCCAAATAGTTAAAGGAAATCAGGGATGCAGATCTGAGCACTTTCATTCCCTTGGATACTTCACAAAGAATAAATCGTGAAGAAATCCAGACTGCCTTGGAACAAGAGAAGGTATCCAGGGAAACTGAAGCATTGATCCAGGCTGCCAAATTGAAAGATAAATATAATGAACTGATGACGTTCAGGGCTGATGCCAGAAGGATCATAAGTGCAGAGATCAAATTAGCTGAAAATCATGAAGGCATGACCAGGTTTGAAGTAAAGTTGACCAGAGAGGGTAACTTTACTGATGAAAGGAAGAATGCTTTAGTCCAAGCTTTTGGATGGACTGAGCTGAAGGAGATAGGCTTGACTTTCAGGGGGAAAACTGATTTATCTCATGATGTCAAAGCATTTATGAAGAGGATTGAAAAGGTCTGGAAGAGAATACAACAGATGGAAGCTGCTCTGGGTATGCGACCACCTGTTTCTGTACCATCCTCTCCATCACCCAAGAGAAAGGCCACTGAAGAAGCTCAAGGACAGACGTCAAAGAGAAGGGCCTGACTCTTTATCATTTACTTGTACTTGTATTTATTTATCAAAATTGTAACTGTTTATCAGTTGATGTATGTAAATATTGTTGCAATTTTTGATTCATAAAGTAAGTGATCAGATTTAGTCTAAGTTAGAATTAAAAGATGAAACTGGAACACTGATGATCTATAAAGTGTTTTCCAGTAACTTAAAATTTTTAGACTAAATCAAAACAAGTGTTTTTCAAGCATACAAAATTGTATAGATAAAAGCTTGAAAAACCTTGCATTATTTCTAAACAAATAGGGGGAATTTGTTAGGTCCAGATTTACTGGACTCGCTCCAGACTTGAAGACTGGAGAGTCTCTGAAGACTTGTCCAGAAATAATATTTACTGGACCCACTCCAGACTTGAAGATTGGAGCGACACTGAAGATTTGTTCAGAAATAATGGAAGACTAGTGAGCAAAATACTTGTATAGGAAATCTGGAGTCTTCCATATTTGCTCACTGGACTTCACCCCAGTCCAGATCTATTCTACTGAAGACATTCTCACTGAAGTCAAAGACTGAAGTTAGAATAAAGAAGACTGACAAATGGCGGAGTCCACTGGAAGTCTTACCAGATCTACGACTGGAGATTTGTCAGTGTTCTAGACCTTACAAGTCTGAACACTGATTACGAGAAATTGACTTTTTTCCTTTACACACTTTTCAAAGAACATTCCACTTGTCTTTACAAAAGTACTTACGTGTGTAAAGGTGGTTGGTTAAAAGGAAAATTGTCATATTGATGTGACTTTATCCTTGTACCTTAACCAATGCATTTAATGACCTTGTCGGCTCATTAAATGCATGCAACCATATTTGTACGGCACAAATTCACTGGTGAATTTGTTTGCCTATAAATATAAAGTCATTTCCTTGTTAAAATTACTTTTAGCAATTAAGGTGAATTTGTCTAAATACTCTCGATCGTAACAGGGATACTTCACAACTTTAAGTATCTCGATCTAAAGAGTTTATTTAGCAAATATAGATCATTTGTAATTCATAGGTTGTTAGGATACTTACATATTTGTATTATCTTGATTCCGCACAACCTTGTATTTATTTAACATCATAAATAAAATACACTTGAACAAATTACATAGTGTTCCACCTTTACTTTATTGCTTTTAGTCTTGTATTACTTTGTTTATATACTTGCATTTATATTCAAGTAATACTAGTCCAATCTAGTGCTTATTAGACTTGTTGTATTTTACACTTTTGGGTTAAACCATCAAGTTAGGGACTTCACAAAGATAGTCAGTCTCGTTTCTGCCAATGTTCATCCTCCTGCCTGGGCTAAGGGGTATGGAGAAGTGGTGTCATTCTTATGGCACCATCCATTGGGCAAAATGTTGATTGAGCAGCCAACCGTGGTGTTCAAAGATCTTCTTTGTGAATTTTGGGCAAGCTGCTATGTTGGTCAGAACAAACAAGGAGATCCTGCAATCTATGGCACCATCCTCAACGGTAAGAAAAAGGTATACATTTCTTTAAAGAGGATTAGGTCTGCATTTGAGCTGTCATATATGCCTGATGATATTTATGAAAGTTTAGTGTCTCATGCTGAAGCCAAAAGTGTTTTACAAGATGTTGGTTATGATGGTCCATTGGCTTCAGTAGTTAAAATGAAATACTTAACTGGAATATGAAATTATCTTTTGAGCACAATTTCAAAATCCTTACAAGTAAAGGCAAGCAGCTTTGACCAACCTAATGCTTTAGAATTGCAAATTTTTCATGCTATGGTCACTATGACCAGAATAGATTTTGCTGCTGTGATTTTTAGGGACTTAGTTGGCCGAGTCAATAATAAGAATCTTACCATACCATATGGTAGGATTCTTGCACTCATTATTGAAGCCATTCTTAACGGTGATTTCAGTCTGGCAACTGGTCAGACTGTAGAATGTAAGGCCATAAATAACAATATTTTCAATAGTCCTAAGGTAACTGTGCAAGGTCTGACCCCAGCAATGCAGACCTACCATAATTTTTGTAGGGCAAGGGAAAGAGAAGTTGTCCCTTCTTCGACGCGATCTGAGTCTTACACTCAATCTGCCAATCAGGGGGACCAAGGTACACATGCTTCTAAACCTTCAATCTCTTCCAAATCTATTCATTCTTCTTCTCCTTCTAAAGAGGGTGAAGGGTTGGCCACATCATCAGCCACCCTAGCCGCACCCTCATCCATTCTTTCCAAATCCGCTTCCAAAAGACCCATTGTTGAGGACTTAGTACCTCACAATGTCAAAAAACAAAGATCCAAAAGGAAGGGTTGACAAAGCAACATCAACAAATATTAAAGTCCCCCAAGGTGCATTGGAAGCTAAGGAACGTTCCAAAGCTGACTCTGCCACCCAAGCTGATAAGCCCATTTCACCACGCCCATCTGCACTCTCCCAAAAGAGTGTAGACGAGATAAAGGGATCAACTGATACTACCCAACCCTCCAAACAGGGTGAAGGTATTGAAACAAAAACCTCCTCCCAAGGTCATAATGTGTCTCCACCTAAATCGTCATCATCGGCCTCCCAAAAGGTTGATGATATCATTAAAGGGACAACAATGGATTTAGCCCAGATCCAACATGAGTCAGAGTCAATGCACATCATTTCTGAGGATGTTCAACCAAAGGAGAGAAGTATCGAACGCACTTGTGACACTGCTTCTACTCCCCAGGCTGATCAGACTCCTTCATTCTTACACTCTGAGTCTGCACAGGCTGTCAATGCCCCTTCTAGATCACAAGGAGAGGTACAGGCCTCAATTACTCTCCCTCAGGATACCTTGGTGCAACAACACACCATTGTTGAAGGCAATCCTCTACCTTTAACATTACACCTGCAGGATCTGTGTCTACATCTGTCCTTGGATAGAGGGGTCTTGTAGGTTACTTGGCTGTCTTTAAGGCAGTCATGTCAGCCCCATGTGCAGCAATGGGAACCATCGGTGGTCCTCATGATGCTGATGAGAAATTAGTCACTATCTCCGGAAGTGACTCTTCATTCGATGATGTGCTTGCCCATCCATCCTCAAGGGATGATCTGATGGAAGATGTTAGTGGAGGAGTTGATCAATCTCATGATCAACATATTCCCACTGGACCTCAGCTTGAATTACAAGTCAATCCTTCTCAGGCTGACCAGCACATTGTCATTTTTGACAGATCTGCTCATGAGACTCACTCTCATGAGAAAATTCACCAAAACTTCCTTAGCCTCCGCCCCCTTCTATATGAGCCCAATGACCCTGATTTTAAGGATTGCAGGCTGCTCTTTCCAGAGTCAGTGGCCTTTAGGCCAACTGCAAGTCCTTCCCAAGCTGCCACTATCTCATTTTCAAATGTGGTGGGTCAGCTCACTGAGTTCACTTCAACCTATAAGGTTGAGAAATCAAAGCTGACTGAATGCTTGGAAAAGATCCAAAAGGATCAGGAATTGACGAATAAGAAGGTAGAGAAGTTGTGTCAAGATCAGACTGCTCTAGAAGAAAATGTGAAGAAGGCAGTTGACTTGATACAGCAGAACCAAATCAAGCTGACAGAGTCTCTTGATGGTCTTACAAAAGCCATCAATGAAGAAAAGGAAATATACAAGAGTACTCTGGGTCAGTTTGAGAAGAATGCTAACAACTTCACAAGAGAAGTCACCATTGAGCTTAAAGCAGCCAACAAATCTCAAGCTGAATTCAAGAAAGAGTTGGTTGAAGTCTCAAAGGGTGTTAAAACAAATATTGGATCCCTCCATGCTGATTATGTTGACCTATTTAGAGCCTGTTGTGTGAATAATGTCAAAGTTGACTTGCTCAACCACAAACTCAGTGGAATCTTTGCCACTCCAGTTAGCTCTTTTCATGGTGATGATGACAAAAAGGGGGAGAAGAGTGCTGCTGAAGTTGAGCAAGAAGAACTTGAAAAATAAAAAGAGAAAATTCAAGTGGAAAAACAAGTTGTTGAGTATTTGAAGAAGTTAGATGAGAGGCAGAAAAAGGCTAGAGCTGAGAGGGAGGCCAATGATATAAGGCTTGTTGTATTTGGTTCTAATAAAGAAGTGGTGGATGATAAGGAGGAAACTGACAAAGAGATAAAAATACCAGAGTCTGAGTCTGGTGGTGAATTGAATGTTGAAATGATGAATGAAGGGACAGGAAAGAAGAGTGATACAATTGAGGGGGAGACTGACATGGTTATGCAAGATGCTGGAGAGATAAGGGTGGAAAATGTTGTGAAAAAGATTGTGAAAGTTAGTGAAAAGAAGAAGTCTTCCCAAGCTGACCCTGTACAAGCTGTGTCATCTCAAGCTGACTCAGCTCCCAAAGAAAAACTTGCAGAATCTTCTTCCAGTGAAGACAACACTACTCTGAATCAATTTATGATAAAGAAAAGGCCTAATGAAGCTGGTTCAAGTGTTGTGAAGGTCCTAACTGATAAAGAAAGAGATTAGGAGACTGTAAAGGAACAGGCTGAATTGATTGGTGAAACAGTTCAGGTGGCATACAACATGATAGTGGAAGATAGAAGAAGAAGAACTTGAAAAATAAAAAGAGAAAATTCAAGTGGAAAAACAAGTTGTTGAGTATTTGAAGAAGTTAGATGAGAGGCAGAAAAAGGCTAGAGCTGAGAGGGAGGCCAATGATATAAGGCTTGTTGTATTTGGTTCTAATAAAGAAGTGGTGGATGATAAGGAGGAAACTGACAAAGAGATAAAAATACCAGAGTCTGAGTCTGGTGGTGAATTGAATGTTGAAATGATGAATGAAGGGACAGGAAAGAAGAGTGATACAATTGAGGGGGAGACTGACATGGTTATGCAAGATGCTGGAGAGATAAGGGTGGAAAATGTTGTGAAAAAGATTGTGAAAGTTAGTGAAAAGAAGAAGTCTTCCCAAGCTGCCACTATCTCATTTTCAAATGTGGTGGGTCAGCTCACTGAGTTCACTTCAACCTATAAGGTTGAGAAATCAAAGCTGACTGAATGCTTGGAAAAGATCCAAAAGGATCAGGAATTGACGAATAAGAAGGTAGAGAAGTTGTGTCAAGATCAGACTGCTCTAGAAGAAAATGTGAAGAAGGCAGTTGACTTGATACAGCAGAACCAAATCAAGCTGACAGAGTCTCTTGATGGTCTTACAAAAGCCATCAATGAAGAAAAGGAAATATACAAGAGTACTCTGGGTCAGTTTGAGAAGAATGCTAACAAGTTCACAAGAGAAGGGTATGAAACAAGCAATGAAACTTGTGATCTTGACAAGTTGTTTGATTTGGGATACACTGAGTGGGTTGAATTGCATAACATCATTACTGGTGTTCCTGGCATTCATCAAGAGACAGTCTTGGAAGCCATTGAAAGGAAGTTTGCTATAATTGTGAAATTCAAGATTGACATCACTAGACTTCCAAGACCAAAAGCTTATGATATGGATGATGAAGATGAGTCAGCTGAGCCACTTAAAAAGAAAAGGAGAAGAATTGGAAGAATTAATGCTCCTGAAGGTGATCATACAGATTTCCTCAAGAACTTGAACCCTTCAGAGTTGTTTGATCTACTGTCTCCTGAAGCTATTGACAAGATTCTAAGTCATCTTGATCTGTCTCTACCTGCTGGTGTTACAAATGCAAGAAGTGGGTTGTTCATAACTGAACCAGAGCATGGAATGTACTTCATAAATGCAAGAGGCCAATTGGTGTTCCAAAGGACTGCTGAGCTGAAAAAGGTACCTCATATGCACCTATTTACCTTGTACATTAATTTTAGTGAACAAGGTAATGGGTATGAGCAGTTTCTCATCGATGAGGGTCTAGATAGGAAATTGAATGTGACTATTGCCCCATCATATGAAGTAAAACAAGAAGCAGTAGAAATGATTGGGGAATAGGTCCTTATGATTGTAATATTGTTCTAATTCTCAATATATGCAAAGTAGTTGTACAATTTCTATTTTCTTGTTAAAACTTCATATCAGGTTAAAAAGAACCCAAAAGATTCAAAGGGTCACAAGCTGTTAGTCATATTTTACTTTGATTCTTTGTAAGCTGATAGTTAGAAGTGTGTTGGGTTTTGTCATCATCAAATAGGGGGAGATTGTTGAGTCCCAATGTTCATTGTAAATTTGGTGATGACAAATATGATAGATAAACACTTAGAAATCTTTTGGTTCTCGTAATCTGATCTGGGTCAGACTAAGCTGACACAGCTTACGATCTGTTTCTGACCCAGATCATGCTTCATGTTTTGTAATTGTAATCTTATGGAAGCAAGTGTTGTTCAAGCTGCATCAACAAGGTTATATCATTCAATCCAAGTCGTAGAGGATGATTGAAGATAGAAGACCAAGCTGGTAGTGGAAGTCAGCTTGGGATTAGCAGTCAGCTTGGAAACACTTAGGCAGATCTGTGTCTGATAATCAAGTGAAGATAACAACCTGGATTGTTGATAAGGACAAATGACGTGACTAGGAAGAATTCTAAGATCCAGGTTGGTGGTTGGATTTACATATGCGTGTCCATACTCTTATTGGATGATAAAGAATGAATGGCAGTACTTTGGGGGCCACAAGTACTATGAGAAGGCACGATCAAATATTCCTTTGTCATCCAGTAGAAGAAGAATATGTGGCTTTATTGGATACCAAGAGAAGAGGGGTTTTCGCCTATAAAAGCTTCATTCCTTGATTGCATATGTGTGGCATTCCTGAGAATCGTTCTTCACACAAAGTTTTCTTTGCTCTTTCACACAGCTTAGTCTGTTTGAGATCAGCTTGGGCTGATTCTCTTGATTAGAAACTTATTGATTGTAGTTTGTCATTTCAAAGGGTTGTTTAGATATCTGTAGGCTATCTTGTTTCTGCAACAACCCTGTAATTCTTTGTATAGATTATTTCTTAATAAAAGATTACATTGAAAACTATAATCTGTGTTCAAGAATGCTTCATTTACTTTACTGCTTTACTGTTTTATTGATTCCTGTTCTTTACTTACTTAATATATAAACTGAATCTTTAAAACGTTTTGTTAAAAGTTTGGAAAGATCGAAGAAAGTTGTATTCACCCCCCTCTACAACTGTTATGTGTACAATATACTTTGGTATATTGATACACCTTGGGATGTATCAATATCTTTCATCTGTTAAAGCAAAGCTGGTGGGTTTGTCTATTTCACATTTTTCCGGTACGGCGGCCAGTGGGCTTGTCTATTTCCAGGCTAATCTAGAAAAGAAGGAAAGAAGAAAAGGGTTTTTCCGGTGGCCGTCTTTCACATTTATCTATGTTTTCGGTAGATGGGTTCTCCGGATCGATGGATCTTGTCTATTTTCAGGCGAACGAGAAATAAAGAAAAGAGGTAAGAAGAAAAGTGAAAAGGAATAAAATGGAAGGGGCCTGCGGTGGTGGGTTTTTCCGACGGCAGGGGGTTTTGACATACCCCAGGGGTATGTAATGAAATTAACTCTTTAATTTAAAAGAAAATTGTAGAATGAGTAAAACAGATCCAAAGTCAAGCTAACAATTATATTAATCTGAAAAAACCTCCTAAATCACTTCATTCTAGAACTGAAATGATTTAAAATAGACACTAAGAAGGAAAGAATTAATACAAGATCTAAACTTTTGGACCGCAAGTATTTCAAGTCTAGCCCAACCCAAGGAATTTCTCCTCTCAATTCAAACCAGTCCAAACTAGTTGACTTCGCCAACATTATATACTCTATTATTGAGAATGAGTCACCCTTATTTCTATTATTCAGATTTTGTCATATCGCACTCCGTTTAGATTTTTAACTACGAGTTAGTTATTGGTTTTTTGCAAATTTTTTTCCTTTGGGTTTCCAACTAATATATTTACAACTTTTTCGTGTCCACGTTATGTACACAATTCGGATTTTACCATATCGCATCATTTTCAGATTTTCAACTGCAGGTTAATTATTGGTTTTTTACACAATTTTTCCTTTAGGGTTTCCAACCAATATATTGCAACTTTTTCGTGGTCATATCCTATATCATTATGTACCATTATTCAGGTTTTTTCAAACTTTTCTCCTTTTTCAACTAATATGTTGAAACCAAAGTTTTTAGCTAACATATAAAGTGACGTATCATCAGTAACAAAGCGTAATCACAATATTTGAAAGTTGAAACCTCGGAACGCTCAAATGAAGCTAATGTGGTTTTGCCGTTTAATAACTATATATTTAAAACAAATCTATCAATGATTAAACTTTTAATTAAGTTTTTTTTAAAACGAGTTAGTAATTAATAGCTAGCAGTTAGCGTTCGAGACACCACAGTGACATCCAATTGGGAAGTATGCGGAACTCTCGAAACCACCTAATAATCCAGTCCTAATTAATACTTTTTAATTATGTTGTTGAACGTTCAACAATATACACTAAAATAAGCAACCGTTTCAACACGACAATTGAAGTCTCGCAATGTGGGCCGCACTTTACGGTTATAAATTATGCAATGAATTTGCATGTGTGGTGTACTTTCTTCTTAATGTCTCCCGAGTCCGAAACAACAGCATTGTTTTGCATTATCTTCTGCATGTTCAATCTGATCTTTGCGGTAGGTAGTGAACCATTTGAATTTCGGATCTTATCTAACCATGCAAGAGTCTTCTCTCCAGCATCTTTTTCTACGCTTCTGCCCTGTAGATAAGTAAATTTAGGACAAATTCAAGAATAATTATATATGCGAAATTTACAAAAACAGAAAATAATAATAACAAAAAAAAAGAAACCTTTATAACCTGGCCATGCTGCCTCAGCAGCCATGAGTCCAGGAACAATGGCATCAGGATCACCGCCTTTATATAATGGTAACAACGTACAATCACAGAGAGAAGGCGCTATATCATTCATATCTATCACCAAAAAGAGATGTTTAATCTAATAACTAGAAATGGCAGAATGGTTCGGTAAGAGAATTAGTCCAACGGTTAAGGTTAAAAACAGGTATAGTATGCATGTTTGGAAACAGATCAGGTTGGGCTTAGCCAACTAAACATCGCTTTCAAATTCATAAAATACTAATGTGTTAAACTTGATTGCCAAAGCCATATTATCAAAATGATAACATATATTCTTCTTCCATAAAATGGCTTTGAAATGCATATTAGGCGACTTTATAGGCATTCAGCCAATTTGATCGGTTCCATTTTAAGCTGATATTTGATAGTTTACCCGTTAGACCAATTACGAATATAATACAACCCAAATGGACTTGCTTCCATACAGATAGAATGAAATTGCCACATTTTCTAATAGCTAGACACATGAGTGTAACTCTCATGGTGTAATAATTTGTTGGAATACCACCCATGTTGTAATGCACGGTTGGTAAAACTGGAATTGGTTCCTTTGTAACATTCGGCCAATGTTTTGAAAACCGGACCAGACATTGAACCGGAATCATAAAATTTTACTGGTCGGACCGGAGTTGGACCGGGTTTGTGACGAAGGTTACATATATCAAAATAGTATCACAAGAACTCTAACTTAAACTTAACATCAATTTAATAATGTTAAGTTCTAACATCAATTATCCAAAATAAAATCAAATTCTAACACAAAAGTCATAATCTTAACAATTTCTAAACCAATCAATCAAAATTCAAACACATTCAAATATTATCCAAGATTAACATACATATTGTAAATACTAAATTTAAATTTCAATAAAACTAGATTTTAAATATCAATAAAATGATATTATCCATCAACATATTTTTTCAAAATATAACTAAAAAAAGAAAAGAAAAAGTTGATCGATGTGAATTTGCTTTTTTTTAATCTCAGAAAAGTATAAAATGGACACCTTATTTCTTCTATATAGTATTTTATCATTATATGACCCACATACTCTTATTTTCTAAAACTCTCTACAAGCAGACTCATTCACTCTATACCTCCACTTTCAATATTTATTTAATCTCTAAAACCCCACAAACTTATAAGTCTATATGAGTCCATCACGTTTCGATGATCTATATTATCCTTTTTCTCTCTCAGCTCTCTCTATATAGATCCCGTCAAACACTGGTAGTGGTGATCAACAAAACATTGATCAAAAGAGTGATTAGGAATTTTAGGGTTTGTGTTCATAGAAAATTAAGGCATTGGTCTGTTTCCCCAAAAAATTTGAAGAAAAACAAAAAATATAGACGTTGACTTTCTTTGACCCTGTTCATGCCGGTTTGAATACCGGTTCGTCCGGTTCAATCCGGTTCAGTATCTGCTATCGAATCGGGGTCTATCAGACCGGATATCTTAAAATATTCGGTCAGACCGCGGTCGGACCGGCCGGTTTGAACGCAGTTTCAGAAAATAAAAAATTAGCTTGATTTAAAATATTGTAAAGACATCGAAATATTGTCCTTCATTTATATAAAGGAAGGGGACTATGACTCTATGAGTCATTGAATTTAATCTCACAGCTTCAACGAATTTTAGTGTTGGACTGCAAGCAGATATAAAGACAAGGACTAAGATTGGGCTCATTGGATCCGAGGCCCTGAAGGAATGTGATTATTATTATGCATATAATTATAATGCTAGACCTAGAAAGTAAGGTCTGTAATCTGTATTTGGAGGAACACTTTGGTTTAGAAATCAATAAATTTACTTAGGCTTTTAAGAAAAAGTTATAATATAAACTTTTATAAGATAATTAGTGCAATAAAAAGAGTACTTTATATATATTTAAAAAATAACAAACTATCATACTCTCAAACTACACAAATGCTTGAATATCCCAAGACTTTTATAATTTCAATCTTTGTAACAAACATACTTATCTTCACACCTTTTAGACACCCGATGGGGAGCCAATATTTTAAAACCAGATTTTCGAACTAAACCGGGCAACCCAAAAAATCCGATTCAACTGTTAGGACCGGTTAGACCAACCAGTTGATTTGGCTTTCTTAACTTTAAAAAGGGTAAGTGGGTAAGAACCCTCTTGTGCCATGTACCGGCTTAGTATTTAGAGCGCATACCTAGAAATCATTCTGGGTGACTTACCATCCTCACACATGGATTACAAGAAATAGCTTTTTCCAAGACAAGTTTCGTACCTGTGACATGCATCCATCATATGTGGACTGATGTGATCACATGATGACGGTACCATTGGGTTTCACCCTAATGGTTAGAACTTATATTATAAAATATATTACTACTTTGTTGTAATGAAATAAAAATATTTATAATAAAATAACAATACACTTAAAAATAATACCAAATATTTATTATAAATAAAATAATAGTTTTAAAACATATATGATTACCAAAATATTTTATCATTTCAAAAATGTTATAAAATTTTATAAAATTTATAAAATAAGAATAAAAAATAACATCAATAAAACATACATATGATTACCAAAATATTATAATTTTTTTTTTCAAATATAAAAAATCTAAAACTCAATTGAACCGGAAAAACTGGTAAAAACTAAGAAAACCAGTCGATCCTGGCTAAAAGACGGTTTGAAACCAGATGATTCAAACCGGACAACTCAAAAAAGGCCGATTGGTCCAACTTGGCTTTTGAAACATTGTGAGAAACCCAACTATAAAAGCCCATATCAAAATGTATGTCAAACTTCTCATGTGTCAACGTTGAACCTATTTGAGCTGACTTATTCACAACTCTTTCAATGGCTCATTTTACTTTCCCGTTAAAAAGACGTCGGCAGCTTGGGAATAACAAATTAACAACGAATTTTCAAATTATAGTTTTTGTTAAATGATTGATATGTACAATTATTATTGATAGAATTTTTTCTATGTTTATTGATATAGCATATATTATCATTTAGACTTTTATGAAACATATATTATTTAATTCATTACATTTACGCTAGATATCTATTTTACTGCTTACCCTGAACATGTAAGTCCTCAACGACAGTGACGGATCCAGGAATCTTAAAGGACGGGGGCCTAAATTTTATTTTTATTTTTATCTTCTTAAAGGTTTTAACCAGTAAGAATGTATTAAGTAGTTAACACCCTTGTTTTTAAAGATAAAATTTAAGAGTTTTTAATTCTCACTTCTTGGAAGACCCTCTAAACCCTTTAAAAGTTTTAAAGTGGGTTCTTCTATAGGTGGGCAGAACCGGTTCCAAACCAGAACCAAGACCGGTTTTGGTCAACGTGATGAAAATTTGGTTTTGACCAAACCGGTTTGGTTTTGGTCAACTTTTGACAAGTTTTTTTTGAATTTTTTTTCGTTTTTTTTTTTCAAGAACCGAAATTGAACCGGTAAGGAACCGATTTTTGGGAGCGAAAATTGGAACGGTTCAAACCGACGGTTCTTCAAGAACCGGAATCGGTCCTCAAGAACAGATTTTTTTCGGTTCCGATTTCGGTTTTTCTCTATCGGTTTTTTTGAAACCGGTTTTTTTGCCCATGTCTAGGATCGTCTATGTTTTTTAGGGTTGTTGAGAAACTTGTTATATATTGGATTGGACCTAATATTAAGAAAAACATACTATATATCTCTAAGATTGAGGGTGGGGTGGTGCTCCCCTCACACTACATTGGATCCGTCCATGCTTTAACGACGTTCATGATTAGTAAAGATATATATATATATTATATATATATATATCTATAATATAATATAAATGGTACATGGGATCAGGGAGTTTCCATCCAATTACCCTTTTTTATATATGATATGGATAAATACAATAATCTTATAACATAAATTAGTCATTAATTAATATAATACTATTACTAATACCCGTACGTGAATTCTTGCTTTTTAAACTTTCAAAAGTTTCAATAATAAAAGAATATAAATTAGGAAAAAAATGCTAAATGAAGCCCTTAACGTGCATAAAAAAGTTGTACGTTTCCATATAAAAAGCTCATCCCTGAATTTTATGGTAAGTGTACAACTATTTAATGCAGCTTAACGACAGCCCTTAGGGCTTTGTTTAGCAAATTAAGTTAAGATATTTGATAAAATCAAATAAATAAGATGAGAAAGAGAAATCTTCCACGTCCACGTACATAACTAAAAGAGTTGGCTTTTATTGTAGCGTTGTATATACACTTGCTAGATTGATAGATGTTGACCCAAGTCCAACGTCAAAAATTTAGACGAACTAAAAGCCAATTAAGAACGTTAACTTTGAAAATCGAAGACCTGATGTGATAGTGATGTGATTTCCAACTATGTCTTTACTAACAAAGTCATCAGTATCAACAAGTTAAACTATTAACAGGTGACACATTCAGGTTTTATTCATAAGGTAAATGGTCGATTCTCTTAACCTCATCCGAAAGCGGGCCTATGAGTCTTTTTTCTTTTTTTTTGGGCACAAAACCAAATAACTGATTATTCTGTTTTGAGTGGGCTCTCATTTTTAAATGGCAAGAGGCGTGTTCAAAATTAAAAAAGAAAAAACTATTAACCAATATCTGCACATTATAGTTACATGCAAAATTTATTTATATATATTAAAATTTAAAGTCACCTGGTATATATAATGTACGATCAAACTAGACATATATATATTGTATCTAACTACATATATATCTCTTTTATAATATAATATATAATAATTCAATTAAATATAATTTAATTTAATTTTAGACTGCCACTTGATCATTCAAGTATTTGAAGAAAACTGTCCTTTGGAAAGCTCCAAGCAACTTTCACCTTCAATATCAACATGGACATATTTGAGCCATTCATTTGTTGATTCTCTCCCACCAAACTTAAGATTTTGATGAGGTCTACTCTCCTTATGTATCATTGATCATTGATGATTATATATTTTGGATGTTTTCATAGTCTGTCTTTTCTGAATTTTGGATCATCAATCAGACGGTTTGATACGACGAATTCTTATTGGTAAACCTTTTGGAAAGTCTAGATATGGATAAGCAAAAGGTTGATCAGAATCAGCCAATTCCCAGTGGTATTTCAGGACCAAATGGTGGATAAATATCGCCATCTCTACTTTGGCCAACTCTGATCCAGTGCATAATCGGGGCCCTCCTCCGAATGGCATGAAATTATTTGGGGACGTCGTGGCTGGGACGCTTCCCTGTCATTGTTAAGAAAGTTATATCGCGGCGATTACATAAAACGTGATTAATCTTTGTACATAAATAGCAACATAACTAAGTTACAAAAATAACTACTAAGATCAGTTTCTATATGAGAATTGTAGAATATAATGTTAAGTGGAGACTTTGCAATTTAAGTAATCTTAGTGCATTTGTATATGTACCTTTTACATGATGTATGAACATCATACATACCCAAATATCAATTTGGTACGTTTTTAAGCATGACTCAAAATGTGTTTTATTTAAATGACAAAAATGTTTTCGGAATTTTAAGAATATTATTCTTTGTAGTTTGTATTATAGATGACAAATACTTCTTTTAATATCATTGATCTTATCACGTGTCATGATTATTATACGTTTATCTAACGACTAATTTTAAGCCTACATCTATAGATTTTAAATATTTTAAACATTAGAAACCATTATTTCTTTCTATAACTAAACATATTCTTACTTTCAAGTTGTTATTATTATTTGTTATAGCAATTGAGGAATGAGTTATGGCCATAGGAGGAGAATGAATGCACGTGCAACCACACCCTTTCTAATCATCACTTGCTACCACACGCACGGAACAGAGGTTGAAACTGGGCCCGGCGTAATCAACATTCCTTACTGGGCCCACGCGCCGTACACGTGCAGCCAATACTAGGCCTGCTTATTTTGGGCCCCTATTCATTATCTGTCCATACCTTGACTTCCTCATCTCTTTCATTTGGGCCCACTCACTTTTCTTTCGGCTCCTTTCTTCAAGTGCCTTCTTTATTTTTTCACACATATTTTCTCAAAATTATTTCTACAAATATATGCATACACAAAAAGTAAACCAATTTCTAAGATATAGAGGTTGGGAGTGAAGACCAAACTCTATATCTCTATTTCAAAAAACAAAAATTTTCCACTTACCAACCAATTAAAAAAATAGATGTATTCTAGAAAGTTTATAACTACTCATACTTAACCAACCAATTATTCATATAATAGCTATTTTAAGTTTCCTTAACATCACCTAAACCAAACATAATATATAATAAGACTATAAGAGTATCACATCACATGTTAATATGTACATAAATATTTCTTTTGGGTCTTTGTAAATAGTGTATCAAGTGATCTTTGATTATAACACTACAACAAGGACATTTAGATTGATATATAACTTCTAAAACATCTCTATTTCGGTTATGACATAAGAAAAATGTGTTTTAAGCAAGTTTTTGTCAACAAACTATGATGTACAAATGTCGAAGTACTTTGTTAGCAATGTATAAGGTTTCAACTAATAAATTGATAAATATATGCACTTACCTATTTGTCAACTACTTGATTAATCAAAATGTTTCGTTAATAATAGTCCTTAGAAATGTCGATAACCTTTAACTAAAGAATTAAAAGTTGTCTTTTTCTATTAGGAAATTAATGAGATGTTTTTTAATATATAATAATGTATATCTTTCTGTAATGATTAATTATATGTCATTATCAAATTTCAATAACTATTTTTTAAGGGCATTTTAATAACTTATTAGTGTCATTATCAAATTACAAAAAAGAAAAAAGAGGTTTGATTATGATATGATTTTTATTTTCCATATTCCAAGACAAATCCAACGACTTACTAGTTCACAAATTTTTATTGCATTTTATCTCCCAATGAATGTCTTATATGCTTAATAATTAATCAATAGAATAGATTGTTGTTCACCAGCCGTTTTATAAAATATAATAGTATTGTTGCAATTAGGGTATTTCAAAAAAGGGTACAATTTAAAATGATGAAGTTTTTCTTTTAAGATAGTTAATGGTTAACATGTTAGACCTTTTCATTCAAACTACTAGATACAACATTCTCGGTAGATAGAAAAAAATTCATAAATAGTCACGTTTCAATTTAATTGCGTACATCTAAATAAAAAAAGATCCATCTTTCTTGAGAGAATTTTTTCTGTAAATAAAAATTGTGTTATATAACTTGTAGCATGTCCCCATGTTTATTAACTTGTTAATAGCAAGTATTCTATTCCAAAATTAGAAAAACCAATAAAATAAAAGTAAAAAATGTTATGTAAACCTTTTTTAGGCAATGGAGTAGCTTTCATAAATTTGTGAGATTTTTATGCCGGGACACACATTACTCTACGGTTATAAATTTTATAAATACAAATATTTATGAACAGGGTACCAAGTTCTTCTTTTGGTTTACTCCGTGCACCGACACTAATTTTTAAAAATCCTTGCTTACCCAAGAAAAATTAAATAAAGGAAAGAAACAAAAACAAATCAAAAACTAGGATAAAGTATCTACCAATAAACTAAAACAATATTGAGATGTTTTTGAAACAATACGTGACGTAATCCTTGATCGATATGTGTACTTTTAATTTATTTGTTTTATTAAATTAGTTTTTTTAATTGTATATAGATTCAATTTACTTATTAGACTTACAATTAAACTCTAACTCTTGCTTATTAATACAAAAGACATTATAACCTTATTTGATTGATGGTTTTCTCATTAATAAATTGTCTCTTTTTCTTTCTCAATTCTTCAACTCCTAATACTTATATTACTTATAATAAGTTATTAACATGAAGACTTCAAAATTTGAGTTTACGATCCGAAATCACAAGGCTATTTGTCGTCATCCACTATGCTTACAAGTTCCGATTTTGATGTGATTTTAAAATTTTAAGGTAAATTCAAAACTCTAACTAAACATATATTATATTTATCATTACTGTTTATTATAATTTAGCTTCGATCATCGATTTACTTTAACCACAATTTATTTCATACTCACAAATCATGTATGAGGCATATTCGAATTTCCTTATGATACAATCTATATAGCTACCGTACATCGTACGGGTATTAGGACTAGTGATATACTCCCTCTGTACCATTAGAAGTGTCTTGTTTTGAATATTCAAAGTCTTTATTTATCAACTTTGACCTTAATTATTTTTGTTTGTGTTATATAATAGTTGATGAAAGTTATATGAATTGATTGAGTTTTAGATATATTTTCATTGGATATAAATTTCATCTACAATTATATAACACAAGAAAATATATTTAAGGTCAAAGTTAAAAAACAAAGACTTTTAATATTCAAAATATGACACTTATAGTGAGATGGGGGAGTATATAGGAATGAAAACCTTGATATACACCTTTTTTTTTTCAATTAAGGACCAAATTACCCAATTTTATATCAATGCCTAATAATACTAGCTAGCGAGATGTCTTAACTCAGGTTAGATGTGGGTTTAATTACTCGTGATCATTACAATATTTGAGATTTTTTCGTAAAGTATAATACTGTATCTCTCAAGTGCTTTGACCAAACAAAAAATTAGTTTAATACAGCGTATAAGTTTTTTATAATAACTAGCATGGTACCCGCACAATGCGGCGGCGGTGACGGCGACATCGGGTTAGTAGTGTCGGTGACGGGTGGTGATGACATCGACAATTGGTGTCGAGTGGTGTAACCGTGTAAGTTGATGTAATGGTGATAGTAGAAATATTTTAAAAGATAAGGACTTAGAGTGTAAATTAGCAAAATAAGGTTTTAAAGTGTAAATTAATTCATTAAGAGCAAATTTGGTAATCTCTAATAACCCTTTCCATAAGGTGTTTATTAAGGGTAATTTAATAATTTTGCATCTAACCATTTTCTAACACTTTCTTAAAAAGGGGTTGATAATTATTATAAAGGAGTATAAATATAGATAGTAAACATGTAATTAAAGTTTCATAAATAGATTTGTCTTATACTCGTACAGAAAAAAGTTAGATAAATTCACAACTTATTTTATCCATATACAATGATATCTACATTATATAGTTGTATCGTTTTACGCGTAGGCAGATACAAGGGAGAGACCAACTCCAACGACTGTAACCGAGCAATAGAATTTTGATGTATTTTATACTTAATCTTAGCCAAAATAGAAATACAGAACCCAACCACGAGAAGAATAAAAGAACCAAGCGATGACAAAAAATAATTTTAGCCCCTACTTGCCCAAATGTTTGAATCGGGTATGACGCGCTTGTTGTTATGAATAGATTAAAAAAAATGTAATTTTACCACTAGAAATTCTCTTATAGTACAATTCCTTACTTCTTGTGAAACGTTTAGTCATTCGAATGTATCTTGATTCATACTGTTAATGACTCTAAACAGAAGGATTGTTTATATGGGTGATTATTTTTACATCAGATTTTGACAGTACACTAAATGAGTACTAACCTGCCATCTCCATGGATCAAAAACGTGAGGTTGATCAAAAATTGTAGGATCCAAATGCACTGCTGCAATCACTGGTAGCACTTTCCACCCACATGGAATGTCATAACCTTTTTCCACAAGTCAAAATATATAAGATTATCGGTAAAGCTTTAACTTTACTAAAGTTCAGGGGCCAGTTTAATAGAACAAGGGAGTTGTAATGTAATTAAGCTAGAAAAGAACCAACATAGTATCGGTAGTATTTTATTTACCTTTATAACGAACATCTTTTATAGCCTTTCTATGTAGGAATCTCACCACATTTCCGAATCTTAGCGTCTCATTGATTACCTTCAGTCACACACACATTTATATATATGCACAAGTTATTATAGTAGTACAAAATAAATAATACAATTTGGATCGATTCGATTTGATATGTTTTGCATGTTGTTTCTATTCCTATATACTCCAAGATGCATATATATAAAGTTAAAAAGAAGATGCTTACACATTGTGTAAATTCCATCTTTTTGTAGTCATCCCAAGTCAAATTCTTTTGTCCTGATAGAATCTTGGCCTTGGCAATTTCTTCATGTTCTTCCTGAGAGTTGTCAAAGTACAATAAGCTTATGTTTCAAGTCTTTAAACATATATTGCTATATATGTATATACCTCATGCATTCAATTTGTAGGCCTTTTACATGTACATGCACAAAATATATTGAAAGTTTGAAACAATGAACTAATGAACATTCTAAATAGTAGCTTAATTACTTTGTACGTACAAATGCACGAAAACATAAAACTATGAAATTTATAAGTTTATTATGACTTACTCCGTCCCAATTTAAATGTAATGTTTGACTTTGACTGTTTGAGTCAAACAAAACACATAAAATGGAACAAGGGAGTATATTTTTTGGGTCGACTAGAAATCATGTAATCGGAACAAGGTTTATAAATTCTTACTCTAAGTTGATGAACCGCGGTCGGACAACTTTCCAAGAAGTAAATGGCTAAGGCTATGGAAACCGAAGAGGTTTCATGGCCAGCAAAGAGCAAACTCAACACCAAGTCGAGTATTTGCTCTTTTGAGAGGTTTGAATTCTTTAGTACCCATCCAAGTAAATCATCTTCGACTTTCTCCACATCGTTCCCTTCATCCAATTTCTGTTGCCTTTCGTCCATTTTAACTTCAATGAAGTTAAGAATTGTTGATCTAGACTGTAATTTTGTAAAAAACAACCAAATTCTTAATCAAAATCTTCACACATTTAATTAATCGGGTTCTTGGTTTTATTTGTATATATATATACAAACGTAAGTTAATTAAAGAAAAAATAAATATGTTTAATTACCTTTAAAGCTTTCCAGTATGCAGTTCCAGGGAAGTTTAAAGGTGGAGAGACCACACCTTTCATGAAAGTTACATACTCTTTTTTCAATTGCTCTGTCTCTTGTTCACCCGGGTCTAAACTCATTATATGTTTCGCCATTAAATTAAAAGTAAACTGTAAAAATAACACATCTTACGTTCTAAAATTAAAGAACACTTTATCATGCTAAATTAAAGTGATAATTTCTAGTAATTCACACTAATTAATTAACACTATAAGAATGGTGAAAAGTATCTAAAGTGTACTACTTTTACGTATATACAACCTTTTTGATCAATAAAAGATGAATGATATTTTTATAATATTGAAGGCATTTATAATTTTAAAAAATAAACAAAAACATATTTGTCAATGTGGAGTTAGCTTACGTGATTGAGGCTTTTGAATCTTGAGTAAAGATGGCCAAGCCGGGTTTTGACACTGGTCCTCCGTGTTTATTAGAGTACTATAAGAGTATAATATATTTTTGTCTTTTCTTTTAAGAACAAGTTACAGTATTAGTTATCAGTTAGCATTCGAGACACTACAATGATATTCAATTGGGCAGTATACGGAATTCAAATCACACATATATTAGTTTCTAAAATAGATTTTTCTTTTGGAAAAAACTAAATCAAAGTTAACCTGTTTATTTGACATATTGCCATACCATATATTCCACATTTGGATTATTATGCATTATTGGGAAATTAAAGAAATTACCTTCTTGGCTTCATCTTGGGCACAAAAAGGTATGTTTTCTGTCCAAGAATCTAACACCCACAAAGTGTGTTTTTCAACTTCTTTCAAGAGTTGAGTCTTGAGCCTAGAATTGGTCAAGAAATTGAGTGAGATTAGCCTCATGTCTCTATGCATTTCCCCAACCACAACCAACATGGACCATTTGCCAAGAATCCCTCCTATGCTCTTTGGATAGCTACATTCAAATAACCTCCCTTCATTTTGCAATATATACCTATTCAACCCTGGATCAGCCGAAACTATCGTCGGCTCTCCAAACAAATGCGATTTGTATATCTTTCCAAACCTATATATATACAACCAGAAAAAGCCACTTAATTAAATTCCACCGTAGTTAAAACAAAACTGAAAGAGAAGAAGAAAAGAAAGTGGCTTATTGTAGCATTATATATAGCATTAATAGTATAGGGTAACTTAACTATATTTATTTACATATCAACAAAATAATTAGTTATATAAATAACAAGTTACTTTTCAATTAGTATATTTTGTTACTCACGTAACAACTCTTGTTTAAAAACGTACGTATTTATAACACTTTGCATCTTTTTGACCAACTTTTGAGAAAATTCAAGAAAATGTAACGACTGAAAAGTAAATTAATTTTTATTTTAGATAAAAGGATAGCGTCTATTATATATATATAATATATATATATGAATAGGAAAAGTTCATGTGAGAACCATTTGAATTGAAGAACCATGAGAACCTTTAAATTATAATGTGATGTTCATATGTGAACGTAGATGTGAACAAATTCGTTCACATATAAACAATCAGTTATACTTAATAATACCTGTTCATATGTGAAAATTATCACATGAACCTTACCTTATATATATATATATATATATATCTTGAAATATGCGAATTATGTGAAACTTAATCACCTTGATACATGTTGTTCCATGAATGTCCCGATGGTGGTCGCCGAGTATGGCTTGAGGTAACCGATGGTTTCACCGATGAATGGCCAACCCATGTTCCCGGGTGGAAGGTTGTTATAATTTGAAGTGTTACATGTTGTTCTTTTGAGAAGATTCAGAATAACATATAGAATAAAGATTATAAGAGATACTAAGAGGAAGAACTCAAAGTCAGACATTTTCTTTTTATGTGTTTGTGTGAGTTTTTGATGATTTGGGAGCACACAATGAGTGTGTTTTTAGTGTGTGTGTGTGGAGGGGTAAGCGTGGGGGAGTGATTGCAATGGAAATAAATGAGATGTGACCACCTTTATACAAGTACATGATGCTGGCAATGTTCCATCTGATGGAAAAAGAAATTTCAACTTTTTTTTTGGAAGACGATTTTATAATAAATTATAAAGAATGTGACTCTTTTTTTTTTACAGAATATCACTTTTACTTTTGGTTAAATTACAAAAATGGTATTTTGGGTTTGTTTGAAATTGCACCGGACATATATACCTACGTGAATTTAATTACGCGAGACATACCCACAGTTTACAAATATGCACGCTGACTATACTTATCGCTAACGGACACTACGGATTATGCACATGACAAAACTTCAATCATGTGCATTGTATGTATCCGAGTATTTGCGGCAATCACATACGCTGCCACTTGTAAGTTTTTGATTGGCCGAATACATACAATGCACATGATTTGAAAGTTCATTACATACAATGCATAGGATTAAAGTTCGATACACACTATGACAATTCGTGTAAAGTCTTTATATATATATATATATATATTATTATTATATATATATATATTATTATTATATATATATATTATTATATATATATATTATTATATATATATATTATTATATATATATATATATATTATTATATATATATATTATTATATATATATATTATTATATATATATATATTATTATATATATATATATATATATATATTATTATATATATATATTATTATATATATATATATATATAATATAGTCATATATTATTATATATTATTTTATATATTATATTATATTATATTATATTATATTATATTATATATATTATATTATATTATATTATATTATATTATATTATATTTATATATTAATCATATTTTATGTTATATTTACAATATATTAGTATTGCATCCTATTTTAAGTAGCCAATTTTGTATGTATATACTACATTATTAATTAAAGCTATTTTTCAACGTCTCCTATAATCACTATATCTTGGAATAAATTTCCTTTGTAAAATATTTTACATTATAATCTCATTGAGTTGTTTATGTTATCATGAGTACAATGATGTTTATATAGTTTAGACTTATCTTTTATTAATACAATGATAATTATTTGTTTTTAAATGATGTTGTTCATTACATTATATTTAAATGTTTCATTAGTCATGTTTTAGCATATTTGACATATATCAAATATTGATAAATCATAAATTACTTTTTACATTAGTTTTAATCGACTTTGTTTTATATTATCATAAATTGTGGATTATATAGTAATAGTAAATTACTTTTATTTATACTATCCGTCAGACCCAGGCAACGCATGAGTTTAATCTAGTTGTTTACATTTTGAAGTACTAATACCTAAGTTCAAATGATCAACCAAGCTAGATTTGATATTTAAAGGGTTTGGTTGCTTGATTAGAGAGATCTACAAACAAATTCATATATATTTAACTTTTGAAATGAAGATTATAAAAAAAATGTGTTGGTATGACGAAATCAAACACCTATTAACTTAATCTGTGAGATTAGTCATCAACAACATAACAACTGAATATAAGTGGCATAGAAAGTATTTCAAGAAATGTCATACAATGTAGATACACACAATGATTAAGAAGCTTAATCACTTGGTGATTCAAAATAATACTAATCGCTCGGTGATTCTACATAGTTAGTTAATGTATAGATACAAAATAGATACAGTTAGTTTATTGGAGCTTGTTAGAGGTAGTTAGCTGGTAGTGCTCCCAGAAATATTAGTTTAAATACTCATTGTAATTAAGTTAATCATGTTTCAATCAATTAAATATAGAAAATTTCCAAACTCTCTCGATTTCGTTTGTCTATATAACCCGTTACATAATAACTCTGTCTCTGAGTCCGTTGGAACAGAAACTGAAAAAACAAAATATTAACGTTGGATATAAGCCAATTAACATTACTTTTATCCAGGTTCAAGCTTTAATTTTATAATATACCAACACCGGCAACACGATGTGTTAATTACCCAAAAAAATAAAATATGTTGGTTCATCCGCTATTCAAAATTTTTGTTATTGTCTATATTATAGATAGGGATCGATTGGTAAAAAGTTTGAGGAATTTATCGAGTCAAATCAAGGTCAAAATTTAAAAATTATATTTACATCATGATTACCTTTGATTAAAATACAAGGATTGAAATTCTTCCAAGTTTACCTCTCAAATTGCTTCAACTTAAAAGGATTTTAATCTCTATCTCTAATTCTCTATATTATACGTGAAAATAACCAGGGGAATTAGTCCTCATTAAGTGCATTTTTATGTATGCACTAAGGCACGTATTAGAAAACCCTATAACAAAATCATTATTCTTAAAAGCATTAACAAAATTTGTTTTTTTCATATTAACAAATTTTGTTCGTAAAATAATTCGTATTTTATTATATGCAAAATAAGCGTATAGTGGATACCTAAGTATGAAAGTTTTTAAATGAAAAGAGTTGAAAGTTATTCTTATTCGTTAATAAAAAAGTGTTTGAAAAAAGATATATCTTTCTAAAAGTCATCTTATTAATCTTTCTAATGTCATAAATACATGACAAGTGTAATTCACTACTTACCTCTTTAACAAACTGTTCGATGTTATGAAGTCAAGATTGGCGTTATGGCAAGCCAAATTAATTTCGATGGTCGGGAGGGTTATTCTCATTAAGTCTGTTTTAGAAAGCTTGCCTTTGTATTACTTTTCGTTTAAGGTTCCTGAAAAAGTTGTGAATGGCCTTGAGGTCATTATTCGAAGATTCTTATGGGGAGGCTCGAACGACTGTAAGAAAATACATTGGGTATCTTGGGATAGGGTTGCTTCGCCTATTGAGTCGGGTGGGTTGGGTCTTTGTAAGCTTTCTGATTCTAACATTGCCCTCCTGGCTAAATGGGTGTGGAGATACCATAACGAGCATGATACACTTTGGAAAAGGGTAATAGACTCACTTCATAATACTAAAAGATGTTGGGAACCGGTGCCCTGCTGTAGGTCACTAACTGGGGTTTAGAAGTCTATAGTTAGTTGTGTTTGTAAGGTGAAGATACAAGGAACTGCTCTTACCAACTTATTCAAAGGCATATATGGGTCGGGGGACTCCATTCGTTTCTGGCTTGACAAATGGGTTGTTGATCAGCCACTAAAGGAAAGATTCCCAGCCTTATTTAGGCTTGAAAAGGCAAAGAAATGCGTGATTAGAGAAAGGTTCTCCAGGAACTCGAGTCGCTTTGGAGCTGATTGTGTCTGGACTCGTGCACCAGCATCGACCGAAGAACTACAAAGATTGATGGGAGGGTTGTTTTGAAACAGCAGAGGGATAAATGGACGTGGGATGGTAGCCATGACAATACATTTTCAGTTAAAAGTGTCAAAGAATTCCTAAGGACTCGATATGATTATAGTGGTGGATTCATTTTAAATGGTCTAAGTGGGTTACAAGAAAATGCAACATGTTTATGTGGAGAGTATCCATGGATAGGCTCCCGACATTAGCGGCACTCAAGACTAGAAACTGTACCTTTGGGAGCTTAGACTGTTGTTTTTGCGAAGGAGAAGAGGAAACGATTGAACACATTCTCTGTACATGCGAGTTTGCGCTGAAGATTTGGCACCGAATTAGTCGATGGTGTAAGGTAAGTGTAACACCCGTCGTTTAAAAACTTGGATTTTTCAAAACTTTGCCAAACGGCGTTTAAAATAAGCGGAAAGGATCACTTTCAAAATCTGCCCCATCCGTAACGGATGGTACCTTTAAATTTTGGTGTTACTACTAGCATCATCAAAACAATAAAAGTAAATCCAAGCTTTGGCACCAACATAAATGCCACATTATTACAAGTCTTTAATCATAAATGAAATAGCCAAACATGAGGCTAAAGGAAGTCTAAGCGTTTAATGTCTTTGCTAAGCTTCTTTATTCGTCTACCCAAGTCTCACCAAGCTAATCCTCGCCTAGCTCAAACTTGATTATCCTGGAGGCACAACATTTTCAAAGAACAAGTGTTAGCTAATAAAATTAGCTAAGTAAGATAACATAACTTGAAAACGTTTGCCAATTTCATATATTAACAAAATCCGCATTTTAAGTTAATATCACACACATACGTAACATCATAAGATACACATTAGGTTCAACATGTCCTAAAGTGTGCCTATACTTTCTTTCTTCATCTTTCTTTCTTTATTCCTTTGCCAAGACGTAGGCTAAGTGACTTATGCCACTTACATAGGGATGTGGGGTTGTGTGTAGGCGGTCATAGACCATACATGGAGTCCTCACACCCGACATGATGGGTAAACCATAAGGTGGTCCATCGGCGTCGTTAAGGAATGACAAAGTCAATCCAACTGAATAAACCGTTTATGCCTTTACGCATTAGTGATTAGTTACTCCACCCGGAATACTCAAACGTAACTATGCCACAAGGAGCAACTCAAGTGACCACGTACGCACCAGCCCCGGAGAGCTAGCACGGGTTAAGCTTAACACAAGACTTTACATAATGCTCGAGACTTTAATCGCTTAATTAGTTTAGGCTACTCTTTCACCTAAGCTAATCACATATCATCTTTTACTTTAGGGCCCTTAACGTGCACGTGAACATAGCAATCCTAATCAAGGACTAGTGACTAGGTGATCAAGCCACACATGCAAGCATATATCGTATCATCTCATCATTTCATACATACATAATCATTTCATCATTTCATGCATTTATAATCAATTCATCATCTCATGCATATATACTTACCACATACCATTGCAACCTGCATATGAATGTTAATCATCATAAACGGTAAGTAATATATCCCTTTGCAACCTCCCATAGTCACCCATGAATATAAAATGTACATACATATCCAATTGGAAGGTTTAACTTATGAAAACGTGTTTTGTTGTACCAACAGGTGACAAAGATGTTATCTTACCTCGGTACAGCTTACCAACAAGTTAAAAGTATCTTATAGTGCTTGCTAAGTGCTCCCGACCACCTAGAATGAGTATAAGATCGAAATATAAGCTAAACGAAATGTTTTGTGAAAACTGGACAAGAGGTGCGTCGCACCTCCCACATGGTGCGTCGCATAAATCGATCAGAAGATTCTGAACATAAGTAGGTGCGCCGCACCTAATCCTTGGTGCGTCGCACAAATCTATCAGAAAATTCTGAATAGATGCAAGTGCGCCGCACCTGCCCATTGGTGCGCCGCATAACGGGCTTTTGGCTGAAAACCATTTTTCATTTTGGGCTGTGGTGCGTCGCACCACCCTCCTGGTGCGTCGCACCTGGAGTGTCGACCAGAAACCTAATCTTTGTTCTATGATCAAACGAATTCCATACGAACCCATACCCCAAATCCAACCTGGGACTTAAAATTAATCCTTTTAATTGCACTTTCATCAGCTTAAACCATCCTATTAATCCCTTAATCCTTTACATCAATAATCAATCTTTAAAACACCCGAATAACATGAATTCGATAAACGTTTGATCAAATAACCCAACCCAAACCCTATGGCCTGGATCGAAATCACTTCTAAGACATACATGATCAGATTTAAGAGTAAGATCAGCCATATTACCTGTAGATGACTTTGAGGATTCGAAATCTTAATCAAACTTGATCGAAACGACACGAAACGATTGATTCTTGGAGAAAACTTGTCTTGAGAGGGAGGGGATCTGTTCCTAGGGCTTAATCACGAAAATTAGCAGCTATTGGAGTCTTACTAGACCTTAAACTCCAGACCATAAGTTTCCTTTAGTGCTCCTAGGCCCCTCGACTTCCTAAACTTTACTTTCGTAGCTTAATTAACTTACCGGGAGACTTAACGATCTAACAAGCACTTAACTTTCATACTATACTTTAAATTACTTCCATTTAATTCATTTTACCCCATTTCATATTAAACACATAAGCATTTAATCACATAATCCCTTATAGGGCACATAAACATAACGGACCTAACGTTAATTAACGGAAAGTCAAATAGTCAACATAAAACGTTTGGGATGTTACAATTACCTCCCCCTTAAGAGGATTCCGTCCTCGGAATCGCCTCAGAAGTGAACAAATCTGGATATTTCTCTTTCATCACCGACTCGGTCTCCCAAGTTAAACTTTCACCGTGGTTATGCTTCCATTTTATCAACACGAGATCAATCAACTTTCGGCGAAGTTTCTTTTGCTTTCTTTCTAGTATCGCTACTGGTTCATCCACTATTCTTTTCTGAGGATTAATGCTCACATCCTCAATTGGAATAACACTCGACTCATCAGCCAAACACTTCCTCAAATACGAAACATGAAATGTGTGGTGAATTCCATCCAATTCTGGGGGTAGTTCCAATTGATAAGCTACATCCTTGATACGTTTCAGAATTTTGAAAGGTCCTATGAAACGTGGGCTTAGCTTTCCCTTCTTTCCAAAACGAATTACTCCTTTCCATGGGGAAACTTTCAGCATTACCAATTCACCAACTTGGAACTCTATTGGCTTCCTTTTCTTGTCGGCATAAGTCTTTTGTCGTTCTCTAGCCACACGAAGTGCTTCCTTTGCCACATTAACTTTTTCAGCTGAGATTTCAATGATTTCAGGACCCGTAAACTGCTTTTCACCGGGTTCCATCCAACAACTCGGAGTCCTACATCTCCTACCATAAAGCATTTCAAATGGTGGCATTCCAATACTTGCATGGTGGCTGTTATTATAAGTGAATTCGATCAATTTCAAGTGTTCATCCCATGCTCCACCATATTCTAATACACAGGCTCTCAACATGTCTTCCAACGTTTGTATGGTCCTTTCACTTTGCCCATCAGTTTGAGGGTGATAGGCGGTGCTCAAATTAATTCTAGTACCTAACTCTCGCTGAAGACCCTTCCAAAAGTTAGACACAAATCTCGTGTCTCGGTCTGAAACAATGGATAAAGGAACACCATGCTTTGCTACGATCTCATCCACATACATCTTTGCCATCTTAGTTAGTGGTACCTCTTGTCTTGTTGCCAAGAAATGAGCACTCTTTGTCAATCTATCCACAATAACCCATACCATGTCATTTCCTTTCGGTGTTCTTGGTAGTTTGGTCACAAAATCCATAGTTATATGGTCCCATTTCCATTCCGGAATCTCCAATTGATGCAACATTCCATATGGCTTTTTGTGATCAGCTTTCACACGTGCACAAGTCAAACATCTTTCAACAAAATGAGCAACTTCTCCCTTAATGTTTGGCCACCAATAGATGGGCTTCAAATCTGCATACATCTTGGTAATACCTGGATGGACTGAATATCTTGACCTATGAGCTTCTTCAAGGATCAATTCTCGGTTACCACCAAGCAATGGTACCCATATTCGACCCTTATAAGTCTTAAATCCACGGCTGTTCGTCTCCATCACAAGTCTTTTCTTCTTTCCAATACTTTCATTATCGATATTATCCTTCAATAAAGCCTTAACTTGTGCTTCCTTGATGCGGTCGAGTAACCCCGACTTGGCTTGAACAACCATGCTCATCAATCTACAAGAAAAATTCTGCACTTTCCTACTTAATGCATCCGCCACCACATTGGCTTTACCGGGATGATATTTAATCTCGCAATCATAATCTTTCAGAAGTTCCATCCATCTCCTTTGCCTTACATTCATTTCCTTTTGTGAGAACACATATTGCAAACTCTTATGATCCGTAAACAAGGTACATTTGGTGCCATATAAGTAATGTCTCCACAACTTCAAAGCAAACACTACTGCAGCCAATTCAAGATCATGGGTCGGGTAATTCTTTTCATGAGGCTTCAACTGACGTGAAGCATATGCAATAACTTTGTCCCTTTGCATAAGGACACAACCCAAACCTGAAATAGAAGCATCACTATACACAACAAGATCATCAGTACCTTCGGGTAAGGCTAGGACAGGAGCTTCACATAACTTTGTCTTAAGCGTTTGAAAGGCCTTTTCTTGAGCTTCCGTCCATACAAACTTTACTCCTTTCTTTGTCAATTCAGTCATTGGCTTAGCTATTCGGGAGAAATCTTGAATAAACCTCCTATAATAGCCAGCTAAACCGAGAAAACTCTTAATCTCCGTGGGTGTCTTTGGCTGTTCCCATTTAGATACAGCTTCAATCTTGGCAGGATCAACTTTAATACCTTCAGAAGAGATAACATGCCCGAGAAATTGAACTTCTCGGAGCCAGAATTCACACTTGGAGAACTTTGCATATAACTTTTTCTCCCTAAGAACCTCAAGAACAGCTCTTAAGTGCTCACGGTGCTCGGCTTCGGACTTTGAATAAATTAGAATATCGTCAATGAAGACAATCACAAAATGATCTAAGAATGGGCGACATACCCGATTCATTAAATCCATAAAAGCGGCTGGAGCATTTGTCAACCCAAAAGGCATGACAAGAAACTCATAGTGCCCATAACGTGTACGAAAAGCTGTCTTGGCCACATCTTCCTTTTTGACTTTTAATTGATGATAGCCAGACCGCAAATCAATCTTAGAGAAGTAAGAAGCACCATGGAGCTGATCAAAAAGATCATCAATACGCGGGAGAGGATACTTATTCTTAACCGTTCGCTTATTCAGCTCACGGTAGTCTATGCACATGCGCATAGAACCGTCTTTCTTTTTGACAAAAAGAACCGGAGCTCCCCAAGGCGAGGAACTTGGTTGTATGAAACCTTTGTCAAGTAGCTCTTGAAGCTGGGACATTAACTCTTTCATTTCTGTAGGAGCTAAACGATATGGTGCTTTTGCAACAGGAGTAGCACCGGGTACGAGATCAATCTGAAAGATGACCTCTCGGTCGGGAGGAATACCGGGAAGATCATCCGGAAAGACATCAGAAAATTCAGAAACTACATCAACATTAGGGATCGGAGACTTCTCTTTTCGTGTATCGATAACATAGGCAAGAAAGTGATTCTTGTTATGCCGAATGCAATTGAGAGCCTTCATCAAATTAATAATCTTTATGCTCCCCTTCTTCTTATCTCCATAAACGGAAATGACCTCACCATCCGGAGTAGCGAATCGTACGACCTTTTGAGAACATATAATAGTAGCATCATTTTGAGACAACCAGTCCATACCTATCACTATATCAAAACCGGCTAGAGTGGTAGGCAATAATTGAACCGGAAAAGAGCGACCTTCAATCTCAATAGAACAATCATCATAACCTACTTGAATGTCACTAATGGTACCGTTAGCAATTTCAACCTCTATAGAGCAATCAAGAGGAGTAGTGACCCTATCAAGCTTAGGAGCAAATAAAGTGGACACAAAAGATCTATTTGCACCCGAATCAAAAAGTACAGAAGCAGGTTTTGAGTTAACAAGAAATGTACCGCTTACTACCTCGTCGTTATCCTTGGCAGCTTCGACTGTCAGCTGAAAGGCTCGAGCTTTAGGCTTTTGGACAGCCGTCTTCTTTCCATCATCTCTTCCTTGTGGGCAATCCTTGATGAAATGACCGGTTTGTTGACACCGATAACACTTTGGCTTGTCCTTGCATCCTGAAGTAGGATGACCCGTACCACCACAAGTATCACACCTTCGGGTCTTATCTGAACATGGACCCGAGTGAGGCGCCTTACAAGTACCACACCAATTCTTTGGCTTTGCATAGCTGCTGCCCCCACCTCTTGAAGATGGACCTTTCTTGAACTTCCTATTAGATCCACTTGACCCATCATGCTTCCTTTTTAAACCTGATTGCTTATCATCATTAGCTTTCACTACAACCTTTTCACCCTTGAAATCATCATCCAACCTCTTGGACTCCTTAATCGCAGCAGACAATGTAATATGTTGTCTACAAAGACCACGATAGCTAGCGGGAAGACCATCACAGTAAGCTTCAACCTGATCCACATCTCTACGAACCAAATGACCAACAAACTTAAGCTTTTCCATAAATGAGTGGGCATACTCAGTTATGGCACCCGGCTTAGCTGTTAAAGCTCTGAATTCTTTCTCAATCAACCTCAGTTCACGAGTACCCACATATTCTTCCAAGAACTTCTCCTTAAAGGTACCCCAAGGCATAATAGCTAGCACCTCGGGGGTCAAAGAAATAGTAGCAACCCTCCACCAATTACGAGCATTCTTCTTCAACATACGGGAAGCACACAATACCTTCATATCCTCAGGGCAATAACATGAAGCAAACACAACCTCGATATCATCCAACCATTCCATGGCACCTACAGCATCTAGAGTACCATCAAATGCCTTTGCTCCACATTTCTGAAAGCTCTCATACTTAAAGTTACTAGTACGAGGAGCGACTACAACACGAGGCTCCACCACATTATTAACACCATTCACATTAGCAACAACATTTTCAGGAGCAACTTGTGACCTTACCATTGATGGCTCGGTACGGTTTGAGCGGTTGGAGTAATTCCCATCCGTATGCTCATCCCGTTGCAAGCTAGCTTCTCTTTCAGCCCTAAGTTGATTCAACTCCTCTTCATTTCTCAACAAAAGAGCTCGAATAGCCCTCAACTCTTCATGCATTTCAGCTTGAGTAGGAACTTGCTCAATCACGGGGTTAGCTCTATCAATTTCAGACCTTGTAGGTTGTGCACCCGAAAGTGGTCTTCGAGGAGGCCTTAGGTTAACACCATTTCCAGTCCCGTTTGGATTAACCGGAGCATCGCTAGCATTAGCTCCATCTCTTTGACTACTAGCACGGGTATTAACCATCTTTCTACAATTTTAGTGACGAATGTTAGAGATGAATCGAATGAGAATAAAGTATGGTCAGGCCTACTAAATTACATAAGCATAACATAAACATATATAAGCCATAAACCTACCCTCACACTCATCCCAACCCATCCTAAAAGCATTTTCATCATAGAGCTAAAGCATTACTACTTAAGCCAATCATTTCTCGTACGGTTTAAGTCCAAAATCCTAAGGTCTTGGTCGAATTTTGGTTCACTTAAACCATTTCTCTGATACCAACTTGTAACACCCGTCGTTTAAAAACTTGGATTTTTCAAAACTTTGCCAAACGGCGTTTAAAATAAGCGGAAAGGATCACTTTCAAAATCTGCCCCATCCGTAACGGATGGTACCTTTAAATTTTGGTGTTACTACTAGCATCATCAAAACAATAAAAGTAAATCCAAGCTTTGGCACCAACATAAATGCCACATTATTACAAGTCTTTAATCATAAATGAAATAGCCAAACATGAGGCTAAAGGAAGTCTAAGCGTTTAATGTCTTTGCTAAGCTTCTTTATTCGTCTACCCAAGTCTCACCAAGCTAATCCTCGCCTAGCTCAAACTTGATTATCCTGGAGGCACAACATTTTCAAAGAACAAGTGTTAGCTAATAAAATTAGCTAAGTAAGATAACATAACTTGAAAACGTTTGCCAATTTCATATATTAACAAAATCCGCATTTTAAGTTAATATCACACACATACGTAACATCATAAGATACACATTAGGTTCAACATGTCCTAAAGTGTGCCTATACTTTCTTTCTTCATCTTTCTTTCTTCATCTTTCTTTCTTTATTCCTTTGCCAAGACGTAGGCTAAGTGACTTATGCCACTTACATAGGGATATGGGGTTGTGTGTAGGCGGTCATAGACCATACATGGAGTCCTCACACCCGACATGATGGGTAAACCATAAGGTGGTCCATCGGCGTCGTTAAGGAATGACAAAGTCAATCCAACTGAATAAACCGTTTATGCCTTTACGCATTAGTGATTAGTTACTCCACCCGGAATACTCAAACGTAACTATGCCACAAGGAGCAACTCAAGTGACCACGTACGCACCAGCCCCGGAGAGCTAGCACGGGTTAAGCTTAACACAAGACTTTACATAATGCTCGAGACTTTAATCGCTTAATTAGTTTAGGCTACTCTTTCACCTAAGCTAATCACATATCATCTTTTACTTTAGGGCCCTTAACGTGCACGTGAACATAGCAATCCTAATCAAGGACTAGTGACTAGGTGATCAAGCCACACATGCAAGCATATATCGTATCATCTCATCATTTCATACATACATAATCATTTCATCATTTCATGCATTTATAATCAATTCATCATCTCATGCATATATACTTACCACATACCATTGCAACCTGCATATGAATGTTAATCATCATAAATGGTAAGTAATATATCCCTTTGCAACCTCCCATAGTCACCCATGAATATAAAATGTACATACATATCCAATTGGAAGGTTTAACTTATGAAAACGTGTTTTGTTGTACCAACAGGTGACAAAGATGTTATCTTACCTCGGTACAGCTTACCAACAAGTTAAAAGTATCTTATAGTGCTTGCTAAGTGCTCCCGACCACCTAGAATGAGTATAAGATCGAAATATAAGCTAAACGAAATGTTTTGTGAAAACTGGACAAGAGGTGCGTCGCACCTGGAGTGTCGACCAGAAACCTAATCTTTGTTCTATGATCAAACGAATTCCATACGAACCCATACCCCAAATCCAACCTGGGGACTTAAAATTAATCCTTTTAATTGCACTTTCATCAGCTTAAATCATCCTATTAATCGCTTAATTAGTTTAGGCTACTCTTTCACCTAAGCTAATCACATATCATCTTTTACTTTAGGGCCCTTAACGTGCACGTGAACATAGCAATCCTAATCAAGGACTAGTGACTAGGTGATCAAGCCACACATGCAAGCATATATCGTATCATCTCATCATTTCATACATACATAATCATTTCATCATTTCATGCATTTATAATCAATTCATCATCTCATGCATATATACTTACCACATACCATTGCAACCTGCATATGAATGTTAATCATCATAAATGGTAAGTAATATATCCCTTTGCAACCTCCCATAGTCACCCATGAATATAAAATGTACATACATATCCAATTGGAAGGTTTAACTTATGAAAACGTGTTTTGTTGTACCAACAGGTGACAAAGATGTTATCTTACCTCGGTACAGCTTACCAACAAGTTAAAAGTATCTTATAGTGCTTGCTAAGTGCTCCCGACCACCTAGAATGAGTATAAGATCGAAATATAAGCTAAACGAAATGTTTTGTGAAAACTGGACAAGAGGTGCGTCGCACAAATCGATCAGAAAATTCTGAACATAAGTAGGTGCGCCGCACCTAATCCTTGGTGCGTCGCACAAATCTATCAGAAAATTCTGAATAGATGCAAGTGCGCCGCACCTGCCCATTGGTGCGTCGCACAAATCTATCAGAAAATTCTGAATAGATGCAAGTGCGCCGCACCACCCTATTGGTGCGTCGCACCTGGAGTGTCGACCAGAAACCTAATCTTTGTTCTATGATCAAACGAATTCCATACGAACCCATACCCCAAATCCAACCTGGGGACTTAAAATTAATCCTTTTAATTGCACTTTCATCAGCTTAAACCATCCTATTAATCGCTTAATTAGTTTAGGCTACTCTTTCACCTAAGCTAATCACATATCATCTTTTACTTTAGGGCCCTTAACGTGCACGTGAACATAGCAATCCTAATCAAGGACTAGTGACTAGGTGATCAAGCCACACATGCAAGCATATATCGTATCATCTCATCATTTCATACATACATAATCATTTCATCATTTCATGCATTTATAATCAATTCATCATCTCATGCATATATACTTACCACATACCATTGCAACCTGCATATGAATGTTAATCATCATAAATGGTAAGTAATATATCCCTTTGCAACCTCCCATAGTCACCCATGAATATAAAATGTACATACATATCCAATTGGAAGGTTTAACTTATGAAAACGTGTTTTGTTGTACCAACAGGTGACAAAGATGTTATCTTACCTCGGTACAGCTTACCAACAAGTTAAAAGTATCTTATAGTGCTTGCTAAGTGCTCCCGACCACCTAGAATGAGTATAAGATCGAAATATAAGCTAAACGAAATGTTTTGTGAAAACTGGACAAGAGGTGCGTCGCACAAATCGATCAGAAAATTCTGAACATAAGTAGGTGCGCCGCACCTAATCCTTGGTGCGTCGCACAAATCTATCAGAAAATTCTGAATAGATGCAAGTGCGCCGCACCTAATCCTTGGTGCGTCGCACAAATCTATCAGAAAATTCTGAATATATGTAAGTGCGCCGCACCTAATCCTTGGTGCGTCGCACAAATCTATCAGAAAATTCTGAATATATGTAAGTGCGCCGCACCTAATCCTTGGTGCGTCGCACAAATCTATCAGAAAATTCTGAATAGATGCAAGTGCGCCGCACCACCCTACTGGTGCGTCGCACCTGGAGTGTCGACCAGAAACCTAATCTTTGTTCTATGATCAAACGAATTCCATACGAACCCATACCCCAAATCCAACCTGGGGACTTAAAATTAATCCTTTTAATTGCACTTTCATCAGCTTAAACCATCCTATTAATCCCTTAATCCTTTACATCAATAATCAATCTTTAAAACACCCGAATAACATGAATTCGATAAACGTTTGATCAAATAACCCAACCCAAACCCTATGGCCTGGATCGAAATCACTTCTAAGACATACATGATCAGATTTAAGAGTAAGATCAGCCATATTACCTGTAGATGACTTTGAGGATTCGAAATCTTAATCAAACTTGATCGAAACGACACGAAACGATTGATTCTTGGAGAAAACTTGTCTTGAGAGGGAGGGGATCTGTTCCTAGGGCTTAATCACGAAAATTAGCAGCTATTGGAGTCTTACTAGACCTTAAACTCCAGACCATAAGTTTCCTTTAGTGCTCCTAGGCCCCTCGACTTCCTAAACTTTACTTTCGTGTTTCAGCATTTCTATCCCTCTCGATGTAATTATTTTTCACATCAATCAAAATCTACTTTAAAAAAACCTTTAAAACACGAACCGACGTTTCATGAAGAACACAATTGCGTCACTTATGTAAGATTTAATGTATCATGGCATCATCGTACTCCTAGAAGGGTGGATGGTACACCCGTCTAACCCTTCCCGGTTACCACTCAGGTGCCTATTCCTCCCCACTTATAAGGAATGCCTGCCTATTCCTCCCCACTTTTTTTATTTTATTATTTTCATTGTTTTTTATTTTAAACTTTAATTTATTATATAATATTTAAAATAAAAGAATAGTAAAGGTTAAAAACACGCCGTCATCTTCTTCAACCTATAGCTTTGCAAACAAAACTCAAAAACTCCATTAAAAAACTTGCAACTTCAAAAAAAAAAAAATGAACGTTGATGAGAAAAACAAGAAAAAGGGTCTAAAGAAACGGTCAAAAAGAGTGGGGAGCGGATTAGGCACGACCCTCACGAAATGGCTCACCACCCAACCGGTACCGGATGGGCGGAATGGTATTCCCTTCGGTACCTATTCCTTATCTATCTCCTCCCCAGGGCATACCTTCTAGCCTAAAAAAAAGCAAGCTCAGAACATAAACTGATTCTACTATTATAGAGATAAGTTCGGTACCATACCCCTTAGTACCGGTACCAAGTCGAGCAAAAAACCAAACCAAATATTGTACTGTTGGTATCGGTATGGTACCGGTATCTGATCCAATATATTTGAGATGATACCGGTTATTACCAAAACAGGTCTTTGGCTTACATTGTGTGTTTTTGAAATCAAATAAGCTACTGATGTTGAGGTACATCGCACATAAATAAGATGCGGTGTACATAAGTCCAAAACCCATTGTTAGCATCCGTATCTGTGTGTGAATTGACAGGTCAATGGAAAACCTGTTTTAACTTGAGGCCTGAATCCATTTGGTGTAGCGTTTTACATCTAAGAGTTGTAACCTTACATTACCAAATTATATGACTTTTCATGTATTATTTAATATTTATATTTATACAAGAGTTTTGTTTCAAATTCAAAACAAAAAATAGCATGCATAATCTCACTGGCTTCGAACTCTTAGTTGCCCTGGATTAGAGTTGTCCTTTGTTTTTTTTAACAGTCAACTTATATTAAATTACCAATTTTCGGTAAGACACCGAAATAGGTATAATTACATCACAAAAGAAGGGCTCAGCCCAAATTGACCAAGGAATATTTAGTTTCCTGGATCGAAACTTAAACCAGGAAAAAGACGTCGACACAATAGAATGAAACACCTCTATGCTAGACATCGAACCCCCCTTGAAAAGTATATGATTCCGTTGTTTCCACCACACCCACCACCAAACAAATATAATCGCTTCCAAAATGCGCTTGAATCTTCTTTTATATCTAGAGAGTCGAATCCAATCTAGAGAGTTGTCCTTTGTTTTATCCTCGTAGAGATTTCACGATACCCTGCTACAATCAATAAGGTCGAAATAATTTATTGTCAAAGTGAATCTACACCACTCAAATGTTAATCTAGTATTTCCCCAAATCCTATAACCTGCTAATTAAACACTAGGGAGTTCTACAACACTAAGCTAGTTATGTCAATCTATCCAAATCTAAACTAACAAAATGATTGAAAGTAATATTAGAATAGAAGTGATTGGCCGAGATTATCGGGGATTAGCCATGAAGTTGATTAACCTGGGTTTGTCTGTCTAATCAACTTTAAAAGGGACAGTGGCCTACCTTCTATGACAACTAAACAAAATGATTCATTCTAAAAACAAAAGTTTAACCTTAGATTAGACACTAGGGGGGGCAGGTTAAAACAACTTGAATTAAGTTAGGCCTAAAACCATAAAGTGGACCACTGGGCATCATTCTGTTAAGGTAAACTTTAAAATGTGCCCATTCTACCACAACATACTCCATTTGTTGCAAACATAGATTCGATGAAAGTTAAAAGCTTAATCATGTCTATTCACCATATTTACTTGTCGTGTAGCCACGATTAAAAGCTACAACAATTTTGGTAGGCGCGAATATCAAAAAAATATACTGTTACTTTTGTTTAACAGCAAATATACTCTACTCTAAACTACCTGAATAATACTAAACTCATTCATGCCAGGAAAATGACCCGGACTTCTCATTTCTCAATAGGCCAGAGCCTCTACCAAGTGAACTAAACCCACACGCAAAAATATATCAAGATAATTGAGGGAGCAAGATATCACTTTAGTAGTGTTCAAGAGTATTACGTTAAGTAACTTACCTATTATGATAGTCTTGTCTAAGTACCAATTACATTTCGTCCCTAAGTATCCGAAATTACAAGTTTCGTCCCTAAGTATCCGAAATTACAAGTTTCGTCCCTAAGTATCCGAAATTACAAGTTTCGTCCCTAAGTATCCGAAATTACAAGTTTCGTCCCTAAGTATCCGGAAATTACAAGTTTCGTCCCTAAGTATCCGAAATTACAAGTTTCGTCCCTAAGTATCCGAAATTACAAGTTTCGTCCCTAAGTATCCGAAATTACAAGTTTCGTCCCTAAGTATCCGAAATTACAAGTTTCGTCCCTAAGTATCCGAAATTACAAGTTTCGTCCCTAAGTATCCGAAATTACAAGTTTCGTCCCTAAGTATCCGAAATTACAAGTTTCGTCCCTAAGTATCCGAAATTACAAGTTTCGTCCCTAAGTATCCGGAAATTACAAGTTTCGTCCCTAAGTATCCGAAATTACAAGTTTCGTCCCTAAGTATCCGAAATTACAAGTTTCGTCCCTAAGTATCCGAAATTACAAGTTTCGTCCCTAAGTATCCGAAATTACAAGTTTCGTCCCTAAGTATCCGAAATTACAAGTTTCGTCCCTAAGTATCCGAAATTACAAGTTTCGTCCCTAAGTATCCGAAATTACAAGTTTCGTCCCTAAGTATCCGAAATTACAAGTTTCGTCCCTAAGTATCCGAAATTACAAGTTTCGTCCCTAAGTATCCGAAATTACAAGTTTCGTCCCTAAGTATCCGAAATTACAAGTTTCGTCCCTAAGTATCCGAAATTACAAGTTTCGTCCCTAAGTATCCGAAATTACAAGTTTCGTCCCTAAGTATCCGAAATTACAAGTTTCGTCCCTAAGTATCCGAAATTACAAGTTTCGTCCCTAAGTATCCGAAATTACAAGTTTCGTCCCTAAGTATCCGAAATTACAAGTTTCGTCCCTAAGTATCCGAAATTACAAGTTTCGTCCCTAAGTATCCGAAATTACAAGTTTCGTCCCTAAGTATCCGAAATTACAAGTTTCGTCCCTAAGTATCCGAAATTACAAGTTTCGTCCCTAAGTATCCGAAATTACAAGTTTCGTCCCTAAGTATCCGAAATTACAAGTTTCGTCCCTAAGTATCCGAAATTACAAGTTTCGTCCCTAAGTATCCGAAATTACAAGTTTCGTCCCTAAGTATCCGAAATTACAAGTTTCGTCCCTAAGTATCCGAAATTACAAGTTTCGTCCCTAAGTATCCGAAATTACAAGTTTCGTCCCTAAGTATCCGAAATTACAAGTTTCGTCCCTAAGTATCCGAAATTACAAGTTTCGTCCCTAAGTATCCGGAAATTACAAGTTTCGTCCCTAAGTATCCGAAATTACAAGTTTCGTCCCTAAGTATCCGAAATTACAAGTTTCGTCCCTAAGTATCCGAAATTACAAGTTTCGTCCCTAAGTATCCGAAATTACAAGTTTCGTCCCTAAGTATCCGAAATTACAAGTTTCGTCCCTAAGTATCCGAAATTACAAGTTTCGTCCCTAAGTATCCGAAATTACAAGTTTCGTCCCTAAGTATCCGAAATTACAAGTTTCGTCCCTAAGTATCCGAAATTACAAGTTTCGTCCCTAAGTATCCGAAATTACAAGTTTCGTCCCTAAGTATCCGAAATTACAAGTTTCGTCCCTAAGTATCCGAAATTACAAGTTTCGTCCCTAAGTATCCGAAATTACAAGTTTCGTCCCTAAGTATCCGAAATTACAAGTTTCGTCCCTAAGTATCCGAAATTACAAGTTTCGTCCCTAAGTATCCGAAATTACAAGTTTCGTCCCTAAGTATCCGAAATTACAAGTTTCGTCCCTAAGTATCCGAAATTACAAGTTTCGTCCCTAAGTATCCGAAATTACAAGTTTCGTCCCTAAGTATCCGAAATTACAAGTTTCGTCCCTAAGTATCCGAAATTACAAGTTTCGTCCCTAAGTATCCGAAATTACAAGTTTCGTCCCTAAGTATCCGAAATTACAAGTTTCGTCCCTAAGTATCCGAAATTACAAGTTTCGTCCCTAAGTATCCGAAATTACAAGTTTCGTCCCTAAGTATCCGAAATTACAAGTTTCGTCCCTAAGTATCCGAAATTACAAGTTTCGTCCCTAAGTATCCGAAATTACAAGTTTCGTCCTAAGTATGAATTACATTTTTCGTCCCTGTGGTTTGTACCAACTTTCACAGACCGTCCCTAAGTATCCGAAATTACAAGTTTCGTCCCTAAGTATGGAATTCTGTTAACAAGTTTGGTCCACGACCCAAACGTCCGTTAAGTAGATGGTCACGTGAGAGGCACACCATGGGCAACTTCGTCTTTTCCCTTGTGACACACCCTGACAGTCCTTTAATCTTTCTCCATCATCAATCACGTCCTTACTTTTAACCTACCACTCTCTCTCTTCTTTATCTCTCTAAACCTTTCCCTCCATAACCAAAACCTTGGAAGATCTTACATTAATTCATCAGATCTCATGGTAAACTGATAAAGAAAAACAAAATGGTTCTAACAGAGTGGCGGATTCGTGAAGATAAGGATATAACAGATGGAGTATGAGGAGAGTGAGGGCAGTGGAAATGATAAGAGTGAGGGCAGTGGAAATGATAAGAGTGAGGGCAGTGGAAATGATAAGAGTGAGGGCAGTGGAAATGATAAGAGTGAGGGCAGTGGAAATGATAAGAGTGAGGGCAGTGGAAATGATAAGAGTGAGGGCAGTGGAAATGATAAGAGTGAGGGCAGTGGAAATGATAAGAGTGAGGGCAGTGGAAATGATAAGAGTGAGGGCAGTGGAAATGATAAGAGTGAGGGCAGTGGAAATGATAAGAGTGAGGGCAGTGGAAATGATAAGAGTGAGGGCAGTGGAAATGATAAGAGTGAGGGCAGTGGAAATGATAAGAGTGAGGGCAGTGGAAATGATAAGAGTGAGGGCAGTGGAAATGATAAGAGTGAGGGCAGTGGAAATGATAAGAGTGAGGGCAGTGGAAATGATAAGAGTGAGGGCAGTGGAAATGATAAGAGTGAGGGCAGTGGAAATGATAAGAGTGAGGGCAGTGGAAATGATAAGAGTGAGGGCAGTGGAAATGATAAGAGTGAGGGCAGTGGAAATGATAAGAGTGAGGGCAGTGGAAATGATAAGAGTGAGGGCAGTGGAAATGATAAGAGTGAGGGCAGTGGAAATGATAAGAGTGAGGGCAGTGGAAATGATAAGAGTGAGGGCAGTGGAAATGATAAGAGTGAGGGCAGTGGAAATGATAAGAGTGAGGGCAGTGGAAATGATAAGAGTGAGGGCAGTGGAAATGATAAGAGTGAGGGCAGTGGAAATGATAAGAGTGAGGGCAGTGGAAATGATAAGAGTGAGGGCAGTGGAAATGATAAGAGTGAGGGCAGTGGAAATGATAAGAGTGAGGGCAGTGGAAATGATAAGAGTGAGGGCAGTGGAAATGATAAGAGTGAGGGCAGTGGAAATGATAAGAGTGAGGGCAGTGGAAATGATAAGAGTGAGGGCAGTGGAAATGATAAGAGTGAGGGCAGTGGAAATGATAAGAGTGAGGGCAGTGGAAATGATAAGAGTGAGGGCAGTGGAAATGATAAGAGTGAGGGCAGTGGAAATGATAAGAGTGAGGGCAGTGGAAATGATAAGAGTGAGGGCAGTGGAAATGATAAGAGTGAGGGCAGTGGAAATGATAAGAGTGAGGGCAGTGGAAATGATAAGAGTGAGGGCAGTGGAAATGATAAGAGTGAGGGCAGTGGAAATGATAAGAGTGAGGGCAGTGGAAATGATAAGAGTGAGGGCAGTGGAAATGATAAGAGTGAGGGCAGTGGAAATGATAAGAGTGAGGGCAGTGGAAATGATAAGAGTGAGGGCAGTGGAAATGATAAGAGTGAGGGCAGTGGAAATGATAAGAGTGAGGGCAGTGGAAATGATAAGAGTGAGGGCAGTGGAAATGATAAGAGTGAGGGCAGTGGAAATGATAAGAGTGAGGGCAGTGGAAATGATAAGAGTGAGGGCAGTGGAAATGATAAGAGTGAGGGCAGTGGAAATGATAAGAGTGAGGGCAGTGGAAATGATAAGAGTGAGGGCAGTGGAAATGATAAGAGTGAGGGCAGTGGAAATGATAAGAGTGAGGGCAGTGGAAATGATAAGAGTGAGGGCAGTGGAAATGATAAGAGTGAGGGCAGTGGAAATGATAAGAGTGAGGGCAGTGGAAATGATAAGAGTGAGGGCAGTGGAAATGATAAGAGTGAGGGCAGTGGAAATGATAAGAGTGAGGGCAGTGGAAATGATAAGAGTGAGGGCAGTGGAAATGATAAGAGTGAGGGCAGTGGAAATGATAAGAGTGAGGGCAGTGGAAATGATAAGAGTGAGGGCAGTGGAAATGATAAGAGTGAGGGCAGTGGAAATGATAAGAGTGAGGGCAGTGGAAATGATAAGAGTGAGGGCAGTGGAAATGATAAGAGTGAGGGCAGTGGAAATGATAAGAGTGAGGGCAGTGGAAATGATAAGAGTGAGGGCAGTGGAAATGATAAGAGTGAGGGCAGTGGAAATGATAAGAGTGAGGGCAGTGGAAATGATAAGAGTGAGGGCAGTGGAAATGATAAGAGTGAGGGCAGTGGAAATGATAAGAGTGAGGGCAGTGGAAATGATAAGAGTGAGGGCAGTGGAAATGATAAGAGTGAGGGCAGTGGAAATGATAAGAGTGAGGGCAGTGGAAATGATAAGAGTGAGGGCAGTGGAAATGATAAGAGTGAGGGCAGTGGAAATGATAAGAGTGAGGGCAGTGGAAATGATAAGAGTGAGGGCAGTGGAAATGATAAGAGTGAGGGCAGTGGAAATGATAAGAGTGAGGGCAGTGGAAATGATAAGAGTGAGGGCAGTGGAAATGATAAGAGTGAGGGCAGTGGAAATGATAAGAGTGAGGGCAGTGGAAATGATAAGAGTGAGGGCAGTGGAAATGATAAGAGTGAGGGCAGTGGAAATGATAAGAGTGAGGGCAGTGGAAATGATAAGAGTGAGGGCAGTGGAAATGATAAGAGTGAGGGCAGTGGAAATGATAAGAGTGAGGGCAGTGGAAATGATAAGAGTGAGGGCAGTGGAAATGATAAGAGTGAGGGCAGTGGAAATGATAAGAGTGAGGGCAGTGGAAATGATAAGAGTGAGGGCAGTGGAAATGATAAGAGTGAGGGCAGTGGAAATGATAAGAGTGAGGGCAGTGGAAATGATAAGAGTGAGGGCAGTGGAAATGATAAGAGTGAGGGCAGTGGAAATGATAAGAGTGAGGGCAGTGGAAATGATAAGAGTGAGGGCAGTGGAAATGATAAGAGTGAGGGCAGTGGAAATGATAAGAGTGAGGGCAGTGGAAATGATAAGAGTGAGGGCAGTGGAAATGATAAGAGTGAGGGCAGTGGAAATGATAAGAGTGAGGGCAGTGGAGATGATAAGAGTGAGGGCAGTGGAAATGATAAGAGTGAGGGCAGTGGAAATGATAAGAGTGATGGCAGTGGAGATGATGACAGTGATGATAGTGATTATATAGTTGATAAATATAATGAAATAGATGAGATTGAGGTTGATATGAGGGAATTTAACTTGCATATTGATCCCCAAGTGGAGTTCATGGGTTGTAACACACCAATTCAACAGACTTGTAATGAGGGCATTGCTGTAGATGTCCAAAATGATGATCTTGGTGTTATAGACAATGATGAATTCAATAGTGCTTCAGATGAGGAAGGAATGGACATAGAAAGTGTTAGAGCTAGCAAGTTAAGAGAGCTAAGAAACATGCATAGGAAGGATGATAACTCAACCTTTTGGGTTTCACAAACATTTGGGACTTCTAAAGAAATAAAGATCTGGTCAAGAACCATGTTGTGAAGACTAGAAGGCAGTTAAAGATGGTGAAGAATGACAAGGAAAGAAATAGAGTTGTGTGCATGGGGACAATACCACAATTTGATTTTTGTGTGTTAAATGGATGCAGTGGGTCTGCAACTGGTCCAACAGAACCAACTGGCCCAACAGAACCAAGTACCCCAACAGAACCAATTGGCCCAACAGAACCAAGTAGCCCAACAGAACCAATTGGCCATATTTTACAATCTGAAAGTTTGAAAAAACAGAAAAAACAAAAAAAGATTCCCAATAAAGATGGTGGGGACAAACCTGGAAATTCTCCAACATGCCCTTGGACTTTACACGTGAGTAAGCTTAAAGCACAACAAACTTGGATGGTGAAGACATTTACTCCTGAACATAAATGTCTCCCATTACAAGGCACAACATATAACTTACATTACCAGATAACTTTTTCATTACCAGAAAAATATAACTTACATTGCCAAATTAAGCAAAATTACAAGGCACAAAAAATAACTTACATTACACAAAATACAGATTACACTAAACCACATTATTCTAAATTAGAAAAACAAAAAAACAACTACAATAACAATACATAGAGAGAGAGAGAGAGAGAGAGAGAGAGAGAGAGAGAGAGAGAGAGAGAGAGAGAGAGAGAGATAGAGAGGAGAGTTAGAGAGAGAGAGAGAGAGAGAGAGAGAGAGAGAGAGAGAGAGAGAGAGAGAGAGAGAGAGAGAGAGAGAGAGAGAGAGAGAGAGAGAGAGAGAGAGAGAGAGAGAGAGAGAGAGAGAGAGAGAGAGAGAGAGAGAGAGAGAGAGAGAGAGAGAGAGAGAGAGAGAGAGAGAGAGAGAGAGAGAGAGAGAGAGAGAGAGAGAGAGAGAGAGAGAGAGAGAGAGAGAGAGAGAGAGAGAGAGAGAGAGAGAGAGAGAGAGAGAGAGAGAGAGAGAGAGAGAGAGAGAGAGAGAGAGAGAGAGAGAGAGAGAGAGAGAGAGAGAGAGAGAGAGAGAGAGAGAGAGAGAGAGAGAGAGAGAGAGAGAGAGAGAGAGAGAGAGAGAGAGAGAGAGAGAGAGAGAGAGAGAGAGAGAGAGAGAGAGAGAGAGAGAGAGAGAGAGAGAGAGAGAGAGAGAGAGAGAGAGAGAGAGAGAGAGAGAGAGAGAGAGAGAGAGAGAGAGAGAGAGAGAGAGAGAGAGAGAGAGAGAGAGAGAGAGAGAGAGAGAGAGAGAGAGAGAGAGAGAGAGAGAGAGAGAGAGAGAGAGAGAGAGAGAGAGAGAGAGAGAGAGAGAGAGAGAGAGAGAGAGAGAGAGAGAGAGAGAGAGAGAGAGAGAGAGAGAGAGAGAGAGAGAGAGAGAGAGAGAGAGAGAGAGAGAGAGAGAGAGAGAGAGAGAGAGAGAGAGAGAGAGAGAGAGAGAGAGAGAGAGAGAGAGAGAGAGAGAGAGAGAGAGAGAGAGAGAGAGAGAGAGAGAGAGAGAGAGAGAGAGAGAGAGAGAGAGAGAGAGAGAGAGAGAGAGAGAGAGAGAGAGAGAGAGAGAGAGAGAGAGAGAGAGAGAGAGAGAGAGAGAGAGAGAGAGAGAGAGAGAGAGAGAGAGAGAGAGAGAGAGAGAGAGAGAGAGAGAGAGAGAGAGAGAGAGAGAGAGAGAGAGAGAGAGAGAGAGAGAGAGAGAGAGAGAGAGAGAGAGAGAGAGAGAGAGAGAGAGAGAGAGAGAGAGAGAGAGAGAGAGAGAGAGAGAGAGAGAGAGAGAGAGAGAGAGAGAGAGAGAGAGAGAGAGAGAGAGAGAGAGAGAGAGAGAGAGAGAGAGAGAGAGAGAGAGAGAGAGAGAGAGAGAGAGATAGAGAGAGAGATAGTGAGAGAGAGAGAGAGAGAGAGAGAGAGAGAGAGAGAGAGAGAGATAGAGAGAGAGAGAGAGAGAGAGAGAGAGAGAGAGAGAGAGAGAGATGTAGATGATGAACAAAGCAGATGGTGGAGATGGAGGAGAGATAAAGAAGAGAGAGATAGATGGAAGAGAGAGAGAGAGAGCATCTGGCAAACCTTAACGGACGAAAAGTGTAATTTTTTTGTGTGGTTGGGGTTTTAAAGAATGCTTCACAAGGGAAAAGACGAAGTTGCCCATGGTGTGCCTCTCACGTGACCATCAATTTAACGGACGTTTGGGTCGTGGACCAAACTTGTTAACAGAATTTCATACTTAGGGACGAAACGTGTAATTTCGGATACTCAGGGACGGTCTGCGAAAGTGGGGCAAACCACATGGACGAAAAATGTAATTAACTCTAAACATTTAGGTCGATCATCCATTAGTGCACATGTGCTAAGAAATCATTACTCTCATTGTGACACCTTCCCCTTAAGGACACCTTTTGGCACCACATTACAACCCATGCGCTTCATGCTACTATTGAGAAAAGAATATTGAAATAGTCATCCATCATATCAATCATATATTCATATTCATATATATAAATATATGCTAAAGCAAAACAATATTTCCCTTGCTATCAAATAATAATGAGAAAATTGACTACCACTTAAGATAAAACTTTATTTGGCTTCCAAAATATTTATCTTAGATTTTTTTAAATTATTTTTTAACTTTTTGCCTGCAAATTATCCCGCTTAAGAGTATATGATATAGACACACGACAAAATGAAAAGGTGAGACGAGGTAAGAGAAATAGATGTAGGCAAATGACATCATCTTTGTGTATGACGATAAAGAATGCCTTGTCGTTATTTCTTAGCCTCGTGACTTTCGGCCCCCTACTAAAAACTTCAAGGCTGCTACTGCAGGTAGATCCATGAAGTTCATAGTATTACTTGGCTTCAACAACATGGCTATGTATGGTTTAATTCGTAAAATATCGAGTCACAAACGAAAATATCTAGTGCTAACCATGTGATAAGCTATAAAATGTATCAGCAAAAATATATATAAATATCCCCTGCTAACCTATAACTACAAGAATAGCAAATATTCCTGTAGGTGAACAAATTCCATTCTCTATAATCATTTGATATTATAAGGTTCCTATGCTATGCTACTATGAAAAACTTGATGCTCTTAAAGGGAACATCTAATCCTCAGAATATCTTCCCTTTTATAACATACATATTACGTTGTGTTTACTCCACTAATCCACTATCTATGTCTCTTTATTTTTGATTACTCATACCGATTAGTGTTAATACCTTAATTGTGTTCATGATTAGCGATGTCGTAAAAAAACACAATGCTTTTTACTTTCGACTTGTATCTCGGTCGACCTTTAAGAAGTGCACAATTCAAGTCTCAAAACTTATGATGTCTTTTTTTTGTATTACTTTTGCCTTCTTTTTTCCTTATGTTGGGTGTGGAGGGCATCTTGCAGCTATTGTTGATTTTATGTATGCATGTCTAGACTTGTACAAAAAAACCGAAACCGAAACCGAACCCGAAAGTCAACCCGTAACCGAAACTGGTCAACAACCGGGTTTGACCCTAACCGGTTCGGGTTCTCCATAAACCGATGGTTAGTACCCGGTTATAGTTTCTAGCCGTTGAAATCGGGTTGGACCCGGTTACTCCCAAACCGGTTAGAGAACCCGGGTTCCAACCCGATTTGGAAACCGGTTATATGCAAAAAGGGTGCTGAAGTCAGTAGGTACAAATATGAACGTTGGGGAGCTTGTAGCCGTTTATGACCGTTTCTTTTGTTTTTGTTTTTACATTGTTGCCATTGTGTAATATCTATATATACATATAATCATTTTGGTTAGTTTACAACAATCAAAAATCTTACAAACACTCCAAAATCATGACAACACACTAAAATCACTCACTCAAAACTCACTTTAACATGGCAACACTAAGTTCTTCTAATGACAAAACACAACCACGTAAAAATGTCGTTCGAGTGTTAACTACGACTCGAGCACAAGATGTTTGGGGTACTTGTTTCGATTTGGTGGAGTTTGAAGATGGAACACAAGGGGCGAGATGTAAAAAGTGTAATATCCATTTGGGTGCCGGTTCCAACACAACGTTAAGGTTGCATAGAGATAATTATTGTAAAGTATTAAAAAACGTTGCAAAGGAAGGTCAATCAACAATGGCACGAGACGGGAGTATTTTTGCATACTCGCCGGAGGTGTGTCGTCAACAATTTGCACAATTCGTGATTCAAGAGGCATTGCCGTTCAACCACTTTGACAACCCGCGATTCACCAAGGTCGTTCAAACCTCACTTCAACCTCGATATACTCAAGTAAGCCGTGCTACTCTTAGACGTGATTGTATGAAATTATGGAAAAAGGCTAAAGAAGAATTAAAAACAAGTTTTGAAAATTTAAAAACAAGTGTAAACTTAACTACCGATGTTTGGTCCGCGCCTCATGGTTTGCCCGGTTCTTACTTATGTGTTACCGCCCATTGGATTCAACCCGAAACGTGGCAAATCATGAAGCGTACCATTGCTTTTGAAAACTTTGAATATCCTCACACGGCTCAAAACTTATTTGTTATTTTGAATGATGTAATAAAAAGGTTTAAACTACAAGAAAAAGTCTTTTCCATTTCTTTTGATAATGCTAGTAACAATACTAGTGCCGTAAAAAAGCTCATTCTAAAATACAATCCGCCTTTGAAGGGTGCTTTTTACCATGGTCGATGTGTAGCTCATATTATAAACTTGGTTGTCCAAGATGGGTTGGCGGTGTGGGAGGTGAATCATGCAAAATCCGAGTTTAAAAGAATGTTACAAGACATATTCATGGGGGGTGGAGCTAGATATAAAGCATATATGAGATTGTGTAAGGAAACGGATAAACCGTTTTTGACCCCTAATTGGGATGTGCCCACAAGATGGAATTCGACCTATAAAATGTTTTTGTGTGGTTTACGTCAAAAAGATACTTTACAAGTTTTTCATGATATGCTTGTTGATAAGAAAAAGGCTAAATGATATTCGACGGAAAATTGGTCTCTAATTGAACAAATAACCGAATTTCTCAAAATCTTTTTAGATGCAACCACTTTGTTATCCGGTGTTTATTATCCCACGTCTCATTTGGTTCTAAAACAAATTTATTTGTTGAGTGAGAAAATGGGTGAATTTCAATGGAAGGGTGGGTTGTATGAAAAAATGGTAGTGCCCATGAAAAAGAAACTTGCTAAGTATTTTAAGGAAATACCACCTACTTTTGCTTGTGCCGCCGCATTAGACCCATGTATGAACGTTAACGGGGTGAGACTACTTATTGAAAAAATAAGTATTGGTTTGGATTTGCATCTTGAGGACCCATTTCATGCAACAAAAGCAATTGAAGAGTTTAAAAAAGCTTTTAAAGACTTGTTTAAATGTTATTTTGCTAAACATGGTGGTAATGTTGGTTCAAGTTCGTCTTCATCATCTTATTTTACACCTTCTCGAAGCTCAAACCCAATGACTAACTTTTTAAATGAGTTGAGAAGTGATAACACTAAAAGGGCTAGGGGTGAAGGCGATGAGTTTAGCGGGGAATATGGGAGATATATCCAAACCGATTTTTTGGTCACAATGGGAGGCGATGAGTGTAATTCTTTTGATATATTGGCTTGGTGGAAAGTAAGGGAATCTCAATTTCCCATTCTAGCCACCATGGCCCGAGACTTACTAAGTGCCCAAGCTTCCACGGTAGCTTCGGAATCCGCTTTTTCTCTTAGTGGTAGGGTACTTACTATACGAAGAACAAGACTCACGCCGGCATCATTGGAGATGTGCATTTGCTTAAAGGATCACTTAGATGCGGCCGAACGTATACAAGACACTTCATCTCTTGAAGGTGAACTAGACATTGAGCAAGAACTACACATGGTTGAGGTTGAAGAAGGTGTTGCAATATCACTTTCGGATGAAGAAATTGCTCTTGATGAAGCTTCACGTGAAGCTAGTTCCGAAGATGATGAACTCGTTGAAGTTCTAGGACTTGGTGATGATTGAAGACTTGAAGATTTTTAATGAAGACTTGAAGATGCATTGAAGATTGAAGATTAATTGACGATTTGAAGACCTTTTATTAGCAAAGAGTCAAAGACGTTTATTTTTATCATTGAAGACTTGAAGATGTTTATTAAGTATTTGAAGACTTTTATTTATTAAGTGTTTGTTAATGAAGACTTTTATTATCAAGTATTATTAAGTATTTGAAGACTTTGAAGACTTGAAGAATGAAGACTAGTTGAAGACTTAAAGAATGAAGACTAGTTGAAGACTTGAAGACACAAAGTTGAAGAATTTATATTAGTGAAGACTTTTATTAACGAAGACGTTTAATTTTAATGTCGAACTCGTTTGAAGTTTGAACATCTTTTTATTGTGTGTTTGAAGACTTTTTATTAAGTATTTGAATGTGGACTAAAACTTTGATCTATAATAAAAAGTATGCATTTTTAAGCGAAAAAGAGACTAATAATTCAATTACGGCAAAGTGTAACCGGTTACTAACCGGTTTGGTACCCGACCCGGTTACTAACCGACCCTAACCAGTTACAAGTGGGTTGGGTTTCAAGCCTCTCCAAACCGGGTTGAACCCGACCCGGTTAGAGGTCAAACCCGGTTAGAGAAAAGTCAACTCTAACCGAATCGGGTTCCAACCCTAACCGGTTTTGGCCGTAACCGAAGTTTGTACACGACTATGCATGTCTACTCTCTTTCATCTTGTATGACTAATCACCATCTAAAAATATTGAAAAAAAAAAAAAAAAAAAAAAAAAAAAAAAAAAAAAAAAAAAAAAAAAAAAAAAAAAAAAAAAAAAAAAAAAAAAAAAAAAAAAAAAAAAAAAAAAAAAAAAAAAAAAAAAAAAAAAAAAAAAAAAAAAAAAAAAAAAAAAAAAAAAAAAAAAAAAAAAAAAAAAAAAAAAAAAAAAAAAAAAAAAAAAAAAAAAAAAAAAAAAAAAAAAAAAAAAAAAAAAAAAAAAAAAAAAAAAAAAAAAAAAAAAAAAAAAAAAAAAAAAAAAAAAAAAAAAAAAAAAAAAAAAAAAAAAAAAAAAAAAAAAAAAAAAAAAAAAAAAAAAAAAAAAAAAAAAAAAAAAAAAAAAAAAAAAAAAAAAAAAAAAAAAAAAAAAAAAAAAAAAAAAAAAAAAAAAAAAAAAAAAAAAAAAAAAAAAAAAAAAAAAAAAAAAAAAAAAAAAAAAAAAAAAAAAAAAAAAAAAAAAAAAAAAAAAAAAAAAAAAAAAAAAAAAAAAAAAAAAAAAAAAAAAAAAAAAAAAAAAAAAAAAAAAAAAAAAAAAAAAAAAAAAAAAAAAAAAAAAAAAAAAAAAAAAAAAAAAAAAAAAAAAAAAAAAAAAAAAAAAAAAAAAAAAAAAAAAAAAAAAAAAAAAAAAAAAAAAAAAAAAAAAAAAAAAAAAAAAAAAAAAAAAAAAAAAAAAAAAAAAAAAAAAAAAAAAAAAAAAAAAAAAAAAAAAAAAAAAAAAAAAAAAAAAAAAAAAAAAAAAAAAAAAAAAAAAAAAAAAAAAAAAAAAAAAAAAAAAAAAAAAAAAAAAAAAAAAAAAAAAAAAAAAAAAAAAAAAAAAAAAAAAAAAAAAAAAAAAAAAAAAAAAAAAAAAAAAAAAAAAAAAAAAAAAAAAAAAAAAAAAAAAAAAAAAAAAAAAAAAAAAAAAAAAAAAAAAAAAAAAAAAAAAAAAAAAAAAAAAAAAAAAAAAAAAAAAAAAAAAAAAAAAAAAAAAAAAAAAAAAAAAAAAAAAAAAAAAAAAAAAAAAAAAAAAAAAAAAAAAAAAAAAAAAAAAAAAAAAAAAAAAAAAAAAAAAAAAAAAAAAAAAAAAAAAAAAAAAAAAAAAAAAAAAAAAAAAAAAAAAAAAAAAAAAAAAAAAAAAAAAAAAAAAAAAAAAAAAAAAAAAAAAAAAAAAAAAAAAAAAAAAAAAAAAAAAAAAAAAAAAAAAAAAAAAAAAAAAAAAAAAAAAAAAAAAAAAAAAAAAAAAAAAAAAAAAAAAAAAAACTTCACATCATAGAACTCATTAAAAAAAAAAATCATCTAAAAAGGGAGCTAGTTTCACATGCTTACCAATATATGTGGCAACCTGGCAGTTCCTACACCTATAAATGAATCAATTTGGGTTATCTTTGTCGTAAACGGGTCAGATTAATAAATGTAGCTAAAACAGAAGAATGTCAAACGATTTGAAAGGCATCCGAAGTTTAAATAACCTCTAAATTATATTATTCAAAAATTAATGTAATAATGTTTTTCAGAGTTCATTATTAACCATCAACTGAACTGAAAAAAGACTTGAACTTGAAGTCAAAATGTTACTGGGCCAACCTATCCTGTCCCATTCCATTTCAACCTGTACCAAAAATAGTCCATACCACAGCCCTTAACTGATTTGATCTGTTACCTGACGGCCCATTCCAATTCTTGTCGAAACTAACTGGCAATGAGTGGAGTACCTCAGATCTTATATAGTACTTATTTTTTGGAAAAGCCAAAACGTTTTCCGTGGTAAATGCAAGATCTTATAGGCGAATTAGAAAGGTACAGCTCGAGGTGAACTGACTAATTACGCGAAGTATTAGCTGTGGTCTCTAATGTCACAACAACCACTAAACAAATGTTTCAACAAAAGCAAACAGCCTAACAGTTATAATTCAGCATCCTCGACATTCTTTATAATTATAAAAATAAGAGGAGAGCCTTACCTTTTGAGCCATGTGCTGCTGTATGCCCAACATCATCCTTTGACTTGTGACAATGATGAGCTCATATGCCATTCATAATTCTCTGAAATCAGATTGATCTTCATATAATTGACTGGACAGAAACAGTCCATGCCGGGACCATGACAACAAAGGAACTTACAACTGTACAATCTATGAAATAACACAGAAAGATAACTGCAGTTTCAAATTTAGACAAAAATATGGGATAGTTCCAGAATTCTAGATCAGATAAACAAGTATTATACCACTGAAACAGCACTAGAGAAGTAACATGTCCACCAGCTGAAAAGGTTTACACTTTAGGTGGCAAGATAGGTGGGTTAAGCGGGTTGGCTAATTAGTAGAAACAGGTTTGGGATAGAACAAGTCACTTTATGTGCAGGTTGAAATTTACCTTAAACGCAAACATATATTTATCCATTCTTGTAAACTAATCTAAATAGTTGAAGTGTTTACTATGATTACAAAATCAATATAATTACAATGATAATCTAAATTTTGGCTTCAACAACTGTCAAGGTTCATTTATGAATTAAAAATACTGTATCGGTGACTTTCGACACCCGTTTGAGCATCTGTTCCATTCACGCTTTAGCTAACTATTTTTATTTGACCCGTTTGAGACAACACACTGCCCCAATTCGACTCTTTCATAATTAAACAAGTTAAACCTACCACATCTAGGTCACACAATCAGAACATTTGTATTCTGCGCTGTTCTGGAAGTCTAAAGACCTGCAGAGTAAGGTTCCAAAGTGTACACTTATTAACCACAAATGACTAATACTTTGACTCCTGCCAGTAAATATACTTATTAACCTAAAGTATCTTATACATAAAGCAAAATCTGGAACATATCAATGAGTGAAAAGATCAGGAATCAGAAGTTTCTGACAATAAGATCCTGAAGAGATAAAGAACAAATAATTTAATAGCCATAATACCCAATAGCATTGAACTCAGATGAACTAGTCAAATGAACATGTGAGAGTAATTAATCACGTTTTGTACATATAGATAGAAAGGGGGAAAAGAGCAATAACAGCGTCTATTCTAACAGCTACTTGGAGTTTCTAACAGTTTCACACTTTCATCAGTTGATAAGATGACTGGGTTTGACTTGTATGACCAATTGTGGCCGTTTACATGGACAAAGGCAATAGCAACCTTCTATCTTTTTTCCTTGCAATTGTCTGCCTAGAAATCCTCAAGCGTATAGGAACTAAAATACCAAGACAAATGATCGCAAAGGAAAGCCAAAAATGTCTGGAGTAGAGGGTCATGTATGATAATATTACAAGCACAATGAACAGTGTGGCCCACAAGATTGCCACAGCAACATCAACCCTGCATCGTTCAGACAAATTATAATTATTTCACATAGCATGAATCAATGTAAACTAACACAAAAGTTTAATGCAAGTGATACAGTCAGCCCTTGAATGCATCATCAATGCAGACAAATTGTCATTAGGCATGACAGATACTCAAGCTCTAACTGTTTGCAAGACAAGAATATAGAGGAGGAGTTTAAACATAACAAGTTTCAGTTTTACATTCATCAAAATGTAATAGCAAGCTTTTTTGGTGTGTTTTATATACAAAGTCGATAACAAGTAGGGACTGAACAACGAGAAGCCTTATCCATTGAATCATGTGAAATATGATGCTAGGCAAACCAATATCACATACTACATTAATTATCATGCCATAAGCACAATAGACACAAACCTGGAGGCTGTTATAAAAGTTCAGAATAACTAAACTGTGTTCCTCTGTTTAAATAAAGAACACCAAGGCATCTGAAAGCATGAGTTGAAATATCACCCTAAATTCCTTCTATTAACCAAGACTCCCTTTGAAAGGTCGAATATAAACCAATTGTGATGAAGATTCCAAGCATCTCATCATTTAGAAGTTAGTAACACATACAAAATCATAGCTAATTGCAACATACAGGAATTAATTTTTTTAGTTATTAGGTCAATTCCTTGGGAGGATATATCATTTCCCATTTCCAAATTATCTGTCTTTGGTTCATGCGGTATTGACTGGACCGTACCTGAACACAGAAATTCAAAATAACCAAATCAGACGAACCTGACCCAGTTCGATCCCAAACCAAGCTCTGTACCGAGTACAAACTTGGACTTTTCATTCAGCGATATAAACATATGTCGACTTTAGTTTAATTATTGTTAAAAAGGGGTAGGTGCTGTCAATTCTTAAGTCTTGACAAAGAACTGATAGCAGGTTCAATCTGGTTCAGTTGTTTGGTTCTTTGAGTCCAGATTGATCCACCCACCCACATAAGATAAACAAATAGTCATTTGTACACATCATCTATCAGTGGCAGAGCTACATGGAGGCCAGGAGTGACCGTGAAAACCCCACAATGTATGTAAAACTATATATTTCTAGTACTATTTTTATGTATTAATGTAGCAAAGCTAATTGGTAATCCAATATGGCATACATTTAGAATCCCATATGCTCACCCAAATAAAAAATGCATTTCTTATCTAAACCTATCCCAACAGGTCCACCCCCCAGTCAGAATTTACTATTGTCTACATACAGTTTGAATATGATTAGCTTCTGGCTAATTGCATACTCTATGAACAAATTGTCAATACTGAGTCCTGCACTCCTGCTATTGTTGATTAAGTTCACTAATAAGGTGAGACCTCTTAAACAATGTTCTAACTGACAAGTAATTCAACAAATATAGATACCATACCGGCATACCGCTTAACAGATTCTTAATTCTATTTAAAGCCGAGGAAACTGAAATAGACTATTTACATGATCCTTTCTCAACTCTGGCTTCTACCAATCCGCTAGTTCTTGTTATTTTCTTATCTAAACTACTGTAATGGTGTAATGCATAGAGCGTAAGACCACTCTCCCCCTTTTAAGTTAAGTAACGACAAACGCCAAGAAATCTGTCATTTCCCAGCCTAAAAAAATAGTGGTACAAGATACTAACCAACAGAAAGTTGCATACAGCATATAAAGCTAGCTCCTTTAAAACTAATCAGTTAGGAGGATAATGAAATAATAATATTTGACACCCCATCAAATAGCTATCTTCAAGTGGTAAGGCATCCGAAGAGACCCAACCGGATTTAACCTCACTGGGTAAACATTTTGGGGAAAGGTGTAGGAAAAGGCACCGGAGTACTAATTAGGCAGCGTACATCAGAGCTATATAACTATTCAACGTTCCCCAATAGCTTGAACAACGATCCCTCAACGCTTTTTAATTTTGTTTTAGTTTAAAAACCAAAACTTTACGGCCACACGTTCCATGGGGAAACTAACTAACAAACATAATCTTGCGTATAAAGAAAGAAAGATAACTATCTATTAAACTTCAAGTGGCAAACGGAATTTTTGTTTTTGTTTTTTTGAAATAAAAAACAGCCGCAGCAGCACCCGGGTTAGATACTACTGCTGCAAAATCAATCATTTTCCAATATCATAAAGATAACTTACTGTTCCACATCAATTAAGATACACATAAGTAGAACAACTATTATTCAGCAGACATATATATACATAAAACATACATTGTGCTTATAAATTCTACAATCTTTGATCATCAAACATGTATATATATATATATATGAATGAAAGAGGCAGAGAGAGAGAGAGAGAGAAAGAATACCAGGAGGAGAGATTAGGCTTAGGAGAGAAGAGAACAAGAGGAGGAAACCACTTGTGTTGAGATCTGATCTGACTTTCTCTCAATTGTTCTACCAATTTTGATCTAGTTATCATAATCAGTTAATCACCCCCCAATTCTATTATTCTCTCTTTCTTTCTTTCTAAAACCCACCCACTTCAAATACAAACACAATAAATACAATTTGAGTGACTTTCACACCCCCTCCTGTTTATTATATATATGATATATAATAATATATAATGGTTTGATTTTCTTGTAGCTTGAAGTTTAGATCGCTGGTTGTGAGAGATTAGCAGGATATTGTGGTCGGTGCCGATAGCCTAAAAAATCGGAGCTGCTAGTGGTGGACTTAAAAAACCATATCTAACTTCGATCTGTCTTCTTGGGTGTTCGCTATTATTTGATCTCTCACTCTCTCTCTGGTTTTACTTGTTAATTTTATTTTTTTTTAATAATTTTTATAACATGACATCCGATTGGGCCGTAGCTCATACTATGCATGCGTCATACTATACTATACATGCGTGTGATGAAACTTAGGACTTATTTTTTAACTAATAACGAGTAAAGCTCGGCTACTCAGAATCACCCAATAACCAAAAACGACCATATTCCCATAACTACATACGGCATTGGGTAAGCTAAACCCACCGTTTCCAGATTCGGAAAAAAATTTTTTTGTTATTCTAAAAACCACAACAATAAAACCCGGTTTCCTTTGGGAATGGAATAGAAACTTATGAATTATGCTCCAATGATAATAAAATAAATAAATAAATAAACACAAATATTATATAAGTTAACTATCGATAATGTAAAAACGGGGTGTGTTATTTTAGGACCACTCCTTATTTTAGGACCAATTAGGACCACATCATCATCATCATCACCGACCACCACCACCACCATGATCATCTCCGACCACCACCATGGTCCCCGCCGTCGCCGGAAAATCATGTTTAAGTTAACTTACACATGTGTAAGTTGTATATAACTTACACATGTGTAAGTTAACTTAAACATGATTTTCCGGTGGTCGCCGTCGCCGGAAAATCATGGTGGTGGTCGGAGATGATCATGGTGGTGGTCGGAGATGATGATGATGATGTGTAAGTTACAATTTACACATGTCCTAATTGGTCCTAAAATAAGGAGTGGTCCTAAAATAACTTGCACCATGTAACGAAATCAAATATTTATTGATGATAGTAGTCGTGAATCGTCTATCTTCGTTTCACAACTAGTTATATTTATAAGCAGTGTTCTAAATATAGCCGTATCGACTCATATCTCGGTATTGGTACCGGGATCGGTTCTCAAGGAGACGAAATGGGTGGGATCTGCTTAGATATCAGCCAACGATAGTCAATTATGAAATATAGGCCAAATATACTAACAATCAATTAGTATATTCTAGTTTTTTTTAATATATTTTTTATTTAACAACTGAATTCAATTTCTAACTTAATAAGTTAAAAGTGTAAGAGAAAAAACGGAAACCAAACCGAAAACAATCCAATCCAAGCCGAAAACCCGAAAAAACAAGCCGAATCAAAACCAAATCCAATGTTTTTGGTTTTCGAAAACCGGAAATATCGATACGTGTTTTAAGTTTTGAGCCAAAATTAACCAAACCGATCCAATCTTTACCCTTGCCTATGTTGGGGAGACTAGCTGACTAGATCATTTGATAGAGATATGTGTTGCAAGCGTAAGTTGGTTTAAAAAGAAGAATATATATAGAAAACCAAAAGTGTAGGATCATTCTATGAAACTAACCATTTAATTCAAAAACGTTGATAGAGATATGTGTTGCAAGTGTAAGTTTGTTTAAAAAGAAGAATATATATAGAAAACCAAAAGTGTAGGATCATCAAATTCCTCGACTCTTAAGGCCCAAAACGTTGTATTTAGTATAATCGGTTTTGCTATTCAAAATGGGTAGCGGCGCAAATTGTTGTCCGACTACCTGTCATTGTAATGTAATGACTTTCTGTGAGTAATTACATGAAGAGATTATTAATTAAAAAAAAAAAAATTTTATGAGGGACATTTCTGTAACATACCATAGCACATACAAAAATAATGCATTAACGTCTTTCGTCCAAAAATAAAAATAGAAATAGCTCTTCTTAACAGAGTTCGTTATTGTAACTTGCAGCTCTTCACCGGAAGATATATAATATATATATACATATATAAAATGGGAACGAGAGACAAAGATAGAGATCTTGAACGATTGATCCCGACAACCGGATTCTCGGATTTTATCGGTGGCCCGTTATCTCCGTTGCAGCCGGATACACCTCCTGGGGATTCTTCTCCTTCTCATCATACGGCCGGCAGAGAGGTCTCCATATGATTATTTTTTTTTGAGATTTTGTGTTTAAGATTCTCAAATCAAACATACAATGTGTTTTTACATATATGTTTATTTGTTTAACATATGTTTGTTTTTCTTTTTAATGTTGTTATCTTTCCATAATGTAAACATAAAACATTTGGTGTTTTCATGCATGATCATCTAATGAACATATTAGACTTTTAATTATTTTAATGCCTTTTTATATATATATTAAGTTATCTACACCTTTCACATCCAATGCGTCCCCAAGAGACCTAAACCGGCCATGCCTTTTAAGGACAGTGGCGTAGCCAGGAATTTATATACAAGCGGTCGAACAAAGCGGTCGAACACTTGAGAATATACTACTAAGGGGGCCAAACAGTTCACAAGATACTAACAAATGTAAATTTAAATTACAAGATATAGGAAATATAGAGTTTAATAGATGTTGTGGGTGGGTCATGGCCAACGATCACAGATCTAGGATCAAACTGGTTCCTTTTGATGTCTAGATAATGGGGATCGTATGCTTATGGTGAATTGTTTGTTAAATTCCAATATACGCTCTACTGAGTACAAGGTATTAGTGGTAATTCAGTAACAAACTCGATATAAGCTTTGGTCTTAACATTACTATGTTTTGACATCAGATATCAACTTCTTACACCTTCCTTCAGTATGATTATTCCTTGTCTTTTTATTCATTTTGAAAATCACAATCAGTGGTGAAAATGACATACCGTAGAATAAATTAATACCCTGAGATATCAAATTAAACAAACATAACCTTTGTGGTCATTCTGCATCTTCTTGCCCCGACCTCTGGCTCTCTGTCTGTGCACCATTATTTATAGATAATGCATCGAATGTTAAAAGTATGGTTTGTAAGAGGAAATCTTACAAGTGTTTTGTTCCTTTTTGCTTGTGCAGGCATTTATTAAAGTTATTCGCAGCTGGGCTTCCAAAAAGTTCATCACTGGATGGTATTATTCATATGTTTGTTTCATCCGTAAGTTAATCATGCATTGTTGGTGTTATAGCGCTATGAATTTACGGAAAAAAACCTCATTACATTCATGTTCACTTGCTTCCCTAAAGTGCAACTGTACATTATTTAAATCATCCTTTTCTAGAAGGCAGTTGTTCTTCGTCGGAAACAAGGTTTTTCCAACATTGTCATATTTATCAAAGATAAACTACGAAAACTGTCTTTAATTATCTTATCGAGTTAACCTTTAGACAATCTTCAAATGTCTATGTTTAGATCTTATATGCATATTTCAGCAGTAAGATAACAGAGCAGTAAGTGTTCACCCAGATGGTTTACATTCGCAAAAATGATAAAATCGTGATTTTTTCAGTTGTTTACTAATGGTTGATTGGTTTTCAGTGTTATTTTATCTCCCATTGCCATCACATTTTATGTGACTTGGTGGTTCATTCAATTCGGAGACTGGCTCTTCTCCCCGATCTACTATATTTTGGGAATAGATATATTTGGTTAGTCTATCAGATTCCTTATTTTTCTTTCATAACTTAAATCAACGTCATGTAATCCCATGACCAGAGCCACTTCTGTTGTGTTAGCTAAAGAAAGTCTATGGGCTATTAGAGGTGGTAAAGTGGGTGGGTGGGTTGGGTAACAGGTTAAAACAACGCTGGGTCAAACATGAGTCATTCCGATCTGGTATGGCTCGTACATATAGTTATAGCTCACTTGGGTAACACAAAAGCTTAACAAGGAAGCCCAAAGAGACACAGCATTGTCAAAGTGGAAACTAAGTTTGGACAGAAAGAGTACCAAATTTTAGCATTGAGGCATCAATTTTTATTCAGAATATGTCTCTAACTTGTTACTATTGAGAATTGTTGTCATATATCTGACCAACAACTAATCACAAATCATGTCCAGTCAAATGTTGATATATTCAAAAATTCTGGCTAATCTTCAGGTCTTGGATTTGTGACCTCGATAGCTTTCATATTTTTCGTTGGCGTATTCATGTCATCATGGTTGGGAACTTCTCTTCTTAGTTTAGGGGAGTTTATAATAAAGAAGATGCCTCTCATGAGCTATATTTACACTGCATCCAAACAAATCAGCACAGCCATCTCACCAGGTAAGTTCCTCGAGCAAAATTCACTCCAAGATATCATCAGTCTAACTTTAGTTCCCGTTATTTCAGGCCAAGGTTCACATGCTTTTAAGGAAGTTGCAATCATAAAGCATCCAAGCGTCGGTGAATATGCATTTGGATTCATAACATCAACCGTTATCCTTAGGAAAAACATGGGCTTTGAAGAGCTATGTTGTGTGTATGTGCCAACTAACCACCTGTATATCGGTGATATAGTCCTTGTAAATTCAAAGGATGTCATGAAGCCTAATATCTCGGTTCGTGAGGGGATAGGTAAGAGAATCATTTCATATATCAAATTCTTCTACACATGGTTGTGTGTGTAAATTTTGTTTTTTCTCGTTGCCGTTTTGAATATACATATATATATATATATAACAATAACATTGGTTCCATTTCTGTTTTGTGCAGAAATTATAATCTCAGGGGGCATGTCAATGCCAAAGATGTTAACTACAAAAGACAAACGACCCAGTCGATCTCCAAGTCTAGAAAGCTTTGCAGTTCCACATGTATGATATGAGTGTAGATATAGATGGTATTTGTTTGTGTATGCTTGTGAGTTATCACTATAAGTTATCCGGCACTCAATTTACTAATGAGAGATATCCTACAAAGTATACCTACATGAATAATCGTATGAAATACAATTCTCTCGTTCAAACTTCAAAAGTATGGCATATACTCCGGGTTCATATGTGTATGATTCGGTTTTCAGTTTGATTTTAGAAGTATTCTAAACCATACTTCTAAAGAAAACCAGTGCAGAGTTTGGTATGGTCTCTATATTTATCATAATTGTTATTTTGAAAAGTTGACAACATGAGACTCTTATATGCAGAATTGCAAAGTCAATGACAACGACTAATAGAGAATGCAGGGAAAAATATACTAAAGTTTTAGCAGTATTCTAAACCATCATAGAAGTATATGACTAAACAAATCCTGTCTTTTTTGCATAAATGCTATCTACTAAAAATTTCCAAACCTAATTATCTTTCGGAATTTTCCAGCTTCAGATAAATTGTATATTCATCCCTGATTTTACAAGATAATGTCAGTCCTTAAACTCAATAGAGAAAACTACAGACAACCCAACCCGTACAATCTAATGTACAAATTAAAAAAATTCATATAGATGAGTGAAATTGAAAGTGAAAAAATATTACTGAATAAACATAGATATGGATCAGTATGATCACTAGTTCATTACTGAGTGTAGAAATTCAGAGACTGAAACAAAATGAATAATGCTTTTCCTGTATCAAATCTGCTAATCTTGCGGGCTGAAAGATCAAGCTCACATTGAATGAGTTTTCATACATATCAAGGTATCTCATTACAACTATCGATCGTGTGTATGCAAACCTAGACGCTTCAAAACAGAACGCTACTATAAAACTGTAAGTATGATGTATTCATATGAAATGATGAGAAAAACAGACAAGTAATATCATTGTGTAAATTCCAAATTAAGCACTGGTCAATGTTGTGAGAGTAATTTTACTAATTATCGATCAACTTCTATCCTCTTAGACCATCTCTAATGGTCTATTAGTTTTAAAGCCATTTCTCAGTTTTAAACTGCTTTCATACTTAACTTTCACACTGAACACTATTCACCTCCTATGGTTGACTTTTGAAACCGATGTTTCTTTGCACCTTGGAAAGACATGCATTGCCCCTCAATAAGACAAAAGCAAGTTCACTGCTATTAACTGCTAGCTTCTTCTGAGCTCTTGGTCGGTTCTGCCATCTCCCTGAACTCCCTCATGTCACTATTGTAGGCCTTTGTGTCATTAACGATTGAAGTCGGCGTGTCAAGGCTCGAAAGGCTTAATGTAGAGTCAACTCGTTGTGGTTTCAAGGCATCGTTCAAGGCATCTAATGATACATCACCTTCCAATGCTCGTACAATCTGAACCATAAAAGTATCATCAGCATTATATTTCACTCACTTGAAACAAAACCATATATGTTAATGCAAACCACAATCCTTTTTTATAAGAGACCATAGTCATAAACTTACCTGGCTCATCTTGGGACGCCTTTTAGCTGCATGACGAATGCTTGCTGCAGCAGAAGAAACCATACGAGCCACCTCATTTGGTTCATAGTTCCCTTCTAAGCATGGATCAACAAGCTCATTGTAGTTTCTATTTTCCAACGCCTCAACGAGGAGTGGCCCTGCCTGATTTTGCAACCAAAGACACAACTAAACTTTATTATCAAGGCTTAAAAATCTAAAAGGTAATCCAAATGTCCCAAGGATATGATTGAAGGAAACTGTAGATTAAAATGAAAACAAATCAGGTTACAGACCCATTCCACTAAGCTATCTTCCATGTTTTTAAAGGTAGGATCATTTGGTTTCTTTCCGGTCAACAGTTCCAACACCATTACCCCAAATGAGAAAACATCAGACTTTTCTGTCAGCTTTCCACTCGAAGCATACTCTGGAGCTAAGTACCTATATCAGACCCACAACATAAAAGTTAAAAAAATTGACAAAAACATGATCTGTATGAAAATCGGATCTTGGCAAAAATTTCAGAAAAGAAAAACTGATCATGATTTGATTTAAGAAATTTACCCGAAAGTTCCCATAACGCGTGTTGAGACATGAGTGTCTTCTAAGGACGCTAGTTTAGCCAATCCAAAATCAGCTACCTGAATTTGTTATTATAATATAACTAGAAGACTTCTACAAATATTAGAAATTTGGAAAAAATGAGTGTGTATAGTGCTTACCTTTGCTTCAAAGTTATGGTCAAGTAGGATGTTGGAAGATTTAATATCACGATGGATGATTCGAGGATCGCCTGCAAGTTCCCAAGAGATACTCAGTGTGATCAAAACGATAACACATGTTCGCTATGCTAGGCCCAAAATCAATTCATAAACTAAACTTTTGTCCAAATCCAAATTATAGAAAACTTGGATAGAAAACATACAATCTTCATGTAGGTATGCAAGTCCTCTGGCTGATCCTAATGCAATACGGATCCTTGTTTCCCACTTCATGACGGGACAACCCTTTCCTGCAGATCAAAGTTTGTCACGACTTTTACATGTTCGAAGTAAATTTCCATTTGGGTCAAAATAATATCAAAAAAAAACCCACCATGAAGATGAAAGTCTAACGTCCTATTAGGAACATACTCATAGACAAGCATTCTTTGTGCATCAGCAATACAGTATCCAACCAGTGATACCAAATGGCGATGGTGTACTCTGCTAATGGTTTCAACTTCTGCTTGAAACTCTCGCTCTCCTTGATTACTGTCCGATTTCAAGCTCTTCACTGCCACCTCATGCCCATCAGGCAAAACTCCTTTGTACACATACCCGAACCCGCCCTGACCCAACAGGTTGAGCTGTGAGAACCCTCCAGTGGCCGTTGATAGGTCATTGTATGAGAAATTGCGCATACTGAATGCTAAAGTCACTTTTGGTGTATGCAATGTGGAGGTTGACAAGTTACCACTTGTGTTGGGCTGGTGTGAGCCCGAGGCCCCAGATTTGCCACCAACACCAACAGGAACACTCATCATTCCGGGTCTTGTGAATTGGATCACATACTCGTGAGATGAATCCGCCCTTTGTTTATTGTAATAGTCTCCACTTCCAGGTGCTGTGAAATATGAACTAAGTTACTGTTATATCTTAATTTAGTTACATAAATTTAAATATATATCATAAAATGTAAACTAATTACACATAATATATCATAACAAAGCTCTCATGGTAATCTTTGATACTAAATCAACATCAAATGTTATCTAATCTACTATAACTGTCTATTGCCTAATCTAACAATTAAGTAACGGGGAACTTTATAAGCTGAAGTATACGCTTTAAAGGTAGAAAGGAATTCAAACTTGCCCCTTTTATTGTTACGTCTACGTATATACGTAGCTCGTGGAGAAGCAGTAGTTTTCAAACTCTATACCTGGAGGTGGTTTATTATAGTAAGCCGCGGCCTTCTGCCTTTTCTTCCTCCTCCTCCTCCTCTTAGCGCAACTAACACAAATGATGATGAAAAGAACAAAAACGATAGCGACCAAAACTAATGCAAGAACAATTTCTTTATAACTTGCATTAGAAAATCTTGTATGTAAGTCACCAACTGATTTATCATGGAGTTTTTTGTGGCTTGGAGACTTGGTTGACTTGTGTGTGGCAGGTGGTGTGGATTGGTTGCGCACAACATGGCCAGGTGGAGAATCAAATGTACCATGAGACGTTTTTTTAGTTGGGGGTGGTGATGATGGGGGAGGATGAGATGATTTTGGAGAGAGGGCCATTTTAGGGGCCGGGGCCATGCGTCTGATGTACCTTTTCAGGATCTTAACACCCGTAGAAACAAACGCTGAACCATAACCTCAATAAACATTTAGACTTCTTTCAATTCTCATCAAAACAAATCCAAAACTACATGCTAACAAAGAAGATTTGTTAAACTTCCTCAATGATTTATCAGTTGTAATTTATTCCTTCGTATCTTCTAAGAAATGATTATCAAGCTTCAATCTGTACTGCGAGAATGCGAGATGAAATTAAATAATGAAAAAGATGTAAGAAAACCAAATAACTTTCAAGAAAACATGCAACTCTAGAATTATAAAACATAAATTCTTACAAATTGGTAATATCCACTTCTGTAATTACGCGTTTATTGACTGTGTAGATCTGTCAGCTACGAATCAAAGATTTTCCTCTAAAGAAACTCGTGCCTTATTAAAGAAGTGTGAAACCTGATTGAAGAAGATGGAAAAAAAGACTCAACAAAGAGAAAAGAGAGGTTAAGTGTAACATTGTGAGTACCTTTCCAAATTTAGAAATGCCACCGAGTCTTCTCCCGGTTACAGTCCTACAATGATGGAGACTTCTTCTCTCTCCCTCTCTCTTTACAAGCTGAGTGATCTAAATTATAGGTTCTTTAGAAGCTCTAATATCTGTCATCTAAAAGAATAGATTATTGACTTAGTTTGAAAACAAGGGAGAAGAAAACGGGTTGAATAACTATATGGTGCATAACCTGAGATGATGATAACAAAGGGTTAATGGGTGGGAACCCTCTGGACCCATGTACCGTCTTGGTACCCAGAGCGCCCAGAGTGCACACTGCATAGAACCTGAGATGATAATATGCATACAAATTCTATGTATCCAGAAACTGACAATCTTAAAACCGCAAAAGATTAGATTTTTAACATGATTAAGTGTAAATGCATCTAAATGAGTTACAAAAAACTTGATCAACAGGATAACCATGTCAAAAACAAGATTTTTACTTGAGAGAACTCTGCAGTCTACAAACTCATAATCTTCAACGTCATAGACAAATCACAAATGAAATGCTATTGTGTGTCTTCAAAGACAAAGTCACAAAACCAAGGACATAGTTTACACGACTATAGACATAATATTAATACTTATTTAATAAGCTTCTCAACGAGTAAACTGCTATAAGAATTTACAGACATCTTCTTAAACAAACACAGAAGGGCCAAGAACTCCATAGGCGGCAGATTTATCAAATAGTAAGATAAAACTAAGAAGAATCCAACGGCATATAAGTTGCGCCATAAGTACCAAAATCACAAACATTTACATCAATCAATGTTTCATATGTTAAAAATCACACGATGCTTTTTACTCGTTTGGTTTTCTTATCATTTCCTACGAATCAACTACATGACATTATTAGGCTAGCATTCTTTCTTCAAATTTCAAAATTTGCATAACACTCAATAAGTTATAGTACTTTTTTCATCACACAAAAATAAACAATGCTAAATAACACCACACCGAAAAATAAGATGAAGTGTTACATAATTCACTAAATAAATTTACCTCAAGTTGAGTAAATGCATAATGTGTTTGAAATGAAATGAGTACATGTTACATTAAATAGACAACATTATAATTATTACATATAATACATTATATATATATCAACCAAAGCATTGGTCACCAGGAACAGGAACCGGGCCAGGGATAAAACCCTGCTGATAAAACTGCAACCCGAAAACGACCAATATCGCAACCAACGACAAATACGACAACCCTTCAACAGCACCCAACAACCCAAATGGTCCATTAGGCAATCCAGAACCAGTTTTGGACTTGGTATACAAAGACCAACCCACAATTCCAACAACAACCAAGTAACTGACACCTTCCAGTGCACCAATGGACCCACCAGGGCCAGGTGGGAGGCCACAGCCGGTTGTTTTAAGAGTGTAAAGTGACCATCCGATAACAGGGTTGGAGATTAGTCCACCGGCTATAGCCAGTTTGTTTGGAGTGGAAAGTGGTTGTTGTTCTTCATTGGTGGTTTGTTTAGCCATGGATTTGATGACATTGTGACGAGATTGAGAGATGAAATTCAAGGATGGTGTTAGTGGGATGAGTGTTGTGGAATATGGACATGTTTGGAGTAACATTTTTTTTTTAGAAAATGTTTTGAAATGAGATATGGGATGAATGGTGGTGTGTTGGCCTATGATAGTTCAATTAAATAAATAAATCTTTTTTGAAGAATAAATATATAGGAGAAAAAAAGATAAGCCTACAAAAATTTATTAATAAGTGCTCATTATTACTAGTTTTTATAGCTTCCTATAAAAATAATATATTCTAAAGCAAAAGTAATGATAATTTTAACATCTCTTTTATATTTATAAATTTTTTTATGTATATGTAGTATGTATTGATATATGAATGTAATGTACAAATTATTACATTTTGAGAAGATATAGATCAAGAATTTATATTAATAATGTAACGAAGAAAGTATTTTAAATTAACTATTTAATATTACGCAAGTAAGTTTTAAAGGTACCTTTTGTTTAATAACCACCTTTTGTCATATTTGTTTCTTGCTTTTAAATATTACACAAGTTAATTTTTAAGCTACCTTTTATATTTAATAAAAACATAAAAATACCTTATGTGGTTAGTTATAAACAAAGTTTTATTAATCTAAAAATAAATAATCACATTACTTCAGCTAAATTAATATGTTTTGATGTCCAAAATAAAACTATATAAACGTAACATTGTTATGATAATTAACGGGATTCAATTTAATGGTTTAAATTTTTTAATGTGTATACATTATTTTTAATCAACATTTTTTTTCTAATATAATACTAAACTTTGTTGGATGATTAAAAATAAAAGAATAAGAATAAAAAACAAAAGTCACACTATATAAATAACTTGAAAGTTAAAAATACAATTGAAGATACCAAACGATCTTTGTGTATACACATGGCAACATAAAAAATAAACAAAAAAGATAAATTAAAAAGAAAATAAGGAAAACGCCGAACAATAGGCTAGCTAGCCAAGCCAAGCCAAGCCTTGTTGAGTATTCTCTCACTTTAGTGGCTAAACCAAACACGAGCCAAGCATCAACCCATTTGCACCTCTTCTTGTGTTAGATTGCCAACACCTGTCCACCCGCACTTTCCGTCCCATATTTCTTCTTTCCTTTTCTTTAATTAATTTGCAACTTGACTTGAATTGTTCGATACGACATCGTTGCTCAATCCTTTTATAATAAAACCCGGCCCAATACATTTTGGCTGCCCGAATTCTTTCATGTGCTCAAGTACAACTCACTACATACATTTGCATCTCACCATATTTATATATATCTTTTTGTTCAATATATCCTTCCTCATACTTCCTTTCCTTGATGATATGAATCATGATGGATATAAAATTAGAGCTTTTGTTCATATATTAGTTTCCCTCCATTTCAAAGACGGTGCTCTAACTGACATTCAAAAAAGTCTGTTTTCCCTCTCTTTAAACATTCAACTGCCATTTGAATCTATTGTAACGGATAGCAGAGAGCAATATAGACATCATATTCATCATCATAAACTTAACCATAGTTTTAAAAAACAAACTTTTTCAAATGCTTCCCAACCAACCAGTTTTACAATCTTTTGTTTCCCTCCAAAAGTATCATATCATCCAAATCTTCTCTCATTTAAAAAACACAAAGACATTAGTTTACAGTTTTTCTCAAAGAACTTTTCTCTCTCTCTCCATCCAATTCCACCATTGACAATCATCAACCCCAGCAGAGCAGCAATACAGCCATAGACATCCATCTTTTTCACAGAAGAAACTGAAACCTTTTGCTAGTTGTGCTTTGGTGATTTGGGATGATGGTTATCATCATCTTCTCCACTACCATCATCATCATCATCCCGCTTTCTCTTACTTGAAGAAGATGGAGGGTGCACCCCGTTATCATGCATTTCTTCATCATCATCCTCTTCTTCTTCCTCCTCATCCACTTCTGGATCATCATCTTCTTCGTCTCCAACTACCATGTCTTCTGCAACCTGTGGAGCCACTGGTTGTACCAGGTATCCTGAACCACCATCTTCTTCATATTCCTGCAGCCATTAACAAACACAGTTGCAGAGTAACTTACTTAAAATTCTAAAATTCACAGCAACTATACATGAAACAGAACAAAATAACACTCAGATGTCCAGAAAATACTGAAAATCATTATACAGAATTAGCCTACTGATTATTAAAAAAAAAAAACTCAAACGTGCAAAAATACCAAAAATCAGCAGGCAGCTTTTATTTCATAAAATTTGCAAAAAAACTTTTTAACAAAAAACAAATATCCCAAATCAAGACTAGCAATTTTATAAAGAACAATCTGATAAATTTTGACACCTAAAGAACTCAATTTTGCAATGACTAAGACGGAAACATATTTAAACCAGCTACATCTTCTAAAGAATTTCTTTTCAAGACAGAAACCCATGACATAAGAGCAGAACCACTGCTTCCAAGCTCGGTTTTACAAAATTGGACAAGCTATATGGATTACTCATCTAATGACAAAACAAAGACATGATTCCTCCAACATCTATAAATAGCAAATATATTCAGATTTTGATATCACAATCCATATACAAAAAATATATTACAGAACATGCTAAATATACATTAAATACATAAAGAAGAACATAAAAATAATTTCACATCGAGAATAACACAACAATGATACAGCAAATACTAATAGACATAGAGATCCACCATATTGATCAGATCAATCACAAAACATATAGATCTAAAACATATTTCAGTGACTGGCAGTAGACAAAAGAACTAACTCGCAGTAAAAAAGTTGCTAACAATCAAGCATAAGTTATATCATTTAGTTCAATAATTACAAACCTTGGTTATACTTGGCAACTATTGAAAATATAACAGATAGTTCACTAATGACCGTCTCCTAACCAAATTAACCCAAAGACAAAGATTAAAAAAACAATACAGAGTAACAGATTAATTCACTGCTAAATCTTTAACCACCATAACTTTAGGACACAAAGAAAACACATGCATGAATCATTTCAATAATCAAACAAACACAAAAACCACCTAAATTTTCTTAAAATAAGCATTATAAACAATCACTTTCTATTCATACCGCAAAACCAACATTGGCAAAACGATAACAAAATGTCCACAAACGTTGTATTGCTTTTTCACCCCATCCCTAACGTTATATAAAAAAAACAAACCCAGAAAAGTGCATATACCAAATATATTATGCAATAAACACACTCACAACAAATAACTATCATGAAAACAACACCTCCAAAAAACTGACTAAAACCCTAAAAAGGTAAAACTATGAGTCCTTTACCACTATAAATGTCTCACATACAAAACAAAACTTGCAAATATGCCAAAATACCCACTAACTAATACAGTCATATGAAGCTCAAAATATGCACATAAGCAATTAAGTTAAATAACCAGTCAGCCAAAGTCATGAACTTAACCTATCAATAACATGAAATTACCATCAAATCATAGTAGATATGCTGCCAAAAAGTTAAAACAAACAAAAGTAATAAATCAAGTGAACACAAAAAAAACACAGATAACTAGTCAAGTAAGCACATAAATAAAAAATTACTAAAAAGCCACGAAAAGAGAGACTACCTCATCCTCAGCATCATCATCATCCTCTTCTTCTTCTTCAAAATCTCCTCCAACATCATCAACACCGATTTCTTCCTCGCCAGTCTCCCCATCATCATCCTCATCAACATCATCTTCACCTTGCTCGTGCCCATCAATCTCCCCTTCTGTACTTGTCGCCCATCCACTACTCCCAGGCTCACCGACATCAGCATCATCATTATCAACCTCATCATCCTCATCCTCACCCTCATCATCATCGTCATCATCCACTTCATCATCATCACTATCCTCAACCTCATGTACCTCAATCACATCCTCCTCGTCCTCACCCTCCTCATCAATCTCATCACTTTCCTCATCCTCCTCATGAAACCCGTTCACTACCCCGTTATTCCCTCTAACAATCTCCGACTCCTCCTCATCCGCATCACTCTCGTCGTCCTCATCCACATCCACAACCCCATCATTTCCATCACCAACACTTCCATTATTCACAACCCCATTATTCGCCTTCTCCTCACCGTCACCGTCTACCTCCCCGCTCCCCGGATCCTCCTCGTCGTCTTCCTCCTCTTCCCCCTCTTCATCCTCCTCCTCCTCCTCCACTTCCTCATCATCCTCCTCCTCGTCTGATTCGGGTCTTTCGTTCTGATCGACATCCATCTTATCCAAATATTTCAAACTCTTAATCAAACCAAACACTCTAGATCTATAATCCTTAACCCTAGTCACAGGACACTCATACAAATCCAAAGACACAATTTTTAAATCAGCCAAAGCCCTTAAATCATCAATCTCATTAATCCGATTATTCGATAAATCCAAATCTCTTAACCCATCTAATCCAGCCTCAACCAAATACTCCAAACCACCAGCAATCCTATTATCAGACAATATTAATTTTTGTAAATTTTTTAACCTAGGAAACTCCTCTAACGTTGTTACACCTATGTTTGCAATTGATAGATGTTCTAAGTTTATAAACTTTTCAAATAATGACGGTTGTGGTAACCGCCCATGAACACACTTAACGGCTCCGTCTAATGTTAACGTCCTCACTGACGTCACATCCCTTTGTCCATCTAACGCCGTTTCCACCGCCCTCTCCCAGATCTCATCCATCATCTATATCTATATCTATATATTTCTATATATCTCTATATATCAATAAATATATAATTTATATAAAAAAACCCTAAAAAAAAACAGATAAAAATCGGATAAACCCTAAAATAATTATAGATATAAATATGTATATGTATATGTATTTTTTTGAGGTGATATTGTTGCTTGTGATAATGGAGCTCCGAGTGGGGTGATTGATTATACAGAGGATACAAAATGGGTTATTGTTGGGTTAAACAAACCTAACCCTAGAGTTTAGATATTTTGTCTGGCTCTGGATTAGGATGAAATTGTGATCGTTGGATTTTAGAGACGCGGATTGATGACGTGGAATAGATGGACGGTGGAGATGATCGATTGGTGTGTTTGTTGAGAGAGGGAGGGATGGATGGATGGATTGATTATTGTGTGATGGGTTTAGGAATATGCCTATGGGATTCTATTCTTTTTACGATAATGCCACCCTGGTCATTATTGCTATTAGTATTTGGTTTTTGACTTTTTTGTTTTCCTAACAGACATGTTTGTGTTTGAATAAATTCGATATTACATTTGTGAATCGCTTAATTTTTGTTAAATGCTTAATAACTAGTTATTTTACATGTGCTTTGTAAAGAACTAGGTTTTTGGCCCGTGCGTTGCATGAGATGAGTTAAATTTCTAACAAATAATTCAACAAAAGCTCAATATAAAAGAAAACATTTAGTGAAAAACAAACATAATATTTTGTAAAGTTCTTGTAACCTTAAACATATAATGCACAACGATTTCGAGTATGGTTGTTGCACATGTTAGTAAAAGCAGAGAGTTACACATACATACTATATGTTTACAACAATATTCACATTAGCAAGTAAGATATAACTTATCATGCGTATACAAAAAGATGTACCATGTAATTATGAATTCTTAATGTTAATGGGGTATGAACTATAGGTAGAATGTATCATTGAGTGACACAATTTAATACCTATAGATGGAAACATGAGTCATGTTTCCTCACAGTAAGTCTCATGTTTGAGTTGTATCTAAACATATTTGGGGTGATCACATATATTTAATTTCCAATATGGTGAGCCTGTGAGAGTTTTTCCTTTGGTGATCGAAATTTTTCATCGAGTGACTTAAAATCGAGGATATATTTTGCCGGACACTCTCTAACGCGGATCTAGTTAAGACAACGCATGTTAGATATCCTATCATTCGATAGTAATTCACACATTTCAATAAAAAAACTAAAAGTAATTATCATTCTCAATATTATTATTGTTATTTTAACTAAGAATATTTTAATATAAATCATTTTTATTATTTGGTATGACGATATTTTTATTAGGTGGAAGTTGAGCGGAATGATAGTATAGAAATATTTATTTTCTTGATTATATTTTAATTAAGTGGAGGATGAGTTATAATAGAAATAAAGGAAAACTTGACACATAATCAAAATTTTATTTGTCAACTTTTTAAGATAGCCAAATAATTATAATTTGATAGAAAATTGTATATAAAGAGAGATAAAATAACTTTATCGTATTGTCGTTGTTGTTATGTGCAGGTAACTTACTCCAAAATTAATTTCTTATGTGATAATATAGTATAGGTTCGTGTAACTTAATGCATGTTTTAATGTATTTTTTAAAGTTATAAGTTTTTAAATAATGAGGTTTAATTAATATTTATACCTATAAATAATTAAAATAGTTAAAAAGTAAAACAACAAACAAGTTAAGATTAGATGATCTCAAACATAAAAAGTTACATATATTAAAATATATATCTTTCTGTAATTACATGAAAAATAGATTTTTCTATAAGAGAAATTAAGAATGTTAAAACTTACTAACGATAATTACTATTTAGACTTTTACTTTTCTTTTAGTATATAATAGAATTACTGATGCAATCAATAGATTTAAAGTTGAAGTTAAATGGATATAAATAATAATTAGTATGATTGTGGTGAATACTTATTAACATTTTAAAAACGTGTAAAACTAATAATACAAACAATAACTTTGTTCCAAGTTATCTATATATAGTACTAGTCCTAATACCCGTACGGTAGCTATATAGATCGTATCATAAAGAAATTCAAATATGTCTTATACATGATTCGTGAGTATGAAATAAATTGTGGTTAAAGTAAACCAATGATCGAAACTAAATTATAATAAACAGTAATGATAAATATAATATATGTTTAGTTAAAGTTTTGGATTTACCTTAAATTTTTACAATCACATCAAAATCGAACTTGTAAACATAGTGGATGACGGCAAATAGCCTTGTGATTTCAAATCGTAAACTCAAATTTTTGGAGTCTTCATGTTAATAACTTACTATTATAAGTAATATAAGTAATAGGAGTTGAAGAATTGAGAAAGAAAAAGACAAATTTTATTAATGAGAAAACGATCAATCAAATAAGGTTATAATGTGTTTTGTATTTATAAGCCAAGAGTTAGAGTTTAATTCCAAGTCTAATAAGGAAATTGAAATCTATATACAATTAAAAGAGCTAATTTAATAAAAATTAAAAGGACACATGTCGATAAATGATTACGCCACGTGTCGTTTTAAGAACATCTCAATCCTGTTTTAGTTTATTGGTAGATAGTTTTTTCCAATAGATTGAATGAAACTAAAATGTTAAAAAGAAATTTAATATATAATATATATATGCTTCAAAAATTAGAAAGAACCTAAAATAACAAATTGTGTCTAAAATAATAACAAATACGTTTTGAAAACCAAGTTAGCTCAGAAACGGCATAGATGTTTATTAATTATGGGATTCGAATTAGTTAACAAAATCAAGTTAGTTGAATTGGTAATTACCCATGACACCTAAACTAAGGTAGGGGGTT
>CM067175.1:32369658-32464658 GCA_034093135.1 Erigeron breviscapus | reverse complement strand
TCTTTCACTTGGTGGCCTAACTCTCACTGGACTTGGCTGGCTCCTGACTAGTTTGTTTGCACCACCTACCTTTCTGATGACATGTAACACCCGTCGTTTAAAAATATGGGTTTTCAAAACTTTTCACCTAACGGTGTTAAATTGCGGAAGTAAAGACTGTAAAAGTCAAAACCGATAAAAACATTTCGGTTGCTGCATTTATTTGGTGTTACATGCCATATCAAACAATAGTTCAAATGAAAACCCAACGGTTGCCCAACATAAAACAACCGTTCACATGTCACAACATAAATTCGACATTAAGTACGAAATGTAAATAAATGTCTAAGCAAAGAATCGTCTATGGATAACTAAGGCTCCTTCAATGAATCTACCCAAGCTCACACATCCTTCGTCTAATTTCATCAAGCTAAACCTGAGGGAACAACCACATTAAAGAAGCAAGTGTTAGCTATAAGAATAGCTAAGTAAGATAACACTTAATTAAAAGCATTTGTCCAATTAAAACAATCTTCATTATTAGACAAGTTTTATTAGGCACAACACACATCACACGTTCACACATATACTACATTTCGACTTTATATTAATTAGGATAATCATCCTAAATGTGCCTATCCTGCATTAGTTCACACATTGTCACACGTATCTTTGTTAACTGCATATAAGTGTGCCCTGCATCACACCCGACTGGATGATCAGTCAAAAGACTACTCATCTTACGTCGTTAAGGAGTGGCAAGCCAATCCAAGAGTAATCCGTATGTGGAGGTTGGTCAAACCTCTCGTATTACTCGCCCTGCGTTATAAAGACCATGTTGCGAGGAGCCACCCAAGCAACAACTGCATCAACGCACTCATCCGGCTAAGACAAGTACGGGTTAAGCTTAACACTTTCCCTGCATTAGTTTTATGAGCTCAATTTCACACATATAGATTGGGTCCCTGCATTCCCAAACATTCACACACATATAGTCTAGGTAACACACATTCCTAGACATTCACACACTTTAACTTCATTACGTTTGGATCCTTAGACGTGCAAGTGACATAGTAACCTAGCAAGTCTAGTGAACTAGGCGTACAAGTCAAGCATGCATATCACACATCAACTTCATTTCTATATATCATGCATATCAAGATACTTCATTAAACTACATCAACTGCATAGCTACATACTACATTAAGCAATACTACATTACACTACAATAGGGACTGCATCTCAGGTCTCATGGTCAACTGCATAACCCATAATACCTCCCAAGTAACCCATATGCCCACATGCAATATAAAGATACTGAATGGAAGTGTTTACGATTTGAAACCAGCTTTTAGTTTATCCCCCAGCGTGTCAAAGTAGTGTATCTTACCTGGTAGTAGTGTACGCGCGCAAACAAATAGCTAATAATGCTTATCAGTAATCCCCGACACCTATCGTACATTAACATATGAAATATAAGTCATTTGGGACTCAAACGAACTTAACAAACCTCACGAACTTAGTCTGGAAAATCCTTCTTACGAACTTAGCTATAGTTCTAACGAAGATTATCTTCGTTCTTACGAAGATAAAGGTTATCTTCATTCTTACGAAGATAAAGGTTATCTTCGTTCGAAGTGCAGAAACGTGTTTTTCGACCTTTTTCCAGAAAATGACCCCAAAACTCTTTAAGTACCGATCGAATTGACACAAAAACATTACTCTTTGATCATCAAAACATCTCTTATCAATCCAAATCGTTAAAACATCGTTTACAATCGTTTTAGGCCAAATACTTGATTAAAACACATAAATTAACCAAGAACACAATGAAACCCTAATTCCTTTACAAACCCTTTTCAATCAGATTTGATTCAACACACACGACTCATGATCTGAAAATACAATCAATGAATTGATTATTACCTGCAAATGACAAATAGAATGCAAATACTCTTGACAATGACCACCAATTCACACACAAAACGACTTTTCGGCTTGAGATTTGATGAGAGAAGACTATGGAATGACTTATGATCAGTTAGGGCTTGTTTAGAAGAAGTGAGATCTGCAAATAACCTCCTAATGATAGCCTCTAAGCTACTAATCCCGTTTTTGACTTTCCACACATGTCAAAACTAGTCCCTAGGCTTCCTAATCCTTCATTTTTGGTCACAAACTTCTTTATTGACCATATACAACATTAACCCTTCATTAAATGTCACTACATAGACATAATTCTTCATATTTCACACATTTATACTACGTTAACATTTAGGTTTTCAAACCTCACACATTAACTACGTATATGCATATATTCACACTAGACTTAACGACACACATGAGGTTGACTTAACAGCGTTAGTCAAATCTTAAAGAAAAGTTCGGGATGTTACATGACACATTCATTTGCCACACTTGCTTGAGACTTCTTTGCAGATGGTTTTCCTTGACTTGCAGTATTGGCTTGACTTGCTTCGGATTTCTTTGCAGTAGGATTTGGTTGACTTGCAGCTTTGGCATGTGTTGCTAGTCTTGCAATCTTTGGTTGATTGGGTTCACTTGGAATGTTTCTGATCATACTTGTATTTCCATCATTTACTGCCTTGTTTTGGGCATCATATCCCATCATTCTCCTGACTGCCTCCACAGCTCTCTTCTTTCCATCTTCAGCTGCCTTTTCCCTAAGTTCCTCCAAAGCTTTGTTTTTCTTTGCCAACTCTTCAGTTGCACTTGGAATTGGTACATCTTTAGGCCACACTGGGACAGGAATGCCATCAGGACCACCTATAAAGGTTTCATTAGTCAGAGGGTCAATACAAACACCTGCCCCCCACCATAGTGGCACTTTGTGAGGACCTATATATGGTTACTTTATTAGTTACTAATGTAGCCAAAAAATACAAAATAAAAAGTTAAAGTATATGTGATTGTACCTCTTGTTTTGGCCTTCCCAAATCCCATGCTAGTTACACCTAAAGCAGCACTTGCTTTGGTCAGAACACTATGTGAGCCCATCACCACATTATCTTCATATCTCCTTGAAGGACCAGCACTTGTTGCCTTCTGTGGACTTTTATCCAATAAAATTTTGCATTTTGTCCATTTTGGTTTAAATCTTGGTGGGGTTCTTGCATCAGTTTGGCTTTCTTGAGTTGTGATTGGTGTTAAGTGGCCTTCTACATTCACTTGTGGGTTCTGCTCTGTGTTTCCCACAGTCTGTGTAGGTTGGATTGGTGTTTTATCACCACCACTCAAGTTTACAGTTGCCTCACAGCCGTCTTGGCCACCAACACTAACCCTTGCTCTACCTCTAGAATTCCCTCTCACCTTCACACTTGCCTGCACTACAGATTGCCCATTCAGAGATACACTTGCTTGCCCTCTAGATGGTCCAGCACCTCCACCTTCATCTGCATTCTGTCCTACATTTTGTTGTTTCCTAGGTCTCCCACCTTTGTTTTTCACCTTATTTGGTTCTTCCAAACCTTCCTTTGTGCATTTTCCCTTGTTGTGTCCCTTCTCACCACAAATTGAGCAAGTCATTACTAACCCTTGTCTTGATATTCTTTGACCAGTGATACCTGCCCTTGTTTTGTAACTGATAGGTCCCTCATGTGCTGCCCTCCTTCTTTTTTTCTTAGGTCTGCCTGGCATTCTCCTAGCCAATGGTGGAAGTGGCTTATCATGCTTATTTTCAGGCCAAGTAGTCATTCCACCAACAGGCATGATATGGCAGCTGTATACTTGCAAATATTTTCCTTTCCTAAACCACCCAGGGACAAACTCTTCAGGGTTTCTTCCTGTCTTCAAAATTACTGTACAACCATGTGGACATGGTATGCCACTTAGTTCCCACATTCTGCAGCTACACTTCCTTTCAGCCAAATTCACTTTAAATGATTCATTCAACTGTCTAACTTCCCAATGATCACCACCAGCATGACAAGGCTTCCAGAACCTATTTTACATGTGAAGCAATACTTTGCATAAGATAATCATGTTATTAGTAAAAAAAAATAAAAGACTTATCAAACAAGAAAACTTAGTTGACTAACCTTTGTTGGTCTTTCACCCACTCCAACCTGTTTTGAATTGATGGACATATATCACCCTTCCATCTGAGACATATTTCCCTCATGACAAATTGTCTTTCCATAATGATGGCTCTAATAGCTTCAAACATGGTAATGATAGGCTTATTCCTAACAGTTAAAATTACAGAATTGAAACATTCACTGAAACCATTCTCCACACTCTCACACCCTCTATGCAACTTAAAGAATGCCCTAGACCAACTTTTAGGATTCCTATCCATAAGGTATTGGTATGCTAGTGGGTCTGTTAACCTAATATCCCTCATAACCTTCTCAAAGAGTGCTGGGTAACTAGCTTTGGATGCTGCCCAGAACATTGACCTAAAATGCAACCCACTAAATCTCTTCCTAAAGTTTTCATAGATGTGTCTTGCACATTTCCTATGCTCAGCATATGGCAACATGTCTTTGACAGCTTCAATTAACCCCTGCAAAAACAGAAATTAACACAAAGTACATAATGAAACATATATTCAGTTTGCACTAGCATAATATAACAGTTAGTGTACCTTGTGTTGATCATATATGATTGTTATGCCTACACCACATTCAATGTCAAGATCCCCTGATAACAGCTCTAAAAACCATGTCCAGTTGTCCCTATTCTCTACATTGACCACAACCCATGCAATGGGGTATATGTGGTTGTTGCCATCCCTCCCAATGGCAGTTAGAAGTTCACCTGTATTAGGGCTCTTAAGAAAACAACCATCAAGAGCTATAACCTTCCTGCATCCCATCTTCCATCCATCTTTTAAACCCTTCAAACAAATGTACATCCTTTGAAAGTAAAGTTTACCATCTGGATTGCTAGTACAGTTAAGTGTGACAGTAGAACCAGGATTGGATGACAACAACTCATCCCCATATGATCTCAACATACCATAATGTTCTTCAATGGACTTTTCAAATTCATTCAAAGCATAATTCTTGGCTGATCTGCATTGGTTATGAGTTACAATGCACTTGTACTTCTTCATTACAAGGTCAGCAATTTCTACTAACTTAATATTTGGATTTGCCCTGATCTTGTTCCCAAACTGATTCCCTATCCACTTATAACTGACAAGTGACCCAAATCTGAAGTTTCTGGTGCAAGTATGCTCATCCACCATTGACACAACTTGAAAAGATGCTTCATCTTTCAATCTCTTCCCATAGCACCTCCATGGACACTTGGCCTCCTCTCCTTTCTGAGTAGCAGGGTACATAATCATCTTTCTTTGTTTACCAATTGTAGGCTCTTTCAACCTTGGTGGTCTCTGACCACATCTAGCAATTACTTTCTTCTGAGTACTTTTCTCATACCAGATTGAGAAACCATTTGCCAGCCCATAATAGGTCATACACTCCCTAAAAGCATGGTGGTCTACATACTTTTCACCAACTTTAGGTTTCTTGAGTCTCCATGGGGTGTCTCTGTTATGGATAGGCCACTTTTCTACATTCTAAACCTTCTCAAAGGGGTCTTGAAGTTCACTATCATCATCACCCTTAAGTTTCTGCAACAAATATTGTATAAACTCATCATGCTCAGCTGCCATATCAAACTCAACATTCTGGTTCCTACCAGGAGGAACTAATGTAGGCTGTTTGACAGTTTTAGGTTTCTTTTTTGCTTCAATCTTTCTAAGTCTAACCTCCCTTAACTCATCCTCACCCTCAGAAAGATAATCAATTGAAGGAGCATCACTTTCACTGTCACTAGAACATTCAACCTCAGCCTCATAATCACTATCAGATTCAGTATCCTCCACCACTTGTTCTTGTACCACCTTTTGCTTTCCCTTATCATTATCTTGAAACAACTTCCTAACAAGGTTACTGGGTGTAAATTCAGGAGGATTTTGCTCATTTGTATCAATATCCTCTAACCTTGCATTCTGACCATCATCACCACCATTTGCATCTACCATACAAACATCATCCTGTTGCTCACCATCTGATTCATCTACAGCAATAGGATCCTCTACAGCTTCTTCATCTTGATCATCATTACCATTTCCCCTAGCATTTCTAGCAACCCTATTTCTACCCACATTCCTATGTGCAGCCACTTCATCTAATTCACCAGGGGCATTTGGGGTTCTTAATGCCAGGTTATCCTCTATGGCCTCATCATGACTTTGCAAATGGTTCAAGTAAATGTCAATTTTTCCATAACAATAAGCCAGATCATACAAACAGTTGAGATCATAATCATCTGTTATTTTAACCAACCCATCAGTAATATCATTCCCTGGTATGAGATAATACACACCCACAACAGTGGACAAAGTGTTTCTTTCTAGATAATCAACAAACTCATCATACGATTCAAATTTATGTACAAAAACACCCAATACATGTCCGTCAACATACCTTAAAGGTCCAAAATAAAACACACCATCATAGTGAATATCGAAGTCAAAATTCCCCCTGGCATGATTAACCTAAAAAAAAATAATAATAAAAATAAAAATAAAAATAAAAATAAAATTATTAAATTCAAAAATAAGGCATAAAAATAAAAATAAAACGTACTTCAAGACATATTCCCATGCAAAAAGCAACAATTAATTTAAAAAATAAAAATAAAAATTTTCTTATGAAACCATAATTTGTAGAAACCAGATTATTACTGACAAGAAATTTAAATCCATACAGTTTTTTATACATGTTTGATATCAAAAGTTTAAAATCTGTTTATTTAATCAATGTTTTTCAACCAAAAATAAAACTGATAAATATATATATATGTCGATATTATATATGTATGTATGTATAAAGTGTTTAAAGAACGACAAAAAATAAAACTGATAAATATATATATATGTCGATATTATATATGTATGTATGTATAAAGTGTTTAAGAACTACAAAAAATAAAACTGATAAATATATATATATGTCGATATTATATATGTATGTATGTATAAAGTGTTTAAAGAACGACAAAAAATAAAACTGATAAATATATATATATGTCGATATTATATATGTATGTATGTATAAAGTGTTTAACGAACGACAAAAAATAAAGACTTTTTATCCCGCCCACGTTTGTTTATCCCGCCCTTTTTTGGGTGAAGTGGCAGTCAACCAAAAGAAGAAGGGGCCCACACACACAAAACCACTTTTACAAAACCAGGAGGCTGTTTTCGTCCTTCGTTATGTGAACTTTACCATGATCCACCCCACATTATATGAAAAATTAGAATGCCCCTTACTAAAGTAAAAATGGACAACTACGGTACCTTTTAAAGTAATAAGCCCTTATAAATAATAAGAGTTGAAAAATTGAGAAAGAAAAAGTGACAATTTTATTAATGAGAAAACGATCAATCAAATAAGGTTATAATGTGTTTTATATCAATAAGTTAAGAGTTAGAGTTTAATTCTAAGTCTAATAAGAAAATTGAATCTATATACAATTAAAAGAGCTAATTTAATAAAATAAATAAATTAAAAGGACACGTGTCGATCAAGTGTTATGTCACGTGTCGTTTCAAGAACATCTCAATCCTGATTTAGTTTATTGGTAGATAACACAACAACTTAATTTAATTTACACATTCGATTATTTGGTTAATAGTTTGTCAATTCTTTGACTTAGTAGTAGTTTAACAAAGTTGGAAATTCTCAAAATAATATTTGAAATAATACTCTTAAAAAAAAGTTGTCTATTCAAAGTTGATACCATATAATGATAGATAAATGTATAAAATAGCTTAAGAATTATGTGGGTGTGGTTATCCTATTTCTTAATCACAAACCATTATTAAAAGGGTTAAATTTTAAAGCTAAACAAAATGTAGGAAAAACCATATTTTTAAGAGAGGTGCACATATCCATTCGTGATTGGACAATATAATTAAATCCCCATTTAGTTGGTGGAGTCTACTCATTTATGATAACATTTTTTTTATTAAAATACTTGTTAAACGCATCCCATCTCATATTTTAACTGTAACACCCGTCATTTAAAAACCTGGATTTTCAAAAGCTTTTGCCTAACGACGTTTAGAAATGCGGAAAACAGAATCTTTAAAACATAACTAACCCTTAACGGATAGTTCATTTATAAAATTGGTGTTACAACATTCATATCAGTAAAATGGTATAAGATAATTCAGATTTGGCACCAACAATAAATGCCATCATAAGCAATACATAAGTCATATTGAAAGTAGCAATCATCATTAAGGCTAACATAAATGACTAAGCGGGGAAACTAAATGTCTTCTTCATAGCAACTACCCGCCTCACCAAGCTAAGTCTTTCACTAGCTCAACCTGCTTAACCTGAGGGAGCAACATATTTCAAGAAACAAGTGTTAGCTAACGAATTAGCTAAGTAAGATAACACATAGTTTATAAAGCATTTGCCCATTTAAAACATTATAGAAAAGTCGTTTGAAATCGTTAAGGCACAAATCACATCATACATCGCATCTCACATAACGTGTCATCACATCAAACATCTTCATATAGGATGGGTCATCCTAAATGTGCCTAGTCATCTTTCATATCTCATTTAATCATATAACATCTTTGCATTTGTGACATAAGTCACGCATATCATATAACATCTTTGCAATTGTGACATAAGTCACACACATCATATAACATATACATCTTTGTAAGTGTGACATAAGTCACACCCGACTAGATGGACAAACCTTACGGCAGTACATCAATGTCGTTAAGGAATGGCAAGCCAATCCAGGAGTAGTCCGTATGTTCAAAGACATTGGTGGGTAATCAGGCCACCCGGAGATACTCAACCACTTAATTATGTTGCAAGGAGCCACCCGAGCAACCACATATACGCACCCGCCGGGCAAGGGCTAGTACGGGTTAAGCTTAATACTTTCACATCATTTACGAGCTCGATTTACATCACATATAGTTTAGGTGTCCACATTACCTAAACATTTATCACATATTCACCTTAACGTTTGGGCCCTTAAACGTGCACGTGTCATGGCAACTTAACAAGTCTAGTGAACTAGATGAACAAGCCATACAATCATGCACATTTCATATATCATTAACATATAATCACATTTCAATACATCTCAAGACATTACATAGCATTTCATAGCATATCATTACATAGCATTTCATAGCATATCATTACATCTCATATCATTGGGATAGCATTTCAGGCCTCAATAGTCATTTACATAGCCCATATCACCTCCCGTGTAACCCCGAATACCCATAAGCAAACAAGATAACATTTGGGAAGTTATTATATGAAAACCATGTTTTTGTTGAACCCTCAGCGTGTCAAAGTAGTGTATCTTACCTCGAAGATGCGCACAACAAATGGTAACTATGCTACCGTGCAAAGCAAGTATTCCCGACTACCTATAATCATTAAGCGACCATTAGATGAGCTAAACAATACCCACTCAATTATGGTCATAACTCAGACCTAAACACCTATAAACATGTCCCATTACAATGCTTGATGCATTGAAGATTCGATTAATACTTTAGAGCTCACAGAACTCGACGAAACTCGGCCTTCACTCACTAATTCAACCTTTCAGGTACTTTGACATTAGAACAATCCTTTAAAATCATTACCATTAGAAAGTAGACTTTTTCACGATTCCGTGGATAGCTTATTTGTCAAAAACGGAGTTACGGTTCAAAAGTTATGGCCATTTAAAAATTATGTCGCTATTGCGTCGCAGTGGGCAAATTGCGTCGCAACTTAAGTCACTGTATTCTAGTTGCATCGCAACCTAGGTATTGCGCCGCAACTGACCCCGAATCTGCACAAACCTCATTGTTTAACCTCCAAAACTTAACCAAACACAACCCAAACGATCCCAAACCTTATGAACGACTTTTGTACCTCAAAATTCATCATTTTAAGATCATAATGATGCAATGAAATCATTGATTAACCCCTACTTGATTTGCATCACAATAACAAACGTTTTAGGTTAACGAATCGATTAAAACTCACGATTTTGACTCCAATCAACCCTCTAAAGACCTAGATCAGTTTTGAAACGAATCAAGGGATTGAAAGGACATGAAATCAATGTAATAATACCTCAAATACCTGTAGATTACAAGAAGGATGCAAACTATGGATCAAAACCTCTTCAAATCACCAAGAAACGATCGTAACACGCAAGAATTGATCAAGGGAGGGAGGGGGCGGCCTAGGGCTTGGAGAATGTGCTTGGAACTGAATAATGAAAAGGGATTAGGGTCTAATTACCCCTAAATCTGCTGGACACACTTTTCTAATCTTGCACTTAGGCTCCCTCAACTTTACATCTTCACATTTTTGGCTCAAACGACTTAACGGGAACACTTACCGACACATTAAACACATCTTAAACATATTAACACATGAATCATTAAGGCTTTAAAACCTTTTACATAAAGCACATTAATCACACATAAACATTAAATCTCCTAGAGACTTAACGGACACAAGTGTGTTTACTTAACGACTCAAGTCAACCATTAATTAAAAAGTTCGGGATGTTACATTAACTATAGTACTATATACTCACTCACTTACATTTTAGAGATTTTATATATCTTAAGGCTGATGCATAAGAAACTAATACCTCATGCTCAAATATTTATAAATTAGCTACATAGCTTCTTCACACAAACCAACTTTGGTTTTTAGTATGCAAAATATAACTTGCATGGATTTTTAGTTAGGATTTTGATTTTTCGGTGAACACGCTTAATTTTTATTAAATGTTTAAGTTACAAATAATTTTTATTCCAGCTTTTCATTATTCAATGGAAAGTAAAATATTTTAGATGATAAGTTGTTTTTGTGCTGAAATTTGTGAAATGTATTATTTACAGTGCTTTTTAGTGAGCTCTTATTTTGGATGGCAAGTTATTGTTTGCAAGTGTAGCTGTTGTTAAACTCCTTATTTTGTTCTATTTACTGTTTTTCATTTTTAGTCATGCTTAATTGGTTGCGCTTTTATTTTTCTCGTTACAATTAATTAACGGTAGAAGAAGATGTATTCATCACGTGAATAACATCAACAAATCATTTTTTTAAGAACTCCACTTTTATCGGCATACCTCAAAAAACATAGCCATATACTCGTCTTTTTTTAAAGGTCACTAGACTCATCAACTAACAACCCAAGCACATCATTACCAATTTATCATAAATGGATTTTACAACTTCTTTCGAGAAGCATTCAATATTTGTTTTTGAGTCTTTGGAAATGTCAATTGAAGATTGGGGGCATTACAAACAAGACCACATGTATATCTCATTATAATTTGCAATTAGTTCCAATATATCACTATCAACGAAAAGCCCTCTACAAAAACAGTGCTTTTTCATCATGACCACGAAATGGTATTCAATATTTCTAAAGGCATTAATAAATCTTTATCTTTACTCCATGAAATGGTGGTCGTGTGGTGATGTATGGTGGTGATAGCGGTCGTGTGGTGATTAGTGGTGGTGATGGATGGTTATCGTGATGGAGGCCAGGGGAATAGATAGAGATTGAAGGGAAGGGTTTTGGAGATGGCGGAGAGTATAGAGAGTTAGGAATGATGTTTGTTAGGTGTGTTTTTTGTTTCCTGGGTATGAGTCAGAGCATATAATTTTGGTTTATAATTAATCATAAACCAAATAATTGTTTTCCATTTAATCCTAATGACTGATTATAGACCGATCAATCACAAATAAACCAACAAACTATTGATATAGAATTAATGATAACATGCAAAACTAAATAATAATGGATCGGCGGTTAAACATAAATACGATACAACATATCTAACATAAAAATAAAGCAAACAAATAATCTTAAATTATCACATCATCCAAACAAGTATAAGCCTACTAGCCAAACATAACTAAAGGAATAAAAAAGTCTGAAAAGTAAAAAGATTTTGTTTAGCAACAAAAATAACAAAAGATAACTCTCTGGTGTGAAGATCTGTAGATCAAGAGGTATTTTGAAATTCAAAACCCCCTTGAAAGCTGTTAATTTATGTCCCAGAGGGTTAGGTTTTCGTTTGGAGGTTTAATTATGCTACAATTATTAGTTAAGGCTAAAAGAAAACTTATCCATCACATAAACAACACCAATAAATCGTTTTTTAAGAATTCCACTTTTATCTACACACCTAAAAGTCAAAGCAATTTGTTTTTTTTTATATCACTATACTCGTCAACTATCAACACAAACACATAATTACCAATTTAGCATTAATGGATTTTATAACTTTTTTTCGAGAAGCATTCAATAATTCTTTTTTAGTCTTTGGAGATGTCAATAAAGGATTTTTCAGAACGTTATCAAACAAGACCGTGTGTATACTCTCATTTTTAACTTGTAATCAGTTCCAATGTGTCTGTGGAAAGCCTTATAGAAAAAGAGTCTACTTTCTCATCATGACCACGAAATGTTAATCAATGTTTCAAACAGGTATCTTTACTTCTTTATCTTCACTCTCTATATAAACCAAACATCCCCCTCCCTTCCTTCTCAAATAATGAACCTTTATACTTATTTTTCCCTTCACTTTTATATTATATTTTACTATCACACTTCTAATCTATCAAAACTATCTATTAAATTGTATGCTCTTACTCATACCCAGACAAAGAAATCACACATAACAAACACCCCCCTCAACTGTTTGTACTTTCCTCCAGTTCGAACCCCCCCCCCCCTTTATTTATTCCCCGACCTCCATCACGACGACGATCCATCACCATCGCCAATCACCACCACCATCCATCACCACACAAGCCATCACCACCGCCAATCACGACGCCCCTCCCCCCATTGATCTCCTCGCTTGTTGGCATCTATATCAACAGCACCGCATCCACCACACACATACACACGCACACATAAATCAGATAAATACATAGATTTGTTGTCAAATGATGATGGGAACACGATGTAGGATACTTGATGAGCGTCTATTTTGTGATAAAAACCCCTATTGAAAGGCTTCATTTCAATATCTATTTGAGTTAATATTCTGGAACTATCGATACTTAATGAATTCTATGTTTACGCAGGTTCACGGAAGATGCGAGTGAGGGTAAATGGCATCAAGTGACTCAAGATGGAAGCCTATGAAGTTACAAGACACAAGGAGGTGATTCGGAAGCCAAACGAAGCGAAACGAGAAGCAGCAGGAGCTGCCAGCGCCGCTGGCCCATGCCCAGCACCGCTGGGCGGCCCAGTTCAGCAACCGACTTTAAACACTATTTAAGCCGAAGCAGCCCTCAAAACCCTAGGAGAGAGCCGATTCAGCAGCCCTAGCCGCCCTAGCCGCCCACATTCAACCCTAGGTCGAATTTGCATATTCCAAGGAGGTTTTGGCGCTTCTAACACCTTCTGATCTTCATCCTCAACCTAGATCTACTCTTTTATTTTACTTTCTGTTGGTAAACAATGTCTTTTATCTTTTCAGACTTTGTTATTCCTTTAATAAAGTCAGGCTAGTAGGCTGAATACTTGTTTGGATCGATGTGATCATGTAGACGTTTATCTATTTTACTTTATTTGTTAGATCTGTTGGAGTGTGTTTTACTGTTTATCGTAGATCCATGTTTTACTAGTTCTTCATATTAATATCGGTTCTATATCTGCATGTATTGATTTAATTCTGATGATCAATCTATAATCATACACTAGGATTAATACATAAGGATGGAAAACACTAGTCGGTCCATAACTAGTTGTAAAAGGTGATTCACTTGTAACCGAGGGATCCAGAACCATAATAATTAGGATGAATAGAACATGATGCTTAACAATGTCAGACGCGATCCAGTGACTTGGAAACGAGCACTGTGGTCACCGGAGGGAATTACTATCTGGCCATGGCTTAAGAGCCGGGTAACTTAAAGATGAATTAGTAACACAAACTTTAGGTCATTAATGCTTAAACAATGAATCTAACGAGAATTTGTTTATAGAATAGTGTGAGTCTAGGGACAGCACTAGTTACTTAGGCAAAGTGAATCTAACGAGAATCTGAGCCGTGATTAAGTTTCCAACAGTCTAGCAAGTAGGTAGAATGATATTTGGTCGTGTCATGAGATCTGAGATGCCAAACAAGTATTTTAATTTAATTACTGTTATTTTCTTTTTCAAACTATTTTTAGACTAAGTCTCTCGCTGAATAAGCGATGCGGCTTCTATTTACTTTTCAGTTATTTTTAATTAGTTTAATAGAAAATCGTGACAACCCCCACCCGCTAGATTTACACATTTTACTAAATTAGGTAGTGCAAGCGTCCCTGCGAACGATCCTGTACTTATCACTTAACTATACTACATCTGATCGGGTCCCGTGTCCGTTAAGGTGTGTGTTTGTGTTTCGAGATAATTACTTGTACAATATTTTTATAAATTTAAACACTAAGAAAAACAAACAACCCATCAAGTGTTTTGGCGCCGCTGCCGGGGACGCGTCACATTCTTAGTTTAGTAGTGTAGTTCGATCCTACTTTGTGTTTCGGCACGAAGTAGTTACTTTTTAGTACTTAGGTTTAAGTCAAATTAGGGTTTAGTAGTTAAATTAGGTCAAAATTAGGGTTTAGTAGTATTTTCATTTTCCTAAAATTTCAAAAATCCAAAAATATTTTTATTTTATCGTTTTTAGTTATTAAGTTTAGATTGTTTGCATTTAGATTTATTTCGCTGTTGAAGTTACTAATCGTTTTCGTGTTTCGTGTTTGTTTTCGTTCTTGTTTTTCTTTTTATTCCATTTTTCGTTTAGTGTGTTTCAGATAAGATTAGTACAATGGTCGGAATCGATTTGAGATACCCGTCTTGGAAATGGAGAAAGGCATTAATAGGGCGAAAATCAATTCCGGAATCCGTACAGGAAACACCAGCGCCGCTGAGCATAACCCAGCGTCGCTGGGCACTCAGGCCAGCCCCGCTGGAGGAGCCCCAGCGCCGCTGGGGAGGTCTGCACAGCAAACAGATTCTCATCAGCAAGCTCCCACCGTTCGTAGGCCACTCAGTAACAGACATGGAATGGATTTACATCTAACTGAAGGAGAATACGAGCACACGGTGTCATTTAGCCATTGTGAAATAATGCATAAAGTGGGCAACTTCCGTCAAGAAAATTATAATAGTCACAAGGAAGCTTTAAGAGAGGTAACAAATTTGGCAGATGAACTAGGGCAACATGTGCTTTTGGTTTGGAAATACAAGGAGATGGATGATCACACCAAACAGATAAGCAATTATTGTTTGCCACTAGAATATAGGATAAAAGAGGCTTGCGGTATCTTGGAAGGACAACGACAAGACATAATGAGGAAAATCAGAGACCAAGAGATAAAGCAAGTGGAACGGACAGAGATGATTGCGAGGATTGAAGCTAGGATCTCGAGTAGAAATGTCAGATTTGATAAGCCCATTGCAAATCCAGAAAAGCCAACACCTCCGGGAGAAACACCCAACACTGTTAAGGAAGATTTTTGGACCCCAAATTGTTTGAAAAAGGGGATTGAAAAGATTGGTCCAACAATTAAGTCACCGGAGACGGGTAAGCGCCATGAGTTGAAGCCATTACTAAGAAGGAAGGAGAAAACAATTGGAAAGAAGAGATCACGAGAAAATAATACACCAGCCAAATCTCCAGAAGAGAAGGCATTGATAGCCGTGAAGAACTTTAAGCAAGCAAAGAATGAGCCTTGGGGAAAAGCTTGGCAACGAATGAAAACATTGACGAATTTATTGGTGGCCGAGAAGAAGAACACAAAAGAACAAATGAAAGCATTCTACAATGGGTTGAACATAGGAACGAGAAAGGCATTCAACGAAGGGTTGGTGAAATACATCATACTAACAGAACCCGAGAGGATAATGAAGTTCCTGGAGGAGTATGGATGCAAAATCGAAGTGGATACTGCCACGGAGCCACCAGCGCCGCTGGTAACTCAACCCAGCGCCGCTGGCAAACCCTGTAGTCCCGAAATTCTAGAAACCAAATCCGTTACCACCCGAACTAGCCCTGGAAATCAAACACCGATCAAAATGGAAAGTGTTGAAGCTACTGAAGTACGAAGGAACTCAGAAAACTTGGAGGAGAGAAAAGGACCGAACGTCGAAGAAGCCATACGTCACTTTGAACGTTATCCAACGGGAACCGGCCCCCGGTCGACCCCGTATTCTTCCTCAACTTAGTTCCTAGGCCGAGTCCGGCTGAAGACTCGTTAAACTTTAGCGCTTCTTGGGAGGCAACCCAAGCCGTATTTTTATTTTTATTTTCATTTTTAGGAATATGTGACTAATTGCAATTAAGTGAATTGTTTTGAAATTTTATCATTTGTGACCTATTTTATATGAGTTGTGTGTTTGGAATCACATATGCAAGCTTTCAATGGATCGAAGAAACAAGTAACTTATTGCAATCGTATTTCGTTTTTATTTTATGTTTTAGCTTGTTATTTCCATTTTGATATTTTGATTGAAGTGTGCTGTGTGCAGGAGTATTTAGCTTTGTATTCTGAAGAAAACCATGCACTTGGTCAAAAGCTAAGTATGGGGGAATGCCGGAAGCAAATTGTGAAGGAAAATCATACGTCGAAGCATGTATAGGACTTCAAAGCGCCACTAGAAGACATCCAGCGCCGCTGGGAAAGCCACCTGGGCTTCCCAGCGTCGATCAGCCTCTTCCAGCGCCGCTGGACCTGCACCTGTGCATATCCACTTGTCCAACGCCGCTCCCACTTGTCTAACGCCGCTCCCATCTTGCCAGCGCCGCTCCCATGTCCACTCTGCACACCAGATCGCGAAAAATAAAATAAAAATCAGAAAAACCCAAAAATACAAAAAAAATCAAAAAAATCAGAAAATACCAAAAAGAAAAGAAGGTGGAGAAGCAGCAATGGATCGCCATCAAACGGAGCCGACTCAAGACTTTGAAGTTCATCAACAATCAAGTCGCTCCACACATGCCATCTTCAACAACATTCATGCAATTTAAGCCCGGGAAGTTTCGTTAATCCTTTATCTTATTGTGTTTTTCCTATTACCCTTTATATTCTGTTATGTTTAGTACAACGAGGACGTTGTACAATTTAAGTGTAGGGGGATGGAATAGGAAAAACCCGTGGTTTAATTGCTTGATAAATCATAAGTTTTCTACTACTTAATTCATGCAAATTTAAAATATTTCTTGTGTCTGAAAACATTTTGAGAATATAAGCTTTGCAAGTAGACAAAAGATGACGATAACTAAGCAAAGCTTTGGTAGATGAACGGTTAATTAGGACTGTTAGTTTAACTATAGATTTGTGGCTGTTCATTCTTCCAACTGGATTAGAGCTTAGACTGAAACTGTATGCGATTATGTTTGCCATAGCACATTTAACTAGACTTTAATATGCCTAGCAATTAGAGCTATCTAGTCATTAGTATAGGTGTATTAATTGGACTTAACTATATACGTGCTTGTGTAGGAACTAGTTTAGACGTATGGTTCGCCTTAAATCTTACACTATTGATTGTGAACTAGTTGCATGCGGAGTAAGTGTATGAGTCATCTGGGGTCTCTGATAATGTCTATTGCATGAATAATGTAGTATCTTAAGAAAAGGCAATCAGTAGATTAAATTAAAAAGAGTTCAAAGAACTAATAACGAGTAAAATCTATACGCATCAAGTTATGTCACTTTGCGCGTGGGGAACCACTGACCTATCACCGCTGTCTTGATGTAAGGTATAAACTCTAACCATTAGTTGAGTTACGTCACTCTGCGAGTGGGGAACCACCGACCTGTCACCGCTGTCTCAACTATTAAAGATGATAATATCGTATAACTGCTTTAGTATTTAGCAAGTGAGCATGACTGTAGTGTGAGAGTATGTCTAAGTAGTGACTCACAAGTACACAAACGATGAAATGTAAAAGCCTTGCTAGTAACTAGTAGATCTGATTGCTATACAAACTTTAATTAAGTGTTTAACTAGTCAGCAGAAGGTAGTAAGATTGAGCTGTAAGACATGTGGAATTATAGAACGGGTTTGGCGGTATTAACACAAATATAAGGTTAACTTTTAGTTTTGATTGGTTGATTATCTTTACCTCTAGCTATAGCTTACTGTTTTGTCTAAAGCTTTCTCAAATCATTTGCATGACTAATCTTTGAAATGATCTTATAAAGTAGAATAACTTGAACACTTAAGTTGTCCGCTCATCATCATTTTATTTTCTTGGACTATTTGCTTGGGGACAAGCAAAGACTTAAGTGTGGGGGTATATGATGAGCGTCCATTTTGTGATAAAAACCCCTATTGAAAGGCTTCATTTCAATATCTATTTGAGTTAATATTCCGGAACTATCGATACTTAATGAATTCTATGTTTACGCAGGTTCACGGAAGATGCGAGTGAGGGTAAATGGCATCAAGTGACTCAAGATGGAAGCCTATGAAGTTACAAGACACAAAAAGGTTACTTGGAAGCCGAACGAAGCGAAACGAGAAGCAGCAGGAGCTGCCAGCGCCGCTGGCCCATGCCCAGCACCGCTGGGCGGCCCAGTTCAGCAACCGACTTTAAACACTATTTAAGCCAAAGCAGCCCTCAAAACCCTAGGAGAGAGCCGATTCAGCAGCCCTAGCCGCCCACATTCAACCCTAAGTCGACTTTGCAGATTCCAAGGAGGTTTTGGAGCTTCTAACACCTTCCGATCTTCATCCTCAACCTAGATCTACTCTTTTATTTTACTTTCAGTTGGTAAACAATGTCTTTTATCTTTTCAGACTTTGTTATTTCTTTAATAATGTCAGGCTAGTAGGCTGAATACTTGTTTGGATCGATGTGATCATGTAGACGTTTATCTATTTTACTTTATTTGTTAAATCTGTTGGAGTGTGTTTTACTGTTTATCGTAGATCCATGTTTTACTAGTTCTTCATATTAATATCGGTTCTATATCTGCATGTATTGATTTAATTCTGATGACCAAGCTATAATCATACACTAGGATTAATACATAAGGATGAAAAACACTAGTCGGTCCATAACTAGTTGTAAAAGGTGATTCACTTGTAACTGAGGGATCCAGAACCATAATAATTAGGATGAATAGAACATGATGCTTAGCAATGTCAGACGCGATCCAGTGACTTGGAAACGAGCACTGTGGTCACCGGAGGGAATTACTATCTGGCCATGGCTTAAGAGCCGGGTAACTTAAAGATGAATTAGTAACACAAACTTTAGGTCATTAATGCTTAAACAATGAATCTAACGAGAATTTGTTTATAGAATAGTGTGAGTCTAGGGACAGCACTAGTTACTTAGGCAAAGTGAATCTAACGAGAATCTGAGCCGTGATTAAGTTTCCAACAGTCTAGCAAGTAGGTAGAATGATATTTGGTCGTGTCATGAGATCTGAGATGCCAAACAAGTATTTTAATTTAATTACTGTTATTTGCTTTTTTAAACTATTTTTAGACTAAGCCTTTCGCTGAATAAGCGGTTGCGGCTTCTATCTACTTTTCAGTTATTTTTAATTAGTTTAATAGGAAATCGTGACAACCCCCAACCGCTAGAATTACACATTTTACTAAATTAGGTAGTGCAAGCGTCCCTGCGAACGATCCTGTACTTATCACTTAACTATACTACATCTGATCGGGTCCCGTGTCCGTTAAGGTGTGTGTTTGTGTTTCGAGATAATTACTTGTACAACATTTTTATAAATTTAAACACTAAAAAAAACAAACAACCCATCAATACTCAGATTTTTTGGCAACTCATCATTATATTATATAAATACATATATTATATTTATATATTATATAATTATATATATATATATATATGTAAGTTCGTTTTTCGTTTGACACAAAAACCAATTCCTTTAAGTTACCCGTTACCTATGATTCAATCCTTCGGGGTGCCCAAATCATGTGGTGATTGGGATGTAGGTATTGTACCGACATCATATGGCTCATACGGGATGAGTAGATGCGTATCCATTTGTGGTATCGGGACTAAGGTTCCCTCCATTTCCTTTTTTTTACATGTAAGTTCATTTACATAATCATGTACTTTTCAAAAATTTTGAAGCTTTAGTTGTTTTTGTTTTCGGATAATTGGAATGAAATTGGGTATTTAAATTTTGCACACTTGTCAAACAAAAACACATATATTGAATCTTGATTTGTGGTTCACCTTTTGTACAAAGATAGTCAAATCGAGTTTATGTTTTTGCATATGCTCCAAAGATTCATTATTATCACAATTGAAATCGTTCCATTAAACTTTAGTTTCAAGATTTCATTTTTGTACAAAAATAGCGTACTCGAATTTGAGTTTGTGGTTTCGCTCCAAAAATTCATTGTTTTGGGGTTTGTGTCTTCATTACAATAGAAAGGTTTGATCTTGTATGCTTTCTTGAATATAAATCAGGCAAATCAATATGATATTTGCGTTTTTGTTACAAATATTCGTTATTTATCTATATGAATCATAATTTCTGATCTTTTAATACTTTTCTTTTTGTATTTTTTTTCTCCTGAAGGTGATACCCGATTCTTCAAAAAAAATTGAAGCTTTATTTGTTTTTGTTTTCAGATAATTGAAAATGATATTGGGTATTTCAGTTTTGCTCGCATGTCAAACAAAAACACATATATTGAATCTTGATTTGTGCTTCAACTTTTGTACAAAGATAGTCAAATCGAGTTTATTTTTTGGCATATGCTCCAAAGATTCATGATTATCACAATTGAAATCGTTCCATTAAACTTTAGTTTCAAGATTTCATTTTTGTACAAAAATAGCGTACTCGAATTTGAGTTTGTGGTTTCGCTCCAAAAATTCATTGTTTTGGGGTTTGTGTCTTCATTACAATAGAAAGGTTTGATCTTGTATGCTTTCTTGAATATAAATCAGGCAAATCAATATGATATTTGCGTTTTTGTTACAAATATTCGTTATTTATCTATATGAATCATAATTTCTGATCTTTTAATACTTTTCTTTTTGTATTTTTTTTCTCCTGAAGGTGATACCCGATTCTTCAAAAAGAAGTTATAAAAAATATTAAAAGATCGAAACTTTTGTTTAAAAATAAATAATGAATATTTGTAATGAAGATACAAATGTCATATCGATTTACCTGATTTATATTCAAGATGGCCTATAAGATCGAACCTTTCAATTGTAAAATGGAAACAAACCTCATTATAATGAATCTTTGGATCAAAATCACAAACTCAGATTGAGTAGACTATTTTTGTACAAAATTTGAAGTCTTGAAACTGAAATTTAATTGACTGATTTCTATTGTGATAATAATGAATTTTTGGAGCGGAAGCAAAATACCAAATTTGATTTGGCTATTTTTGTACATAAGTTGAAGCACAAATCAAGATTCCATCTATGTGTTTTTGTTGAAGGTGTGGGCAAAACTGAAAATACTACTTTCATTTCCAATTACCCGTAAACAAAAACAACTAAAGCTTCAAAATCTTTTAAAAAATACATGATTATATAAATGAACTTACATGTATATATATATACAAATAAATAAAACTAATCATGTATTCTTCAAAAAAAATTGAAGCTTTATTTGTTTTTGTTTTCAGATAATTGAAAATGATATTGGGTATTTCAGTTTTGCTCGCATGTCAAACAAAAACACATATATTGAATCTTGATTTGTGCTTCAACTTTTGTACAAAGATAGTCAAATCGAGTTTATTTTTTGGCATATGCTCCAAAGATTCATGATTATCACAATTGAAATCGTTCCATTAAACTTTAGTTTCAAGATTTCATTTTTGTACAAAAATAGCGTACTCGAATTTGAGTTTGTGGTTTCGCTCCAAAAATTCATTGTTTTGGGGTTTGTGTCTTCATTACAATAGAAAGGTTTGATCTTGTATGCTTTCTTGAATATAAATCAGGCAAATCAATATGATATTTGCGTTTTTGTTACAAATATTCGTTATTTATCTATATGAATCATAATTTCTGATCTTTTAATACTTTTCTTTTTGTATTTTTTTTCTCCTGAAGGTGATACCCGATTCTTCAAAAAGAAGTTATAAAAAATATTAAAAGATCGAAACTTTTGTTTAAAAATAAATAATGAATATTTGTAATGAAGATACAAATGTCATATCGATTTACCTGATTTATATTCAAGATAGCCTATAAGATCGAACCTTTCAATTGTAAAATGGAAACAAACCTCATTATAATGAATCTTTGGATCAAAATCACAAACTCAGATTGAGTAGACTATTTTTGTACAAAATTTGAAGTATTGAAACTGAAACTTTATGGATCGAATTCTATTGTGATAATAATAAATTTTTGGAGCGGAAGCAAAAACCCAAATTTGATTTGACTATGTTTGTACATAAGTTGAAGCACAAATCAAAATTCGATCTATGTGTTTTTGTAGAAGGTGTGGGCGAAATTGAAAATACTACTCTCATTTCCAATTACCTGTAAACAAAAACAACTAAAGCTTCAAACTTTTTTGAAAAATACATGATTATGTAAATGAATTTACATATAGAAAAAGGTTCATGTGAGAACCATTTGAATTGGAAGAACCATGAGAACTTCTATATTATAACTTGATGTTCATATGTGAATGATATATGTGAACATGAACTATCAAGTTATACTTATAATTACCTATGTTCATATGTGAATAGTTCTCACATGAACCTTATTAATGGAAATAGTCGTTACCGGGTGGAGGGCAAAACAGATATAAAGGTTTATTATTTGAGAAGAAGAGGTTGGGTTGTAGGGAATAAAGATTATATATTTTGGCAAACTTTTTTCTTATTTTTGGTAAATTCATAATTTTACCTACCTTTACACACACATGAAATTAATGTATATATGAACCTGCCCACAAGGAACTTTTCATACACAAAAACAAACCTATAATAGAACCTTAAGTAATACTTCCAGTTAAGCTTCTTTGGCAATGAGTCTCAGTGTAGCTAAAAAATGGCAATGTCGACCTTCAATGCTATGTCACATTGTCATCACAGGCTTTGGTGCAACCCAACACTTCCAAGCTTCCTGTTTCTTGCTAACTGCCACCTCCTTCATACAGAGGTCTATAATTTTGATGATGATTTCTGATGTCATTTTGTTATGCATGACTGCATGTTCTTATTGATTATATTAAGGTCTGCAAGGTTGGAAGTAGCTGGAAACAACATGGAAGACTTAGTTTGGCAAAAAATGGAACAGTTCTACGAAGGGTCTAACCGTACACTTCTATGTAATCTTCCAATTGGTATTATTTACCTTTGGTGTATATGTTAGTATAAAGTTTTAATCTTTTTTATGTTGGTGGTTTTCTTTGGTGATTTTAGTTTTTTCTATTTTTTTACCTAGAAATTAACCTTTTTTGGTTTGTTGGTTACTTGTTTAAGTTGAATATTGTGAAGTCGTGTTACTACTTTAGGCGTATTCGTTGGCTGGAAATATTTTCAATTTTTTTTAGTGTCAGTGGTTTTCATATGTGATTATTCTTTAACATATGCTTATGAAGAACATAAATCAAAAAATAAAACATTAAACAGTAGCCAGTCATGTCGAAGCTCATCAAACTGTGCAAAAATCGGATGATGGGTCTCTGGTTGAAGATAATATGTCAGTGATGCACTCTTTGGAAGAAACGGAATACAAGGACTTGCATATCAAACAATATGGTGATGTCCATCATGTAAAAGTGTAGTATAAGTCCAAATACTAAACAGGGATTTGTATTTCTATGTAATACTAAATTTCATGCCCAATGTTATGGAAACCTATTTTAGTTGGAACTGAAAATTTGGGACTTTGTTTATGCTAAAGGAATTGAATTAACGAGTGAAGTGAATGATTGATAAAAAGTCTTCAATGTAAACAACTTAACATCATCCAATTACAGTGCATCCTAAAAATAAGAAAAGTAAAAACAAAATTTTGGTCAAAAACCAAGTTTGGCATGTCTTGATAAGAATAGCAGAACCTCCTCCATTTTCATATTTACAGCATAACCGCTTTTCACCATGATCACAAAGTTGTTTACCTCTCTTCTGTGAACTCGGGGGGAGGCGTAAAGAAATCTTTATTCAATCCCCAAACATTAAAGTGAACCTCTTCAATCTTCCATTTTTCTTCAAGTTCCCTTTTATGATTTGATGATTGTTCTCCGTATCTAAAAATCGTTACAGAAGTTTTCCCACGATGTGCAATGTTAACACCATCGACATACCTATAATCCTCGATCACTGTTTCTGTGCTGGTTTCCCAGAAAATGCCTTCCCCATCTTCACTATTCACAGTTAACAATCTTGAGTCCTCAAACTTAAATAGAAGACCCGACCTTTGGCTAAAATAACCCCAAATTGTGTGGTGTATGATCTCATATTTTGGGTCTGCTTGTGCCTCGAGACCATATTGGTTTGTATTAAGCTTTAGTATAAAGCATTCCTCATCGTTTATGATCTTTTTGCCTATGCATATGATGTGTGAAATCGAGTCTTAAAATTTATAAACACGAATCACCTAGCGACTGACTACAACACACTTACAGGCAGTGAACCCGTTCGTATGCAGTATAGTTAGCTTGGTAAATCCGAGGTCGATCACAAGGACTAAAGTAAAATAGTTTTTCAAATAAAGCAATTCAAGTATAATGGGGGGTTTTTGTTACCGAATTGTCACGTTGCTTAAACAGAAGCAAAAGTAAATAAATTACATCCGGTGTTACCGGGACAGGGATCGTCCTAAAACGATAGAGAAAATTGATTGTAAACAATAATATTAAAAGTCATCCATCTCAAATCAGCTAAACAACATCAGATTGCACATAAATGAAGTTCAAATTCAATTTAAGTTGATTAAATAACCGAGACTCAAACAAAGCACCAACCCCGTACCCGTCAAGTTAACGACATTATTTGACTCTCTTGTTTAAACTAGTTTCATTACAAAGACCGGTACCCCAAGACATCTTTTATAACTTCCCTAATCAAACAATGGTTTTGGTTATTAAAATAACAATTATATCTATCGATTGTACCCAACCGTTAACACATTTCTCCCTATTATCATGAACGACTATCTACCGTACCCGTCATAGACCCAATCGTTTGTACCCAAACAATCAAAATGACATATATGAAATCAATAATTACCATTAAAGACACACATATACCACCAATCAATTCAAGATAAATTACAAGGAAGAAATACGCTAAGATCACGATATAACGTTAAATGAAATCAACATTGAATTATAAAAATTGTGCAATCCTTACATATTGTCTCACTTCATCAAGATGGATGATGAAATGATTAGCCACTCATATTGAAATAAGAATAACAAATCAAATACGAAGAATTCATCGTTACCGAATACAAATAAATGAAAGCGAATAACGGAAATCGTCCAATCGTGTTATTGGTCTTCCAAGATGATTAAACTGATGAAAAACCCCTTTGAAAGATGCAAAAATTGGCTGGGAAAACTCAGATAGGGTTTTAGAATGTTTTTGCAAGCTTTATATAGTTTCCCTAAAAATCTTCCAAAACGTCTCAACTGCGACGCAGCCCCCTTAACTGCGTTGAGGTTTGACTGTGTTGACTTTGGCTGCATTTGACTGCATCGCATCCCTAAACTGTGGCGCATCTATATCGACGAAACTTTAGCTGCGGCGCAACACAAGGAACTGCGACGCACTGGATCTGCTTCTCATGGACTGCAACGCAGCAATAGACTGCGGCGCACTGGATCACTGAACAACTTCAAATCTTGATTTGTGTCTTGTAAATCTTCCGTAAGCACATGTTTCACCTCCAAATGTCGTTTTCTTCAGAAATTATGCTCAAGCACCTGTTAATATCCTGAAACACTAACAAATACCATAAACGCACCAAATGTATACGAAAACGACTCTAAAAACACTTAAAAACAACTAAATATGACGTGGAAAATGGTATAAAATAAAGGCATATCAGCATACTGCTTGAAGAAACAAATCTCTTGTTGATCTTGGGTCCAAACCCTGCACATTACATACATCAGACAAAAATTAACTTTAGTTTTATTCCACTTGCATCTCACTATATAGCTAGGGAGTGTTTGGCAATGCGTTTTTAAAGTGAATCTTGCGTTTTCAAAATTGGTTTTGAACAAGCATATCCTTACCCGCTTTTTCAAAACTCTGTTTTCTCTGGATGCAAAGGCAGATAATCACTTATTAAGCCACTTTTTCTAATCATTTGCGTTTTGTAAACAAAATAATCAGATAATCTCTCCAAAATGCAATTTCAAACACCTAAATGCTGATCAATGGGCTGGTAATCTAGTTAGTCTTCACAAGTTGGGTTTGTCATTTTTCAAAAGTCTATTATACCCTTGACAGTTTTCAGGATGTCAGCCCAATCATTGTCATTTTTTGTCAAATATTTAATAGTAATTTAGGATCACTTCAATGGTATGCCCATGATAAATTTGTTTCTATTACAGGAGATCATTAGTTAAAAAATAGTGTTGACAAGTACCTGAAGAAAATGACGAAGAGGACGAAAAGGACCTTTGGTCATAGGTCTTAGTTGGTTTGAAGATTGTCTCCATGAAATCTTGCCATTGCTTCCTGAAATATGTGTTGTGTTTCCCAGGTTAGTGGTTGAAGATTGGTGAGATGCATGTGAGGTTGGGTAGACGATTAAAGATGCTTAGCTACTTGCTAGTGACCTCACCTATTTAGACGACAATTATGAACCTTTATTATGATTATTGTAATGTCTTGGGTTTTACAAGACATGACCATATGTTGACTTGTTTGTCATTATGACGATGTGATTTATGGATTTCCTTTTACTATGGTTATGATATGCAATAAGTAACACCAGGTTTTTATCAAATGACAATTCCAGTAGGAATTGTATTTATTTTGTTAAATGCTTCCGCTATGTTTTGACGCCGTTAGGTGAAATTTTTGAAAGTCCATATTTTCAAAATATGGGTGATACATAATCGATTTGGCGTTAAGCCTAAGTAGAGGCTATTGTTGTATGAGGCCTAAGAACCTCTTGAGTATGTGGCTTAAGAACCACTTGATGTGTGAGGCCTAAGAACCTCATTTTATTGTTATGATATGCATGTGGCATGTAATTATGTGGTTATTGATTATATGGATCCATGTAATGCGTTAAAATACAAAGGTGAGCATGTAGAGATGATATGACGGTACCATAGGCTACATGTGATAGTCCTTTGTGTGTTTCCCTCATTCGTGTATATAATTGTATGCAAGCATATTCACTAAGCATTCACTTACATTTTAGTTGTATACCATTTTATGGTGGTTCCGGAATAAAGAGCTAGTTCTTGATTTGAAGTGTTGATAAGAAGTTGATAGGATCGTGAAGGCACTTTGGCCATTCGCGAATGAATGGTATTTTTGATAGATACTTAGATCATCCCACCTCACATGGCTCTTGATACAATTATGGCATTTTGGAACTTGTAGCTATGAAACTTGTATATTTTGATGTTGGTAATTTTGGTCTTGGTAAGTTGAAGTCAAATGGTAGTTTAAATTGTATATCATAGTGGTGATGTGCCTAACTCTTGTTAAAAATGTATTTTTAGTAGATGGAAGCTTTTGTAAGAGTTTGGTTTCGTTATGTTGTCTTGTTTGAATTTGGAAAATGTTTTGGTAAGCTTGGAATTGAGTAATAGTAACTGATAAGATGTTAAGACATGTGAAAATTGGAAATTTTGTGCAGACTGTGTAGAACTCGCGCCACGAGGATTGTATTTTTTTTTGTCAGATTTCATATCAGAGGAAAAACTCACGACGTGAAGATTTGGGTTCGCGCCGCGATGAATGTGGCTCCTCGTGCCGCAAGGGACCTTTCTCACGCCGCAATTTCTATTTAGTTTTTATGATTATACAAATAACTCTTAATATATATATATATATATATAGAGGTGGGTTATTTGTAGTACAAGGGGGGAAAAAAGTACAAAAAGTACATGTGTAAGTTAACTTACTTCCTTCTTCTCCGGCGAGACTGCCGCCGCCAACCACCACCATGATCATCTCCGACCACCACCATGATCATCCGACGAGACTTACACATGTGTAAGTTAACTTACACATGTGTAAGTTAACTTTCCGGCGAGAATCAGGTTCGTTTTCGGGTGGATACGGTACGGGCCAGAGACCCTTATCCGTTCTAAACTGACCGTCAAGGGACGCATATGGGAATCGTATGGATTTGATGGGCGGCGATCCAAGAGATGGTGACGGTTTGCTACGGTACGGGCGAAGCCCTTGCTGCCGGCGCCGGCGCCGTGGTTGGGGTGGTCGGAGATGATGGTGGCTGGTGGTGGTTGTCTCGCGAAGGAAAAAACCTAGAAATTTTAAACCCTAAAATGCTAAAAAAGCTGTACTTACACATGTGTAAGTCTCGCCGGAGATGGTCGCCGTCGCCGGAGGATCATGGTGGTGGTCGGAGATGATCATGGTGGTGGTGGTGGTGGTGGTCGGAGATGGAAGGAAGAAGGAAGAAGAAGGAAGTAAGTTAACTTACACATGTACTATAAAAAGTACATGTACTATAATTATCTTTCCCATATATATATATATATATATATATATATATATAAAGGTATTCAATTGTCTTATTTTGGTCAGTCCTTCATTCGGGTTCCAACTCTAGCATACTGTCCGCTTGAATGTCACTGTTAGGGTTCGAACCACTAACCAATTAACACACCGTTCTAAAAAAAAACTATTACTTCTTTAATCTCACTCTCTATATAAACCAAACATCCCCCTCCCTTCCTTCTCAAATAATGAACCTTTATACTTATTTTTCCCTTCACTTTTATATTATATTTTACTATCACACTTCTAACATGCCAAAACTACCCTAATTCTATATTCTATTTACCATCCCACTTCCAATCTAACAAAACTACCTAAAAATAAGACGCTCTTAGTCATACCCAAACAAAAAAAAAACATACCTAACAAAAAAGTCAACTTGCTCATCTACTCTCATATATCAAAAACCATAACAACAACAACAACAACAAGGTACCCAATCCCGACATAAGCCGGGCTATGGGGGAGGTATGATGTAGACAGACCTTACCCCTACTCAAAGGTAGAGAGGCTGCTTCTAGATCCACCGAAGTGGAAGGGACCTCCGGCCCGGTGTGAAAAATAGGTTAGATCCACCGGAGTGGAAGCCTTAACCGGATGGGGATAATCTCAATCTCAAACCCAAACTCTCAAGCTCGATCCCAATCTCTGAAATTTTGTACCGTTGGAGAAGGGAGAGCGGTAGAGAGAGGCAGAGAGAGAAAACCCTCCCCCTTTATATTTATTCCTCCGACCTCCATCACGACGACGATCCATCACTACCACCAATCACCACCGCCATCCATCACCACATGATCGCCATCACCACCGCCAACCACGACGCCATCTTCGCATCTATCTCTTCGCTCCCGGCATCTACACCAACAACGCCACCATCGCCACATACGTGTTACACATAAATTGGATAAATACATATAGCCGTTGTCAAATGATGATGGAACACGATGTAGGATACTCAGGTATTTTCAATTTTATCTATTTGTATATATATCATGTAAGTTCATTTACATAATCATGTATTTTTCAAAAATGTTTGAAGCTTTAGTTGTTTTTGTTTACTGGTACTTGGAAAATGAAATTGGGTATATTCAATGTTGCCTATCATCTCCAACAAAAACACATTGAATCTTGGTTTGTGCTTCAATTATTGTACAAAGTTTAGGTTTCTGCTTGTGCTCCAAAGATTCATTATTATCACAGTAGAAATTGGTCCTTTAAATTTTAGTTTCAAGACTTCAATTTTTATAAAAAATAAGTCTACTCAAATTTGAGTTTGTGGTTTCGCTCCAAAAATTCATTGTTTTGGGGTTTGTGTCTTCATTACAATAGAAAGGTTTGATCTTGTATGCTTTCTTGAATATAAATCAGGCAAATCAATATGATATTTGTGTTTTTGTTACAAATACTCATTATTTATTTATTTGAATCAAAAGTATCAATCTTTTAATACCTATTTTTATAAATTCTTTTTTAATGATGATGCCCAATTCTCCAAAAAGAAAATTATAAAATATAGTACTAAAAGATGAAAACTTTTGATTCAAATAATAAATAATGAATATTTGTAACGAAACACAAATGTCATATCAGTTTGCCTGACTTATTATCAAGATAGCCTATAAGATCGAACATTTCTTTTGTAACGAATATATAAACCTCACAGTAATGAAGCTAAAGAGCACAACTACACACCAGATTCAGTAGACTATTTTTGTACAAAATTTGAAGTCTTGAAACTGAAATTTAATTAATGGACCCATTTTTATTGTAATAATAAAATTTTTTGTAGTAGAAGAAAAACCCAAACTTGATTGACTATTTTTTGTACATATGTTGAAGTATAAATCAAGATTCAATATATGTCTTTTTGTTGCAACGATATTCAATCTTGGCAAGTCTCGAGGTTTGAAAGATGTGTGATGTATACAATCTTACCCTTACTAAAAGGTGGTGGTGATGGAACTCTGTGGCGACGGGTGGTTGTGGCGGCAAGTGGTGACGGCAGGAGGTGGTGGTGGTGGTGGTGGTGAGGAACTAAGCGGGTTATCATTACCATTCTTCCCGATTTACTAAGTAATGCTTCATTACCCATTATTGATTAACGATTGCATTATTTACTCATAACCAAACATGATTAATCATTTCTTTTCTCATTCCTTACCCCATAATACCCCCAACCAAGCACCCCTAAACTTAACTTTTTCAAAAATACATGATTATGTAAATGAACTTTGGTATTTTTGTTGGAGGTCTAACGGTCCACTTCTCTGTATTTTTCCAATTGGTATTATTTACCTTTGGTGTATTTGTTAGTATAAAAGTTTGAATCTTTCTTATGTTGGTGGTTTTCTTTTGTGATTTTTTTTCTCTATCTTATATCTTTTTCTATTTTTTAAGAAAATTTTTGTACCTATAATTCCAAAGAAATTAGACATTTTTGGGGGAGTTTTGTTGGTTATATGTTTAAGTTGAATATTGTGGAGTCTTGTTATTACTTTAGGTGTATTAGTTGGCTGGAAATTTTTTGAATCTTTTTATGTCAGTGGTTTTTTCTTTAGTGAATCTTCTTCAACATGCTTATGAAGAACATAAATCAAAAAATAAAACATTAAACAGTAGCCAGTCATGTCGAAGCTCATCAAACTGTGCAAAAATCGGATGATGGGTCTCTGGTTGAAGATAATATGTCAGTGATGCACTCTTTGGAAGAAACGGAATACAAGGACTTGCATATCAAACAATATGGTGATGTCCATCATGTAAAAGTGTAGTATAAGTCCAAATACTAAACAGGGATTTGTATTTCTATGTAATACTAAATTTCATGCCCAATGTTATGGAAACCTATTTTAGTTGGAACTGAAAATTTGGGACTTTGTTTATGCTAAAGGAATTGAATTAACGAGTGAAGTGAATGATTGATAAAAAGTCTTCAATGTAAACAACTTAACATCATCCAATTACAGTGCATCCTAAAAATAAGAAAAGTAAAAACAAAATTTTGGTCAAAAACCAAGTTTGGCATGTCTTGATAAGAATAGCAGAACCTCCTCCATTTTCATATTTACAGCATAACCGCTTTTCACCATGATCACAAAGTTGTTTACCTCTCTTCTGTGAACTCGGGGGGAGGCGTAAAGAAATCTTTATTCAATCCCCAAACATTAAAGTGAACCTCTTCAATCTTCCATTTTTCTTCAAGTTCCCTTTTATGATTTGATGATTGTTCTCCGTATCTAAAAATCGTTACAGAAGTTTTCCCACGATGTGCAATGTTAACACCATCGACATACCTATAATCCTCGATCACTGTTTCTGTGCTGGTTTCCCAGAAAATGCCTTCCCCATCTTCACTATTCACAGTTAACAATCTTGAGTCCTCAAACTTAACTAGAAGACCTGACCTTTGGCTAAAATAACCCCATATTGTGTGGTGTATGATCTCATATTTTGGATCTGCTTGTGCCTCGAGATCAGATTGGCTTGTATCAAGCTTAAGTATAAAGCATTCCTCGTCGTTTATTATCTTTTCGCCTATGCATACTGCTTGAAGAAACAAATCCCCTGTTGATCTTGGGTCCAAACCCTGCAGATTGCATACATCAGAAAAAAAAACTAACAATAGTTTTATTTCACTTGCATCCCACCATTTAGGGGGTGTTTGGCAATAATGAATCTTGTGTTTTGAACATGCATGTCCTTACCTGGTGTTTTTTCAAAACTCTGTCTCTATGCAAATGCAAATACTCACTTATGAAGCCACTTTTTCTAATCATTTGTGTTTTGTGAACAAAATATCATATAATCTCTTCAAAATGTCATTTGGGTAATCTAGGTAGTCTTCACAAGTTGGGTTTGTCATTTTTCAAAAGTCTATTATACCCTTGACAGTTTTCAGGATGTCAGCCCAATTCTCATTTTTTGTCAAATATTTACTAGTAAGTTAGGATCACTTCAATGGTGTAACCATTATGCCCATGATAATCTGTTTCTATTACAAGAGATCATTAGTTAATAGTGTTAACAAGTACCTGAAGAAAACGACGAAGAGGACGAGGAGGACCTTTGGTCATAGGTCTTAGTTGGTTTGAAGATTGTCTCCATGAAATCTTGCCATTGCTTCCTGAAATAACTTTGCACCCGGAAACTAGTAGCTCTATGCACCATAAATTCGGATTCTTTTGCCAAAGAACAAATCCTCCTGTCTCTTCTTTGCTTCGTGCTTTCACGGTTTCATCTCCTTGGTGAAAGTCTGATGCACTGATCTTCACTTCACCGATAGCACATAAACTTTGTACCGAGTTTAAAGCTGGCTGTCCTCCAATTGCAGCCATGTATTGTTGCACTATATATTTCGCCGTTGATGCTTCCTTTACAACACAAGCAACATTTCATCAATAAACTCACAATATGAACAAATATAATTTCAAAAGATAATATAAACTACAACCATTGCATAAATTTTCTATAAATTTGATGCACAAAAGTTGTTTTAATATGCATCGTCAACAAATGTCACTTAAAGACTACCTACAACCAGGGTTCAATCCCTGTCGCGTGTTTCTTGATACATATAGGGATAGAGTAGATTTGTCATTAAGAAAAGTATATATGCACTTACAATTGAAGAATTACTAATGGAACGAGCACTTGAATTGTCTAGTTGGATCTGAAGGGGAAGAAGGGGAGACCCGACTATATAAAGCAAAAACGTAAGCTCGTTATAACTATTAGCTATGACGGGTGAAGACCATTTGTCCAACGTTTGTGCCCTCATCCATGTAGCCATGTTTTGCCATCGTAGAGCGACACTATTTCCCATGCTCGTAAACATCTCTTCCGGTATTGGTACATCAAGAATGGTCTCCAATGCATCTTCTCTATCAACATTTGGACAAAGTACCCTCATTTGTATTATCAAAACAGGGCTAGCTGGTTTTGCTTATGTAAATTGATCAGAGGGAAGAAAACCTTATTTTTTCTCTTTTGTTTATCTGGCTATTTTTGTGTGAATGTTGTTAGGTGGTTTGTGATGAAAATGAGAAGGTGAGGGTGTAAAGGGTTAAATTACATTTGTCCAAATGTTGCCCTTAAGTTTAGAGGTATATGTGGGCAATAGCTTTGTTCTGGAGTATTTTTTGGACAAATGTATGTGTGCCTCTTAATTAATTTTTGACTGATCCAGTGTTGATTTTGTCCTCCCAGATGCCTATTTTAAACTCTTCATATGCAATTAAAAATCCATGTAAACAATGGTTTGTTTTGTAGCATAAGACGTTTAATATATATCTAGATCAAGATACAAGTAATATGTAAAAACTACTAATTAAATACACATACTGAAATCGTATTTGACCTATTATATCAAGTTTTAAGCATATAAACACATTTATACATACTTAATATTTTTACTATTTCTTGTCTTTCTGTTGTATACAAATGTGTCGTTTAACTATAAACTATTATTATTTGAAGTATGATAAAGTTGGTCATAAATGACATACGTGAGGGTGGAAGTGTGAACCAAAATTACAAAAATGAATTATTTTTTTCTGGTCGGTTCCACCTTATTTTCTGCAAATGTGAACTTTGAATCTCTATTTCGACTTAAATCAAATTTTTATTAATTTGCAACATACAACACAATTGTTCATATAAGAATAATAATCAGTATTATATGGACTAAATTAGGATACCCTAAACGATTTGCACTTTTGATGTTATGCGTTTGATGAAATGAGCACTCTACATTTGCTACATAGATTTTTTGAGACCATCATGTGTAAGTTTCTTTCCCGATAGATATCCCAATTTCCTTTTATGGAAGTGAATGGCATCGTCTATATCTATATACTGAATATAGTATGATTTACATATGAAGCAAAGTTTGTGACTGTTTTTGAATCGTATGGGCAAATGTACTACAAATGCACATATTCTATACTCATAGAGTCTGTTGCTAATACCAACAAGGAGTTAGCCTAGTGGTAAGGAAAACACTTGATGACCTTAAGGTCTCAGGTTCGATCCCCGCTTGGCACAAAAAATAATTCCTTTAAGGTACCCGTTACCAATAAAGCCTAGACCCACATGTGAAGTTTAAATACGCGGGTTCGATCCTTCGGGGTGCCCAGATCATGTGGGGATTAGGATGGAGGTATTGTACCGGCATCATATGGCTCATACGGGGTGAGTCGATGGGTATCCAATTGTGGTACCGGGGGGTTCCCTCCATTACCCTTTTTTCCCTAGAGTCTGTTGCTAATTTTTCTATCTTTGCCTATCGGGATAAAGGTTTGTCTTAGTTTTAACTCTTCCTTTAATGTCATGCTCTTTTTGGTTTGTTAACTTAATCATATCAAAGAAGTTCGATTAAAGAAGTTAGAAGCAGTGTCGTTTGGATAAGTGGTAAATTAACGATATGTCCTCTAGAGACAGGGGTCAGAGGTTCGATCTTCATCCCTTGCAAAGACCGGAGGTCCTTTTTTACTATTTAGGTAGAACCCGGCAGCCTCTCTACCTAGGTAGAGGTAAGATCTGTTTACATCTTAACCTCCCCAATCATAGTCGAGGTATTGGGCTCAAAACCCGTGAAAGACGACAGTGAGCAGTTTCTTTCCTTTATATTAAAGAAGTGTTTTTTTTTTCTTTTTCTTTTTATATTTTTTTATATTTTTTTTTCTTTCTATTTGATCTTTCACTTTCATAACAAATATGGTTGATTAAGTGGGAAATCCTAACCTTTAAATATAAGGGTAAAGGTTTGATCCCCACTCCTTACAAAATGACTGGAAGTTCTTCTAGATGCAATCTCTTACTACCTTAAGGCAGAGGTGATCTCATCCTACTGCTTGGAAAACTGATAAAATGAGATACGGTTGTTACTTTTTTTAAAATTTTTATATTTCACTTTCATAACGATGTTAACTTTATAGCACAATTTAGAAAGCAAGTTGACTGATTGATCTGGTTAATACTTAATTTAATCTAACAAAAAGTTTTAAAATATTTGATAACAGTTCAGTTTTAGAATATTATTAAGAAGAAGAAAAAAGCCATACGGAACGAAACGACATACAGTATTACAATTAGTATCTTTGTAAGTTGCACTTTTCAATTTTTAGAAAATAAAAGACTTATTATATATAGTTGTTTGGGATGAAAACAATACATGTAATTCTAATGTATTAACTAATGTGATACTTGACCTTTTATCACCATAAAATCCAAAAAAAAAGAGGTACAAAGTATAATACGTCTTATATTGTCGGTCTGCTAACATGATATTCAGTCCGCAATTCAATATCTACATTTCCTGATTTTTTTCCTCTTGTGAAAACCTGTTCCATCTCTTCAAGTGACTTCCCTTTAGTTTCAGGCAAGAAGAAGAAGAAGAAGATCCAAGCCAAAACAGACATGCCAGCAAACAAGAAAAACGCCCCGCCGATAGTAATTGCGTTGCTCATCGATATAAATGTCATTGACACAGTTGCATTAGTAGCCCTATTCACAGCCACCCCAATACCTGCCCCTTGTGCTCTTAATTTCAAGGGAAAAATCTCAGAGCTATAAACCCATGTTACTGGTGCAAGCCCAAGTGAGAAAAACATGACATATAAATAACATGTAGCTATACTTAACCAAAGTGCCCAAACTACCTTTTGGTCATGAGCTTGGTTCACAATGGTTAAAGCCATTCCTAGTCCTATAAGGGCAACTATCATTCCTCCAACACTTGTCAATAGAAGTTTTCGCCTTCCAGCTTTATCAATAAAGAAAGTGGATATAGTTATGAAAATGGTTTTTGTGACCCCGACTCCTATGGTAGCTAACAAGAGTTTGTCCTTGGATGTAACACCGGCTTTCTTGAAAATCCGTGGGCTATACAAAATTACAGCTTCAATCCCAGTTGCGTGCTCGAAAAAATGAATTCCAATGGCTGCTAGTAGCATCCATCGGACCGGTGGGGTTGGTCTTAGGAGTAACTCTTTCCATACACCTTTGCCACGCGTTTGTTGCTTGGTTGTGACATAATCGTCATTACAATTAAGGTCTATCCCGGCTGCTAGTTTGATGTCTTGCAGTCGGGATAGAGCTTCTTCTTTAGTGTGTGAGACTTTTAACAAAACCTGTTTTGCATCCCTAAGATGGCCCCGCATGACGAGCCATCTTGGGGATTCTGGCATTTTTAAAATGCCTAAAGCTAATGCTAAAGAAGGAATGGTCGCAATTATGAACATTACCCTCCAACCAATGTTCAAAGCTAGTTTTCCACAAAAGTAGTTTGATATATATCCTGATAAAATACCCAAACTAATCCCAATTTCGGGTAATGAAGCTAGGATTCCCCTAGTGCTAGTAGCTGAAATCTCGGCTGAGTAAACCGGAGCAATAACAAGTGCAAATCCTACTCCAACACCGGCCACACATCGGCCCGTCAATAAGACTGCGTAGTTTGGTGCAAAGCCCATTAGTAAGGATCCACAAAGGAAGATGGTGGAGGCTAGGCTAATGGTGTAGCGACGGCCTATGTAGTCAGCTGTTCTACCGGCGCTTAGAGCCCCAATTAGAGCACAAAAGTTGATGATTCCGGCTAGGACTTGGATTTGTGTATCGTTGATTTTGAGATCATCTTTGATGAAGATCATGGCTCCGCTCATAACGCCCGTTTCTGAATAAACAAACACAAAGAGATTAATCACACACTCATTGTTACAAAAGAATGGCGTACAAAGACATTAATATATAATTTTGTTACAAACAACTCATAATACATACTATATACATATATGTATTTTACATGGAAATGGAAGACAAATATGCAAGAAGTTGGGCCGCTAATTTTTTATAATACCAAAACATAGACGTTTAAACACTATATATAGTTTCAAAAAAAAAAAACAAAAAAAACATAAGCTATGTTATAAAAGTACAAAAAATAAATTAACAATCATTTCTTATTTCTTTGATTATATACTCCTTAAATATTTTCGATCTGTTAACAATTTTCCAACCCTTGCTACCGAGAAACGACTAATTGACTAATATGAGAGACAAGCCTCAAAGAGATACAATATACAAATGCATGAGATCGATAACGTATAAGATTATATAGAAGTAATTATTAAGGAGATAATTAATAAGTAGTACGTACCATAACCAAAGATGATGGATATCACAGAAGCAACAATGGCACAAGCGCATGAATACTTATTTATCTTTCCATCTTCAATTCCTTTTCCTTCTTCCATCGATCTTAATTACAAGCCACGTACTCTACCTTGTATATATTAATATGTATATGTATAAGATTTTTTAATATAATGGTGGGAAATATATATTGTTTAGAGGTAGTGAGTGAGATGAGAAGATGGGTTAGCCAAACACACGAAAACTAAGGGGGGAGATATCTCATATATATATAGGCTTAAAAGTAGACTACTACTCCGATTCGAATTGACCATTCTTTTTAAATATATATCATCTTTTCTTTCTTATTTAGTGTGCGATCAGTGACGTCTTTGAGGATTTATGGACCTAGTCCGAACAAAAAAAAAGCTCCTAAACTAAGTGTATCAAATTACATTAAATAAACTAATAATCAAAAATTAACCTGTGAGACGATCAATAATTTAATAATTAAATCTGAATTTTAAAATTAACAATTTAAGATTATGCTTAAATAAGTAAAATCTAAATCTAAAACATAAATAAAATTTCAATATGTTCAAAATAATATAAAAAATTTTAGAAAAGATAAGCAACAAACTGCTATGCTATTTTTTTCTTAAATAATATATGAGAAAAATGAATATGTGATTGTCATGTACCTAAACTTAGGTATAAAACACCTCACATACTAATTTTTTTAATATTTTGTATAATGAATAAATGATTCGGTTCTATGTTTTTATGAATGAAAAATTAAGATGTGAGGGTTTTATACCTAAGTTTAGGTACATGACAACCACATATTCTCATTCCTCCTAATATATACATGTATATATTGTTTACAATAAATGAGAAAAATAGCTACTTACGTTGTAAAAAAAAAAAACGGGCTTGACTGCCCAGTCACGAGGTAACATACTGAATAACCTTTTTCCTATCCACAAAAGTATGTAAGTAGCTTTTGTATGCGGGTTAAATTATATGCTTTAATTTTAGATTATTGTTAAAATTTATAATGGACTTAGTTAATTACATTTACGAATACATAACTTTTAACATATATAACATTAAAAATAAAAAAAATCGGACCCCCTAAATAATCTGGTCTCAGCCGGTCGGCCACTTCGGCCACCATCTAATCCGCCCTTGTGTGTGATAATATTAACAAAATTAGCATTCAGCCATTCACATCCAATTATAATTTATAAGGCCTCTTAATATTTGTGTCGAGTTGTCCATGTCGCAACAGAGTTATCCATATGGCCTTAATATATTAACTAAAAGGATTAAATATAAATATATTCTTAAATTAATTAACTGTGATGGAGTAGTAATTAATTTCTTTTGATTATTATTGACTAAAAATAATACCAAAAATTGATTATTCTGTCATATATCTCGATCTATACCGCCAATAAATGACTAAATGCTCTGCATTTATATGAATTATCCAATTATCCAATATCAACCCTACTAGCAAGTATTAAATATTAAATAATTTATACATTTATTTACAAGGGAAAAAAATGCATGTTTATCCCGACTTTTATTTAGTTTTAAAAAACAGCAATAATAAGTGATAACAACTATACCATTAGTGACGTTACATGTCTTTCATAATTATAATTACTTCCCAATATAGCTTAGTGATTGAGCAACAGCTTTACATGTTATAGGTCTTGAGTTCGAGACATGGGAAAGACATTTCAATGAATTTTACAAATAAAGTCCTACAGTGAAGCAGGTTTGAGTTTTACAGAGGGGGCAATGTTTTATCCCAATTAAATGTTTTGCCAGTTGAGAGTTTCTCCTCCTACTAGGTATTGGAGGTGAGGAGGCTCTCTAGCACGGACCCGGTTAAGACAACGTATGCTAGACCCTCCGCTGCGAGTAATGCACGCCTTTCAAAAGAAAAAAAAATATGTATATTAGTAAATATGGTAACAACGTGATAATTACCTCGGATAAGAGTTTGATTTTATTAGAATTGTATTTGTCGGGCAACTAGATAATAGTTTTAAAGGTGAATTACATAAATCATAACTGAAATATACTATCCTTTTTCCATACCTATAATTGGACTAAGCCTGCGATACCTCAACTTGTCGATTGTGGACTCGGACCGTAACTAAAACTAACGATCGTGAAAGAGATGTTAAGTTACGCCATGTGCACGACCCTTGCACTAAGACAATGCATACCTAGCCCTAACGACCCTTAAAAGGGATGTTAAGTCACCCTTTTAACGGTCGTTAGGGCTAGGTATGATCTGAGTGCAAATTAGACAAGTTGGGGTATGGCTAGCATAATAAACAAATTGCAGGTATCGAATGAGTAATATGAGGTATACTTTAGATATAATCCTGTAATTTATCTTACTTTTAATTATATATGATTTTTTTAAAAATTGGATTATTATTAATTATAGATTAAAATGTCACATGTTTAACTGCGTCATTTGTCGATCAAAAACACTTTAATCCTGTCTATGTGTATTGGTAGAAATCTATTAGAGTCGGTCCCAATGATTACAGTATTAAGAATGAACCGAGAAAAAAGCGAACACTACTAACGTAACAGCCTATTTTGATGCTTTTTGTGATATGTGGGTTAATGTGTGTAGATGTAGGGTACTATGCGAGTTGTCATATATTTTCAACCACGTTTAGCTAGACTAAAAGATAGATGATAATTAAATAATAAAATACTATAATATAAGTTAGAAACATAAATATACTATCATTAAGGCTAAACGGAGTGGTATTGCCGGGGGTTGGACTACTTTCACCACGTCGCGCCATGTGACATCCTGGGTTGCTGGAGGTTGCGTGGAAAAAATGGGGAGTGGAGTTGTCTGGAAGGTGGGGTAGCCTAATGATTGATTTCTTCTTTTATTTAATTTCTTTGTGTTTGACTTTAATTAACATAAATATAAAATATTTCATATTTTTTAGATTTTCCTAAAGTCGCTCATGGTATCCCTTTCTAGGATTGTATTAGTATGCTCTGCGTCTGCAACCTTAGTTGTTGATCTCTCGCATCAGAAAACCAATCTTACAAGAGTTTATCAGACTGGTCCGATACGACAGATTCTTATTGAGTCGGTAGAAAGCTTGTTGTGTGCGCAGTGAGGCAAGAGGCCATGGTAAGTCGCGATTTGGTACGAGCTTGGAAATCTCAATAAGTGTTGTTGCAAGTATCTAAACCCAGTTATGAACACAGATAACCGTCTATCCCGCTCATCTTCTTTTTCTAGTTTCCGCCGCCCCTCTTCTTCTAGAATTGATTAGCCGTATGATGTCTCATACTTATATGATGATTCTAGGATTCCCATCACTAAAGTCCCAATTGTCAATCCTTACGTTGTTTTCTCTAAACCGCAGAAAACTTTCACAAAAAGAGTTAGAAACATTATAAGCCCTCCGGCAAACTCATGTGCCAGGGAGATTGTTCAAACATCTAACTTCTGTTCACACCAACTCCCAGCAACAACCTCCGAACACCATGTAACCATAGAATTACCCCCAGATCTACGAAGGATCAGTCTTAACCATGGCTACACCCACATGGCCACATCCACTTTGGTGCAGTGAAGCTTGCACTCACCTTTCATGGTAGAAAATGACTACCAGCGTTCTCCCGCATAGCTTTGGTTGACACTAGGTTCAAGGAATACCAACACGCATGTATTGGTACAATCTAAACAACCTTAAATGCTGGAACAGTCTTCATGACTTTCTACCCCAACTTCAATATGCCTCTCAATGACCTTTCAGTGATGACAACCTTGAAAGCTCATATTCAAATAGGAGGAACCCCACAAGTTAACACCTTTCAGGCCACGTTTCATTATCAGATGGCATACAGAGTCCAAAATCATTGTTTGGACATTATGGTACCTGGTCAAGACAACTCTGGTGATGCACTGCTCATAGGTGTGAATTCCAATGCTACACCAACATGCACATACGTTCCTAAGAAGTTATCCAGGGAAAAGCTTATAAAGGCTACTCCCAGAAAAATGGAAATTATGAACAGATCCATCAAGCAACACCGGTCCAAACTACAACAACTCCGGATTTTGTCCTACATCATGACGGTTTTGTTGAAGTTAAGTTTGCAACTCAAGATCGAAGGGATGTGTTCCCCTCGATAAATATGATCCAACCGGTTGAAATGCCCAATGATGATACACACTTCCCTTATGATGTGTATAACTGTAAGGTATGCTTAGATGAGGCAGATCAAGTAAAATATGATAAAGACATTCCCAAAAGAAAGAAGAAAGGACCACAAACATCTCTAAAAAAGAGGTATGAAGCTGGAGACCCTACTATTGGTCTTCTTGACAAACCATCTGGAAAATTTGACTATTATGTCTCATATGAAGATTCACCGCCTAAACCTTCATCACCCACAAAACCAGAGATCCAACCAGATCTAAATTGGAAAGAGTGCTTTGTCATTACCCCATCCCCAACATCCTCGGAATACCAAACAGAATTCCTACCGTTATCCTCCTTTGAAAATCCTCAACAAAAAACCAAACACAGCTGGAAAGTCCAAACTCCAAATATTATTGGTCCTGGTGGTGTCACTAATACCATCTCTCCTGCTGAAGACACACTAAACTGGCAAAGTGAAAACGTTGTTGCTCAAAACAAGGCCCTTCAGACAATCATTACCCAACAGCAGACGGCCTCACAAGAACAGCAAGCAATACTAACGAGAGTACAAGGCTTAGAGGGAATCATTTATGATCTCAAGTCCAAAATTCTTGAGGTTCATAGTGAGCTCCTTGAAATGGTTAAGGACATCCCGTTCTCCCATAGACCTAAGCATCTCGTCAAAAAGGAAGAAGAGAGAGCAACGTCTAGACGCTCTTGCTGATGATCCATGGAGGGTGGCTACTACCCCATTTGTCAGACCATCTTTTAATTCACAATCGTTGTCAACATCACTGTTTGCAACACCATCTCCATCACTTCGACTCTGGTCAAAAGAGCAAACCCAAATCAAACAGAGAGCAAGAAAGGCTTCCCCAACACAAAATGTCCATTCTGAAGGAATAAACCAGCAACCATCATCAAGCAACACAAAAGAGCAAGTGGTTGATGACAACATGATGATAGCCTCTTCCAAAGCCCCAAAATCCCTACGTAACAAAGAAGAAAACGCCATCTCCTCTTTCTTGTATAACTTATGCCAGGAAAATCAAAATCAACCTAAAACAGTGGCTCCTGTCATTGTTCCAAAATCAGATGACGAAACAGATTCTTGTTCTGATAATGGCTCTTATGAAGACTTACCGCCAACAACTGCTTTTGAACATTTGTTCATGGCAGAACCAGAAGAAGCCACAGAAAAGAACGCGTTTTACTCTGAGGTTGATGATGTTATGTCTGGAACAGCTCAAAATGAAAACAATGAAAGTGTACACAGGCAACCAAGCAACGATTCAAAAAAACAGTTCACTTTTGATGATATCCCGCCATCAAAATGGAGGGAAAGAAGTATTGAAATGTTGACTTGGTGTACAGCTGAGCTCCAGTATTACAACATCGACATAGTTATTAAAAGATTCCTAACCAGATGCCAAGGCAGACTCAGAGACTGGTATATGAGTCTTGGTGATTACAGAGCCCATCAGCTGCTTTCTGCACAATCAGCAGAAGTTTTCATGAACTTTATAATATTGGAGTTCATTGTAGATACAACGCAACACACTGTTCATGCCAGAGAAGAATTTCTAAAAATGAAGTGTTGTTCGTTCCAACTAAAAGACTTGGAAAAGCACTACAACAGGATGTCAGAAAGATTCTACTGCTTAAATGGCATAGATGACGTAAATCTGAAACAAGTCTTTTTAAACTCCTTCCCGGAATCTCTTGCCAATGAAGCATACAGAGCATTAGAAATCAAAAACAAGACGGTTGCTAATGTCACCTTGGGAGAACTCTTCCAACTCATAAAGAATGCTTTGTCTAAGCTGTGTAACCAAAAGAAATTTTTGGTTGAATTTGAGAAAACCGGAAAGAGTCTTGGATCAGCTTGTGATGAAAGACATTTAAAGATCAAATGCAAAGATGAATCATCATGTAGTTGCTCTCGTCCTCCAAAGAAGCCACCTGTTATAAAAAACTTTAGTGATTACTATTCATCTGGAAAAAAGAATAAAAAAGACCAAAGGAATTGGAAATTCCTTAGCAAGAAAGAGTATAGAGGAACAGATACTGATCAATGCTATGTCTGCAACAAGAAAGGGCACTTTGCTAAAGATTGCAAAGAAAAAAGGAAGACTCAAGCACTGATTGAAGCAATCAACAAAATTGAACCAATAAATGTTTTAGATCTTGAGTCCTTGTATTCCTTGGATGATAACCCTGGAGAAAGGACAGTCTGCTCAATCTACTACAATAAGAATGAGTTAGACACAGACGAGTCAGATATGGATGAGTCAACTGACTCAGAGATGGGTCCCAGGCCTATCTACATGGCACAATTGGCTCTTCCTGAACAGGAGAGTCACCCGCCCCTATCTCTCCCCCAAGAGCCATCACTGTATCTCGACAAGAAAGGCGCTACCAGACAAATAAAAGACCCCCCAAAGAAGTGGAAGGAATCTGTTAAGAGACAACTCACAAGTGAGGTCCTACAGGCTATTAAAAGTAGACCTAATGATATGATTGCGCCTGCAAAGATTCCCAATGATGAAGGCAAGATAATGCTCCAAATGAATGCCCATAAGCTCAACAGTTCTTTGATTAGACAGAAGATTCCAACCTTCTCGAAGAACCAATGGACCTTTACTGTTCAGCACAAGATCATGAATGACCTCAGAAATGATGGCTATAAAAGGAAGTACAAAAGCATGGGGCATTACTCACAAACCACAATGAGTACTTCAGAACCAACAAAGCCATTTCATCAACAACTGAAAGAAGAAGGCGTTCCAGGAGAAATCATAGAAGTGGTCAACAAAAACAACATAACTAACCCATCCCTTTTAACTTGGAAAGAGTTACTCACCATCACCATAAAAACACATGGCAAACCCCTAGATGGCCTTTATTTCCACCCAGACCACCCATACTTGAGCACTCTACGTATCAAACGACTAGATGCTCTACCAGAAGAAGCTCTAGGTTTCTTATGGTACCTCACCGAAGAATTCTGTATGGCTTTTGGCTTTAACTCCCAGTAGCTGGTAACCTACCTAGTTCAATGTGAACTGGGTGAATTCTCCAAGAGTGAACTCAATACCTACCGTCTTCTCCAATGGTTTTTTCCAATAAGTGAATGGATTTATGCATTACGAAGAGCCCCCAGGAAGCATTGTTTAGTCACTCTTTACAAACCCAAGTTCCATAAATCCACACAACGATGCAGCCCAGATGAGTTCATCCAAGCCTGGATGGATCTGAATCCGGCAGACTCATTTTACAGACAGAATCACCATGAATCCTGGATACAGACTCGCATGACGCTAGCAGAAGCTAACAAGTCGGATGTTGCAGAAAAGGACCCAGACATTCTGAACGGAACCAAAGACATCCAAAATCATCCACAAGTGCGTGAATGGGATCAAGCTTACATCCAAAATCTTCACCAAAGTCCATTATTTCACAGTCCCAGCTACGATGAGCGATGCAGATTAATGGTCAACAATGGTGGATGGTCGCTAAGATGCTTAATCCCCAGAAAGAAGTTTAATATTGTGTGTCATTTGTTTAATATTGTCTTAATAGTGTGTTAAGTGTGTCTTAAGTGTGCTTAAAAATAAATAAGGTCTTAACCACTCTTAAAGTGGTTAAACCATGTACTAGAATTTTCCATCTAGATATTTCTATCTAGATATGTCCATAAGTTATGATGTCATGCATAATGTAATGGAGCATTTCCTTTGCCTATAAAAGGAAGCCTACCCCTCATTTGTAAACCATCCAAGAAAAGAAATTAAATTTCTTTCTATACTTCTCTCTCTAGTTTCTTACTCTAAATAATTCTCTTTTGGTTCCTAAGAGCTTCTTCCAAGCCTTAGTATTTCATAGCTCCTTCCGAGCTACTAAGTGCTGCTTCCCAGCCTTAGTGTTTAATTGCTCCTTCCGAGCCACTAATTGCTGCTAATTCCCAGCGTTAGTGTTACTAAGTGCTCCTTTTGAGCCTTAGTGTTTAAGAGCTGCTTCCCAGCTCCTTAGTGCTGCTTCCCAGCCTAAGTGTAGAAGCTCCTTCTGAGCTAGCTCCTTCAAGAGCTTCTAGCTCCCTTGAGCTTTGAGTTTCTTACTGGTCTTGTATAGATCAGCCATACCCTCCCCCCCTATCTGGTACATATATAAAATAATTACATATGTATTTCGTATTCTTGCCTCGCTTGCACCGTATGGACGTTTTTTCTAAAAATCTTATTACAACCACTAAACACACAGATAGTTTTTGTAGACGATATATCGTATTCAATATACAAAACGCGTTTTGGTAAATATTTTGAATACAATATATCGTTCTTCAAAAAACTAACCGTATGTTTAGTGGTTGTAATGAGATTTTTGTAAAAACCATCCCAACGGTGCAAGCGAGGATACGAAATACATAAATTATCAATAAATTTAGAGAAAATACATAAATTACAAATTTAGAAAAATACATAAACTAGAACTTAGGGCATCTCCTTAACAACTCTCATTCTGCCATATAATGAAATGGCCGCTCGCACGTCGCCGTAAACTCGGTCAAAGCATTTTGGATACTTGCCTCATTAGGTTGGTTGTTCAAACGAGTGAAAAATTGGTTGAAAGAGTGAATAGATCCGCACATTTTACGCCATCTAGCCTCAACGGAGTCTTCGCCACGATAGCCGGCCGGTTGGTTTTCCATATTCAAAGAGAAAGTAGTAACTCTTGTCCAAAATGTTCTTGATCTTTGGTAACTCTCTACAAACAAGAAAAACAAAAACAAATTATCAATTGAAAAATCATCAACAACGGTTAAACGAAAAGAAAAACAAGAAAACATACCACAATTTGGGTCCTCCGCTACCTCGATCCAAGCTTTGGTTAAACTAATTTCTTCCGCCTTTGTCCAAGCTATATATATCTGATTGCAAAAATGATAGGGAGATTTTATAAATATTGAAAAGGTTGGGAGAGAAATATGTATATATTGTGTGTGTGAAGTGAAAATGGAGATGTATGTATATATAGGGGGGATAAGAAAATTAATTAATTTTTTTTTTTGGTCAAACATTCAAGCCTCAACGGTTGCTTTTACCTCGTTCACCACGCCAGTCAAACGCTCCCATTGCAACCCGTAGAGATCGCCTAAAGGACGGATCGCCTGGCCGGGCCGGTGTGCTCGGCGACTTGGAGGCGAAAAGCTGTGGATCGCCTACCCAAAGCGCCTTACTCCGTTCAGCCTAATAATTACCTAACTTAACATGTCATTTGGATTAAAATAAACACTTGTTGCAAGTGTTTACACCAGCCGAAGATTTATCTAAAAATAACTGAAGCATGTGACCGCATATTTGTATAGTGAAATTGGTGGCTTCAGGTATAGTTTCACTAAAGCTTCACTTCAATCCCAAATAAAGATTAGCTGAAGCATTCTCACTGAATTCGAAGGTTGAGAAGATGAATATTTTCTTCATGGTGGAGTCCAAAAGATTATCTTAACTAATCAAATATTGAATCAAACATCAATTTAAAAGTGACATAAACTTTTACACTAATTACGAGGAATTGCACTTTATGTACTTTATGCTACTGTTGCGTATACAAGTACATAAAAGTTGCAATGTATAAAACAAACATGTCTAATAACATAATGTTTTGTTTACTTTGCAAGAGCCTAATTTAATGGACTGTTCAAGATTTATGAACAATGTCTTAAATGCTCTCAAACATATTTGTACTAAGAAAATTAACGTCATTAGAAATTTTGCCAATAAATAGATAGTTTGTAAATGCTTAACTTTTTGCATGAAGCAAAGTAGTTTACTTATGCATTTCTTCTCTATTGTGTTCGAAAATAATAAATATTTCACAACTATAAGTATTTATTAGAACACATTAGTAATTCCAAGTTGTTTGATCAAATTGTTTTCGTAGATTGTTAGGATATTTACATTTGTCTTTTTTTGGAACGACAGGATATTTACATTTTATTATTATGATTTCACAATAATTTTGTATTTTGTTTATATTCAATAAATGAAATATTGATACGTCCCACGGTGTATCAATATACCAAAGTATATTGAACACAGAAGAGTTGTAGAGGGGGGGTGAATACAACTTTTCACAATCTTTACAAACTTTTTAACACAAAACGTTTTAAGATTCAGATAATGAATATTAAGCAAGTAAGTAAAGTGCAGGAATCATTAAAACAGTAAAGCAGTAAAGAAATAAAAACATTCTTGAACACAGATTGTTATTTTCAAATGTAATCCTTTATTAAGAAATAATCTATACAAAGAATTACAGGGTTGTTGCGGAATAAAGATAGCCTATAGATATCTAAACAACCCTATGAAGTGACAAACAACAATCAATTAGTTTCAGCTCACGAGAATCAGCCCAAGCTGATCTCGTACAGACTAAGCTGTGTGTAAGAGCAGAGAAACTTGTGTGAAGAATGATTCTCAGGAAAATGCCACACATATGCAATCCATGAATGAGGCTTTTATAGGCACAAGCGCTCCTTCATTAGGTGTCCGTTGCAGCTACGTGTTCTTCAATCAGTGGTTGATGAAGGAATAATCAATCGTGCCTTTCATGGTACTTGTGGTCCCCCACGTACTGACGCACATTCTTCATCTACCAATAGGAGTATGGACACGCATATGTAAAACAACCACCAACCTGGATCCTAGGATTCTTCCTAGTCACGTCATTTGTCCTTATCTTCAATCCAGGTTGTTATCTTCACTTGATTGTCAGACACAGATTGGGCCATTTGTCAAGATACCAATCTGCCTAAGTGTTTCCAAGCTGACTGCTAATCCCAAGCTGTCTTCCACTCACAACTTGGTCTTCTATCTTCAATCCTCCTCTTCGACTTGGACTGAATGCTAATACAATTTGATACAGCTTGAATAACACTTGCTTCCATAAGATATTACAATTACAAGTATGAAGCGTGATCTGGGTCAGAGACAGATCGTAAGCTGTATCAGCTTAGTCTGACCCAGATCAGAGTATAAGAACCAAAAGATTACTAAGTGTTTATAGGTCAGATTTGTCATCATTAAATTTACAATTAACATTGGGACTCAACAATCTCCCCCTATTTGATGATGACAAAACCCTACTACACTTTTAACTATCAGCTTACAAAGAGTCAAATGAAAATATGACTAACATCTTGTGACCCTTTGAATCTTTTGGGTTCTTTTCAATCTGATATGAAATTTTAACAAGACAACTGAATTTAGTATTACAATGAGACTTTATTCCCCAATCAACTCTACAGTTTCTTGCTTAACTTCAAAAGATGGAGCAATCGTCACATCTACTTGCCTATTTAACCCTTCATCTATAAGGAACTGCTCATACCCATTACCTTGTTCACTAAAGGTAACACAAAATCTGTACAAGGTAAAAAGGTGCATAGTTGGTACCTCTTTCAGCTCAGCAGTCCTTTGGAATACAAGTTGCCCTCTTGCATCCACAAAATACATACCATGTTCAGGTTCAGTAATGTGCATTCCACTTCTTGCATTTTCCATACCAGCAGGAAGAGACAGATTGAGATGACTTAGAATTCTGTCTAGAGCATCAGGAGATAATAGCCCAAGAAACTCTGAAGGGTTCAAGTTTCTGAGGAAGTCTGTGTGATCACCTTCAGGAGCTATGAGCCTAACATTTCTTTTCCTCTTCTTCTTGAGTGGCTCTTCTGACTCATCTTCATCATCCAAATCATATGCTTTTGGTCTTGGAAGGCCAGTGATATCAATCTTGTATTTTACAATTGCAGCAAACTTTTTCTCAATGGCTTCCAAGATAGTCTCTTTATGAATTCCAGGCATACTAGTGATGATATCATGCAATTCAACCCACTCTGTGTAACCTAGATCAAGCAGTTTGTCAAGATCACGGGTTTCCCAGTTGGTTTCATAACCTCTCCTTGTAAGCCTTATGCTGGGAATGCTTTTTCCTTTTTGCCTTTTCAGTAGAACCTGGTGGATTGGTTCTGGATGACTTCTATAATGGATCTTTTCAGTGACTTGTCTTTTCTCCAAAGCATCCAACCAATTATGGGCTTTCACACTTTCTTTCACATCTTTTAGTTTCTGTGATGGTGTAGAATGAGCCACCATTTTCTTTTTTTCTTTTCCTTTGCTCACAACTTTCTTCTTAGAACCAATGGCTGCAAGATCTTCTTCATCTTCTTTATTCAATTGTTCTTGAACAGCCTTGGCAATTTCAGAATCAGACTTAGTTGCAGCAATTCTTTCTCTTTCTAGTCTGTCCTCCTTAAACATCTTATATGCCACCTCAACTGTTACCCCAAGCTGTGGAGCAGTTTGAGTTGCAAGCTCCCAATCCTTTTCTTTCTTAGTTAAGATCTTCACACCACTTGACCCAGCTTCTGTTGTTCTTTTCTTGATCATGAACTGGGACAGAGTGGTTGTGTCTTCACTAGATGAAGATTCATCAATTTGCACTTTGGGAGCTGGGTCAGCTTGAGTTGGCACAGCTTGCACAGGAACAGCTTGGGAGGACTTTCTTTTCTTTTCAACTTTCTTATCTTTTTCAACACCAACTTCCTTCCTTATATCTCCCATTACATTATTTACAGTCTCCCCCTTGGTTGTATCACTCTCCTTCTTAGTTTCTTCATTTAATTTTCCAACAGTTTCACCACCAGACTCAGATTCTGGTCTTTTTATCTCTTCCACATCTTCCTTCTCACTTTCCACCCTTGAACCATGCACAACCAATCTTCTATCTTTTTGTGCTTCCTCAGCTCTGGCCTTTTCCTGTCTCACTTTCAATCTTTCAAGGTATTCTTCAATCTCCTTGTCAACCTGAGCTTGTTGTCTTTCTCTTTCCAGCTCTATTTCAGCTTCACTCATTGCACTCCTTTTTCTTTTACTAGCATTCTTCTCCCCCTTTTTGTCATCATCAGCAGGGAAAGAGCTCACTGGAGTTGCAAAGAGGCCTTTGAGTTCTTGGTTGATCAGGTCGACTTTGATATTTGTAAGACAGCAGGCTCTTCTCAGTTCAACATAATCCTCATGGAGGAGTTTGATCTTGGATTTAACACCCTTAGAAACTTCAATCAAATCATTTTTGAAGTCAGCTTGTGACTTATTTGAAGATTGAAGTTCTATGGTGACTTCCCTTTTAAACTTGGTTGCAGCATTTTCAATCTGACCCAGAGTAATCTTGTTCCATTCATTCTCTACATTTACTGCTTTTGTAAGACTGTCAAGAGACTCTGTCAGCTTGCTCTGGTTCTGCTGCATCACATTAACTGCTTTCTTAACATATTCTTCCAATGCATTCTGATCATGACTAAGCTTGTCCACCTTCTTATCCGTCAAATCCTGATCCTTTTGGATCTTTTCCAAGCATTCGGTCAGCTTTGAGCTCTCAACCTTAGAGGTTGAAATGAACTCAGTGAGCTGACCCACCACATCTGAAAATGAGAATGTGGCAGCTTGGGAAGAACTTGCAGTTAGCTTGAAAGCCACTGACTCTGGAAAGAGCAGCCTACAATCCTTAATTTCAGGGTCATTGGGCATATTTAGAAGGGGGTGGAGGTTTAAGGAGTTTTGGAACATTTGCTCATGAGAGTGAGTCTCATGAGTGGATCTGTCAGAATTGATGATGAGTTGGTCAGCCTGAGAAAGATTAACGTTTAATTCAGGCTGAGGGCCAGTGGGAATGTGTTGATCTTGATTTTGATCAACTCCTCCACTGGCATCTTCCATCAGAGCATCCCTTGAGGATGGATGGGCAAACTCATCATCGAATGAAGAATCACTTCCGGAGATAGTGATCAGATTCTCATTGACATCGTGAGGACCATCAATGGTTCCCTTTGCTGCACAAGGGGCTGACATGACTGCCTTAAAGACAGCCAAGTAACCTACAAAATCCCTCTGTCCGAGGACAGATGCAGACACAGACTCTGCAGGTGTAATGTTTTGTGCATTTGATTGCCCTTCAACAGAGGTGTGTTGTTGCACCAAAGTATCCTTAGGGAGAATTGAGGCCTGTACCCCTCCTTGTGACATAGAAGGGGCATTGGCAGCCTGTGTAGACTCAAAGTGTAAGATAGAAGAAGTCTGATCAGCTTAGGGAGGAGAAGCAGTGTCACCTATGCGTTCGATACTTCTCTCCTTAGGCTGACCATCCTCAGAAATGATGTGCATTGACTCTGACTCACTTTGGATCTGGGCTAGATCCTCTGTTACCCCTTTAATGATATCATCAACCTTTTGGGAGGCTGATGATGGTGAATTCGGTTTTGACACAGCATGACCTTGGGAGGAGGTCTTTCTTTCAATACCTTCACCCTGTTTGGAGGGTTGGGTAGCAATGGGTGTTCCCTTTAACTCGTCTACACTCTTTTGGAAGAGTGCAGATGGGCGTGGTGTGTTCGGCTTGTCAGCTTGGGTGGCAGGGATAGCTTCGTAACGTTCTTTAGCTTTCCCTGCACCTTGGGGGATCTCAAGATTGGATGAAGTAATATCAACCCCAGAAGCTGACCAGATTTCTTATTCGATCTTTTCTTTTAGGCCTTGAGAGGTACTAAGTCCTCAACAAGGGGTCTTTTAGAGTCGGATTTTGAGCGAGTGGACGAAGGTGTGGCTAGGGAGGCTGATGTTTTGGCCAACCCTTCACCCTCTTTTGTAGGAGTAGAATGTTGAACAGATTCAGAAGAGTTTGAGGGTTCAGAAGCATGTGTACCTGAGTCCCCCTGATTAGAAGATTGAGTGTCAGACTCAGATCGCGTCGAAGTAGGGACAACTTCCTCAAGTGCTTCTTGATCCTCTTCTCTTTTCCTGCAAAAATCAAGGTAGATCTGCATTGCTCGGGTCAGACCCTGCACAGATACCTTTAGGACTATTGAAGATGTTGTTATTTATAGATTTGCATTCCACAGTCTGACCAGTTTGCAGACTGTAATCATTGTCAAGAATAGCTTCAATGATAAGAGCAAGAATCCTACCATAAGGTATGGTAAGACTCTTCTTATGAACGCGATCAACAAGGTCCTTAAAGATTAAAGCAGCAAAATCTATTCTGGTCATGGTGACCATTAGATGAAAAATCTGCAATTCTAGGACATTAGGCTGATCAAAGCTGCCTGCCTTTACTTGTAAAGTTTTCGAAAAAGTGCTCAATAAGTAGTTCCAAATGCCAGTTAAATGTTTCATTTTAACTACTGAAGCCAATGGACCAGTATATCCAACTTCTTGTAAAACATTTTTGGCTTCAGTATGAGACACAACAACATCATATTCATCATCAGACATATATGACAGCTCAAAAGCAGACCTAAGCCTCTCATAAGAAATGTATACCTTTTTCTTACCGTTGAGGATGGAGCCATAGATTGCAGCATCTCTTTTCTTATTCTGTTTTACAACACAGCTCGCCCAAAATTCACACAAAAGATCTTGAAACACCCAGTCTGGTTTCTCAATCATCACCTTGCCGAATGGATGATACCATAAGAAAGCTACAATCTCATCATAATCAATTCCATCCTCTTGTCTGTAACCAAGAGCTACCAATCTTTCTTTGTTTCTGGTCACAACTCCCCTTTCATCCATTTTGTTTCTGTAGACCCACTTGGTTCCAATCACAGTCTTGTGATGAGGTCTTGGAACAAGTTCCCAAACCTTGTTTCTTTCAAACTGTGTTAGCTCATCTTGCATTGCATTAACCCAAGAGGGATCTTCCAGAGCTTCATCAACCTCAGTTGGTTCCATCTTGCTTACAAAATTGACAAACATGCAAAAGTTGCCTGTTGCCTTTCTTTTTGTTTTCACACCAGAGAGTGGATCACCAATGATTTGGTTGATTGGATGACTTTTTGTCCATCTAGTAACTGGGACAATGGACTGATTCAGATTAGATGGTTCAGCATGATCAGCTTGAGGAAGAGGCTGATCAGCTTGTGGAATGGAGGAGTCTGAACCAGTTGCAGAGTCATTTAATGGATTCTGAACAATAACTTCAGTAGGAGTAGGATCAGCTTGTGGAATGGAGGAGTCTGAACCAGTTGCAGAGTCATTTAATGGATTCTGAACAATAACTTCAGTAGGAGTAGGATCAGCTTGTGGAATGGAGGAGTCTGAACCAGTTGCAGAGTCATTTAATGGATTCTGAACAATAACTTCAGTAGGAGTAGGATCAGCTTGTGGAATGGAGGAGTCTGAACCAGTTGCAGAGTCATTTAATGGATTCTGAACAATAACTTCAGTAGGAGTAGGATCAGCTTGTGGAATGGAGGAGTCTGAACCAGTTGCAGAGTCTTTTAATGGATTCTGAACAATAACTTCAGTAGGAGTAGGCTGATCAGCTTATGGAATGGAGGAGTCTGAACCAGTTGCAGAGTCATTTAATGGATTCTGAACAATAACTTCAGTAGGAGTAGGATCAGCTTGTGCATCTTCAAAGATTGGAACTTCTTCTTCTTCTTCTTCAATGAGTTGTTCCCCCTGAGTTTGAGCATTATTAGCTCCAATTGGAGGATTAGTTGGAGGCTCATTCTCAGGTACAGCCAGTTCTTCAAATATGAAGTCTTCATCTTCAGGAGGAGAGCAGTCTGGCTTAGAACAACCTTCATCAATGCTTACATTTACAGAGTTCTCAATTGTTTTGGTTCTCTTGTTGTACACTCTGTAGGCCTTCATCATTGTTGCATATCCAAGTAGGATACCTTCATCTGATTTCTCATCAAACTTTCCAAGATGGTCTTTCTGATTCAGAATATAGCAAGGACTTCCAAACATTCTTAGGAAACCAATCTCAGGTTTTCTCCCCTAAGAAGTTCATATGCAGTCTTCTGGTGTCTTTTCACAATGAGGGATCTGTTCTGGGTAAAGCAAGCTGTGTGTACTGCTTCAACCCAGAAATGAGACTTGACATTGTTTTGAGCCATCATGGATTTGGCAGCTTCAATAAGAGTTCTGTTTCTTCTTTCTGCAACACCATTCTGTTGAGGAGTTCTGGCAGCTGAGTAGACTTGTGAAATTCCCTTTTCACTGCAGAATGAATTAAGAGTGATGTTCTTGAATTCAGTGCCATTATCACTTCTTAATTGCCTAACAGGCCTTTTGTAGAGAATTTCAGCTTGCTTGATGAAATGAATAATGCTGTCAGCAGCTTCACTCTTGTGTCTTAGAAAGAAAACCCAGGTGTATCTTGAATACTCATCAACAATTACCAAGGAGTACCTCATTCCAGTGAATGATGGAGTACTAATTGGTCCAAATAAGTCCATATGAAGCAGATCCAAACAATTATCAATGGTTGAGCATGTCTTAGACTTAAAAGTAGCTTTATGTTGCTTGCCTTTCTCACAAGCACCACATAGCTTATCCTTCTCATAATTTATCACTGGAAGCCCAGACACCAACTCTTTCTTACACAGCTTGTTGATGTCTTTGAAATTCATATGAGACAACCTTTTATGCCACAACCAATTCAGCTCATCTTGAGACTTTGACATGAAGCAGACTTCTCTTGTGACAGTTGGATTTCTCATGTCAAAAGAATACAAAGACTCATCCCTCTTTGCAATAAGAACCACATTGCCTTCCAAATCAAGAACAATTCCCTTATCAGACCTGAATCTCACTTCATAACCAGCATCACACAACTGACTCACACTGATCAGATTGTGCTTCAAACCATTTACATATGAGACTCTTCTGAAAGTAAGAGGACCATTCGAAAGAATACCAAAACCTTCAGTCTTTCCTTGCGAATCATCTTCAAAAGTAACATTAGGACCAGCGCGAATCCTAAAGCTACATAGCAGGGACTTACATCCGGTCATATGTTTGGAACATCCACTGTCTAAGTGCCAGGTATTATTGTTATGACGGCCCTGCAATTATGATAAGAGATTAGTTCATTTTGGGAACCCATCCAAGGATGGGTTCACCAGAGCTGACCTTCTGGTCTGACTCAGATTGGGGAACTAAACACAGACTCTTATCACATTTTGAAACCCATTGTTGCTTGGTCTGTCCTTTACCAGATTCAAAGTTCTTTCTAGCAACATTCAAGGTTTCCTTCTTAACAAAACCTTTGCCTATTCCAGCTTTCTTACATTCAGCTCTCAATTTTCTTTGATCAATAATTTTTGGATCAGACACCTTCTCAAGAAAATTGGTTTTCATTGACACCTTATTAGTTTTGGACTCAACATATTTTAAAATCAACTTGTCAGAGTCAGACTTTGTGTTTCTTGAAATAGACTCAGATTTTGCTTGTGACTCATTTCCTAGAGAACCAAACTTCTTACTCTTTAAAAGCTTAATTTTCTCTTTTGGAACACTGTAATCTCTATCCTTTCTTTTATTTCTCTTTAAACTGTTTATGTTTGTTTTATTCTTTGAATCTGACACAGATTGGGTGATGGTCAGCTTAGACAAGTCAAGACTTTCTTCAGGTTTTAACTCAACAACCTGATCAGCTTCAGACACAATTTCAGCAATGGTCTGACCCATAGTTTCAGGATCTTTAAACCCAATACTAGATTTCTGAACCAACTTAATTGGTTTAGAAATAGTCTCTTTGGTTTGGACTTTGGGTGGTGAAGGAGGCTGATAACAAGGCTCCATAGCACATACTTCAGCTATGGCTATGGACCTATCATAATCACCATCAAAGATAGCTTGGATCTGATGAGGTATTTGTTCATTCACACATTTAGCAACTCTTTTAGAGCTTATACACCATGTTTCAGTAATCTGTTTTACCTTTAAAAACTTTTCTTCTGCAGTTTCAGCTTCTTTAATCAAAATGGAGTTTAATTGCTTTTGAGCTTTAACTTCAGATTCTAGTTTTTCAATGGTGTGACTCTTAGAGCTGTTATCAAGTTTCAAAAGATGTATTTCCTTTTTGAGTTCTTGATTAAAATGTTTTTGCAGTAAAACCCATCACCAAGTTTGTTCAGTCTGGACAGCTTCTCATTATCAGATAGATTGGAAAAAGAAGTTACCTCAGGTGGAGCAGTCTGACTGGTGGATGCCTGGTGAGCTGACTCAGATTGTTGTTGTATTTTTACCAGATCTTCAGCAAATCTTTGAGTATCTTCTTTAGCCATGAAACATTTGGCATCTTTGTACAGCTCATCATCAGATGATGTGGCACTTTCAGCCCAGTCTTTGGCCACCAGACTCTTCTCATTTCTGTTCACCTTCTCAGTCAGCTCAGCTACTTGTGCTTTCAAGGCTTTGTACTTAGTCTTGAGCTTAGAGTATTTTTCACCTCTTCCACCTTTGGCTGGCACAGCTTGAGCAGTTTCTTTGGATCTGCAGTCACCAGCCATATGTCCAGTCTTGCCACATTTGTAACAAATAACTTTGGACATATCAAATGGCTTCTTGGCTTTATCAGCTTGGCCACCTCTTCCTTTTCCTTTAAACTTGTTAAAGGATCTCCTTCTGATCCTTTCAGCCAACATAGCTACTTCATTAGCTAGTTCATCACCATCAGATTCTTCACACTCAGATTCAGCACAAACAGAGTTAGGATTTGACATCACAGGAATATCATCATTAACACAAGGAATGATCTCATTACTAATTGAACTAGGGTGTTCAGTCATAGAAGCAACAAGTGCAGCAGGCTGACTATAAGAATCACCCATAGCAATTAGTTTTTCAGCCTCTGAACATTCTTGGTTATGAAGCAAACCAAAAAGTCCATGGAGATCAAGATCATGATAAACAAAACTTGATTTAACAGAAGAAATATAGTTGTTCCATTTAGGTGGTAATGAATCAAGAAATTTGCTCTTTAAAACCTCATTTTTCTTATTAATTCCAACAGCAGCTAAATCATTTACCAAAGCATTAAAGCGGGTATGAGTGTCAGTCAAGGATTCATTTCTCAAAGAGAAAAATCTCTCATACCTCCTGGTCAATGTAGTAATTGTTGATTCCATGGAGGTAGAACAACCCTCAAAAATAACAGTCAAAGTACCCCACATTTTCTTTGCTGTTGAACACATTTTAATTGAATGGTAAAGGTCTTTGGGCACAGCTTGGACAATGAAATTTCTAGCCTTCACATCCAAGTTTGCCAGTCTCCTATCCTCATCCCCCCAATCTGCCTTGTCCTTAACTATAGATTTGACTGTGGCAGGAATGGTTGGTTGACCTTCCCTAACCACAGCTTCTACCACAATGGTTTGTGTAGGAACATAAGGACCATCCGTAAGGATGTCAGGCATATTGTTATCGATAGATTCAAGGAACAAAGACATTCTACCTTTCCACCCACTGAAATCATCTTTGTCAAACATGGGTGGTCGGGTTGAAGAACCATTATCAATGTAAGATGACATTATGCTTTACCATAAATGAAAATATGCAAGGATCAAGTCAAGTTAATTCTCAACCACCGCTCTGATACCAATTGATACGTCCCACGGTGTATCAATATACCAAAGTATATTGAACACAGAAGAGTTGTAGAGGGGGGTGAATACAACTTTTCACAATCTTTACAAACTTTTTAACACAAAACGTTTTAAGATTCAGATAATGAATATTAAGCAAGTAAGTAAAGTGCAGGAATCATTAAAACAGTAAAGCAGTAAAGAAATAAAAACATTCTTGTCTGTTGCAGCTATGTGACAAACAACAATCAATTAGTTTCAGCTCACGAGAATCAGCCCAAGCTGATCTCGTACAGACTAAGCTGTGTGTAAGAGCAGAGAAACTTGTGTGAAGAATGATTCTCAGGAAAATGCCACACATATGCAATCCATAATTGAGGCTTTTATAGGCACAAGCGCTCCTTCATTAGGTGTCCGTTGCAGCTACGTGATCTTCAATCAGTGGTTGATGAAGGAATACTCAATCGTGCCTTTCATGGTACTTGTGGTCCCCCACGTACTGACGCACATTCTTCATCTACCAATAGGAGTATGGACACGCATATGTAAAACAACCACCAACCTGGATCCTAGGATTCTTCCTAGTCACGTCATTTGTCCTTATCTTCAATCCAGGTTGTTATCTTCACTTGATTGTCAGACACAGATTGGGCCGTTTGTCAAGACACCAATCTGCCTAAGTGTTTCCAAGCTGACTGCTAATCCCAAGCTGTCTTCCACTAACAACTTGGTCTTCTATCTTCAATCCTCCTCTTCGACTTGGACTGAATGCTAATACAATTTTGATGCAGCTTGAATAACACTTGCTTCCATAAGATATTACAATTATAAGTATGAAGCGTGATCTGGGTCAGAGACAGATCGTAAGCTGTATCAGCTTAGTCTGACCCAGATCAGAGTATAAGAACCAAAAGATTACTAAGTGTTTATAGGTCAGATTTGTCATCATTAAATTTACAATTAACATTGGGACTCAACAAATATGTTTGAAAAGCATAACAAATTGCTCTGTACTTTTACTTCATTGTAATTGTTACAATCAAGTTCTTGTCTTATTCTCATTTCAATTTACTTAAAAGATTCATCGGTAGTAGAGGTGCAAGAAAAAACTGATTAACCGAACCGACTCGATTTGTAATCAGTAACCGAAACCGGTTAGTAACCGGAATAGTAAAAACCGATTATAGGTTACCAAAAACCGTTGGTTACTAACCGATTACTCTTTTCAAAACCAAAATCGATTATTAACCGGTTAACTTATAACCGGTTAATTATTCCAAATAATAACCGGTTAATCACATATTATATACATATTATATATATATCATATTATATACATACACTGATATATAACCGGAAAGATCGCACCATCAGATGATTTCGTAAGCTTTCAATATATCTATACTATATATAGATTAATGCTTTTTTCATCAGATCCAACATCAATTTTTGGTTGTTTTTGAGATTTGGGATGATGAATTTTGTTTTGTGTTTAGAAAATAATGTTTATCTGGAATATGGGTTTTTTTGGAATATGGGTTCGTCGCTCAGACTTGTCGGAAATGATTGTTTTTCCCCATTGTTCACCACTTTCTCAATATTATAATGGGCGGTTAAAAAAAACCGAATAGGTTAACCGGTATCGGTTAACCGGTTATTATTAATCGAAATCGGTTAGATAGGTTCCAGTTTTAAAACCTAGAAACCGGTTATTAACCGGTACAAGTTAACCGTAACCGGTTATTACTGTTTCAAAAAATAACCGAAACCGATTATTAAAATTAATAACCGAAATCGGTTAACCGCTTCTTGCACCTCTAATCGGTAGTGTTTCATTAAAACTGGTTTAGTTCAAAACACTTTAGTTTCATTCTCATCATTATTGATAGATGTCCACGGAATTCCATATTTTCGGACTAAGATAAATATATTTACTTTTTTTAATAATATATATTAGAGTTAATTACAAAAATCATCCTTATGGTTTGGTAAAAATTGCAGGTTTCATCCCAATTGTTCATAATTTACAGTTTTGATCCCTTACTTTTGACCTCTCTACATTTTGGTCAAATCACAATTTTGGTCCAAAAGTCAACAATTTTGTCAAAAAGTCAACACTTTTAGTCAAAAAGTCAATGCTTTTGGACAAAACTGTTGATGGAAGCTCCAAAGTCAGAGATCAAACGTAATTTATAATAGGTAGGGATAAAACCTGTAATTTTTGACAAACTACAAAGACGAATTTTGTAATTAACTTTTATATATTATAAGTGGAAATATGTTATTGTACTATTTATGTTTTTATACGAGATAAATGTAATGTTACACTTGATTTACTATTATGCATGTTACTATAAGATTAAATGGAACATTTGATTGATTAAATTTGTATATGTTTAGGTGATAACTTTTATAAGTGAAACCAGTGCCGGCTTAACCTTTTTACTAATGCTGGGGGCCTTTTTCTAAAAAACTTTTTAACGAAACCCTTTAATTTTATCCGAGATAGAATCGACAAAATTTAATTAAAAACTCATATTGAAGTTAAAAGGATAAAAGAAAATTTTTAACAACACTACATATGATGCGAGTATATATTAAAGTTATATTATCAAAAGTTTAACATCACTTAAAAAGAAAAAGATGCAAGTACATATTAAATTTATATTATCAAAATTGTAAATTTCACTACATTACATGAATTATATATAATGGGTCTAAATTGATAAAATTGTAAGTAGAAAATTTAGATATAATAGGACATCCAATAATGTAATCAAATAGAACTTGTCAACTACACTGTTTTGGGTCGTCTTCAACCCCTCTGGCATTCCTCCGTTAAAACAAGATCTGAGATTTTTCATTTTTCTTATATTTTGACTTCAATAATCAAACTTTTTACAATCAAATACTTGGTCTATCAATCGAAAACATAGTATACTAGTATCAAATTTTTGAAAAGTTAGATACCTAAGCTCGAAAGTTGATAAACTTGAGGTCTTTAGATTGTGGATGCCTTAAGCGACCGCCTAACCTATACATAATGTAGAGGCGGCTCTGAGTGATACTATCCAAATTATTTTAAATATAATTAAGAGGGCAAATAACACAGATTATACGTGAGGTTTGGTCGAATTACTGGTTTCATACCAACCTTTTATAAATTACGTCAAGCATACCCAACATTTTCAATTCTCCACTCGAACTATTAGACATAGTATTAGTTTTCATTTATCAAGTTTCCATAGTATTAATTTCCTTGTATTGATTTAGGCTAGCCACTTGTAATCCCTATGAATCACAATTCAATACAATAAACTACAAAATTTCTTATGGTATCAGAGCCTTAAATCCGGCCACAACTCCGGCTACAATTCCGATCAACAACCCTAACTTTATCTACAATCTGTCCAACTCAAATTAACCCTTTAAATCTTCGAATAATACAACAACACCACCACCATTAGCCGCAGATTCAAAATCCGAGACACCCCAAAAAAATTCGCGTCGCCGCCGCTATGACGCGCCGCCCTAGAAGTCCTCGGAATTTTTAAATTCCGGCAATTACTTCGTTTTTCCGGCGAATTAAACTTCACCATCGATCCACGGGGAGATTTTCTATATATCTCGAATCTAATCTTGTCTCTTGGTCTGCTAGAAAACAACGAACTGTATCTCGGTCATCCATAGAGGCTGAGTACAAGGCTATGGGTGACACTGTTGCCGAACTTACATGGATTCAATCTCTTCTTCAAGAATTGCGCATTCCTATGCAGACTACTCCAATATTGCTATATATCTCGGATCTAATCTTGTCTCTTGGTCTGCTAGAAAACAACGAACTGTATCTCGGTCATCCATAGAGGCTGAGTACAAGGCTATGGGTGACACTGTTGCCGAACTTACATGGATTCAATCTCTTCTTCAAAAATTGCGCATTCCTATGCAGACTATTCCAACATTGTGGTGTGACAATCCAGGCGCTACTTATTTGTCAGCTAATCCCGTCTTTCATGCTCGCACAAAGCATGTAGAATTTGTATTTCATTTTGTACGAGATAAGGTTGCACAAGGAAATTTGTCAGTAAAGTTCATATCTTCACATGATCAGATTGCTGATATTTTTACGAATGCCTTATCATCTGATCGGTTCTTGCTGTTGCGACCCAAGCTAAGAGTCGCACAACGGCCTTAGCTTTTGAGGGTGTATTAGACATAGTATAAGTTTCCATTTATCAAGTTTCCATAGTATTAGTTTCTTTGTATTGATTTAAGCTACTTTATAAATATAACCTCTTGTGATCCCTATTAATCACAATTCAATACAATAAACTACAAGATTTGTTACGGACCATACCTAACCTTCAAGAACGAAGTTGGTGTTAAGACTTGCAATGTGTCATGCACATGAAGGTTCTACCCATCTTTTATACATACCCCATCCCTTATAAATAAGTTAGGGTTTCTGGGGGTGTTTTTAAATCCGAATCACAAATGGTAATATGTTGGTATGAAAGAAAAGCAATTAGTCGAACTTCATAGACCGATATCAACCTTGGTCGTCGGTTTTATTTTTGTCGACAACAGGTGATGTCTTATTCTCCATTTCTTGACCCTGTTCGCTAGTTTTTTATTCCCCTTTACTTATTTCTTGTGTTTGGTGTTGTTACAGGGCTCCGACTGTAAGTTTAAACATTGGATTGATTCGACAATGTGCCCTCGTTTAGTGGATATCATACATGGGTTATTACGTTCAGAAAACAGTGTTGATGCCAAATTAAAATCAAGTAAAAATGAAGTTAGAAGATTGAAGATATATTTGCTAATTTGTTGGGTATTCAATTTTAGTTGTAGTTTTTCTATTAACTAGTTGAAGTAATTTTGGTTTCATCTTGAAAATGAAGGTACAACTTTTTATTCACACCAATGACATGTATATAGCATACAGACATTTCATCAAGTTGGTCTCCTCCATCTTTAATACATTGGGTCTACTAATGATGCACGCTAAAAACAATTATTGAGTTTTTATCTATAAAACCCTTTATATAATGGAAAATAATATTGGTTTTCATTCTTTTTAATTTATTTATCACAACCATGCATCAAGTATCTGTATAATATGTTTTAAAGTCGTATAGTTTAATAGATTGATTAAACGAATGATATTAAATTAGGGATTTTCTACCTTGTGCCCCCTAGGCACTTAATAAAAGTTAATTGATCTCTATTATTTTCCTTATATAAAACATAATTAATACTATTAACTTTTCTTTTTCCTTCTAGTTCCTATATTACCCTTTTGTGATTTAGGCGATTATCTATTTACACTAATATCTCAATATTTTAATTTACTTTTCTTGATATAGCCGATCTCTATTTTGTATTGTACTTGCCTTGATTTAAGTCATACAAATTAGAGTAGGCGAAGGTATCTTATTTTTCCAGCTAAATGTAAAAGATAAATATTACCTCTTTGTAAATTATACCAGAAAAGAGAGAGATGATGTGTAGAGTAACCGGGAAGGGAAAAGTCAAATTCGGCTTCCTCAAAAAGATATACAAACCCAAATAGTCAACGTGTTAACGATCTATCCTAGTTTCCGTGGCTGATATGGCAAATAGGACATGGGTCATGTAGGCCACACCCACACAGCATCACTGAGAGTCAAACTTAACGAGTAAACGAATAGCACAATCCAACAAATATCTTTTTATTCTAATCTTTACAAATTAGATTATTTGATATAGACCTTTAAAAAATAACAAACATATAATAATTTGATATAGCTCCAATATACATACAGTTAAGATTATAATCTGTTATAATATAATTAACTCATTCACTCTTTGATTAGTGTATTAGGATTAAGTGATTAACTAATATAAATGTATAAGTTTTTCTTGTTTATGTTATCTAATTAAGATTGATTTACTTTATTCTAATCTTTACAAGTTAGATTATTTGATATAGACCTTTCAAACATAATTAATACTATTAACTTTTCTTTTTCCTTCTAGTTCCTATATTACCCTTTTGTGATTTAGGCGATTATCTATTTACACTAATATCTCAATATTTTAATTTACTTTTCTTGATATAGCCGATCTCTATTTTGTATTGTACTTGCCTTGATTTAAGTCATACAAATTAGAGTAGGCGAAGGTATCTTATTTTTCCAGCTAAATGTAAAAGATAAATATTACCTCTTTGTAAATTATACCAGAAAAGAGAGAGATGATGTGTAGAGTAACCGGGAAGGGAAAAGTCAAATTCGGCTTCCTCAAAAAGATATACAAACCCAAATAGTCAACGTGTTAACGATCTATCCTAGTTTCCGTGGCTGATATGGCAAATAGGACATGGGTCATGTAGGCCACACCCACACAGCATCACTGAGAGTCAAACTTAACGAGTAAACGAATAGCACAATCCAACAAATATCTTTTTATTCTAATCTTTACAAATTAGATTATTTGATATAGACCTTTAAAAAATAACAAACATATAATAATTTGATATAGCTCCAATATACATACAGTTAAGATTATAATCTGTTATAATATGTTTTAAAGTCGTATAGTTTAATAGATTGATTAAACGAATGATATTAAATTAGGGATTTTCTACCTTGTGCCCCCTAGGCACTTAATAAAAGTTAATTGATCTCTATTATTTTCCTTATATAAAACATAATTAATACTATTAACTTTTCTTTTTCCTTCTAGTTCCTATATTACCCTTTTGTGATTTAGGCGATTATCTATTTACACTAATATCTCAATATTTTAATTTACTTTTCTTGATATAGCCGATCTCTATTTTGTATTGTACTTGCCTTGATTTAAGTCATACAAATTAGAGTAGGCGAAGGTATCTTATTTTTCCAGCTAAATGTAAAAGATAAATATTACCTCTTTGTAAATTATACCAGAAAAGAGAGAGATGATGTGTAGAGTAACCGGGAAGGGAAAAGTCAAATTCGGCTTCCTCAAAAAGATATACAAACCCAAATAGTCAACGTGTTAACGATCTATCCTAGTTTCCGTGGCTGATATGGCAAATAGGACATGGGTCATGTAGGCCACACCCACACAGCATCACTGAGAGTCAAACTTAACGAGTAAACGAATAGCACAATCCAACAAATATCTTTTTATTCTAATCTTTACAAACATATAATAATTTGATATAGCTCCAATATACATACAGTTAAGATTATAATCTGTTATAATATAATTAACTCATTCACTCTTTGATTAGTGTATTAGGATTAAGTGATTAACTAATATAAATGTATAAGTTTTTCTTGTTTATGTTATCTAATTAAGATTGATTTACTTTATTCTAATCTTTACAAGTTAGATTATTTGATATAGACCTTTAAAAAATAACAAACATATAATAATTTGATATAGCTCCAATATACATACAGTTAAGATTATAATCTGTTATAATATAATTAACTCATTCACTCTTTGATTAGTGTATTAGGATTAAGTGATTAACTTAAAAATTAAAAACATGTTACCTGGTATAGGAGAGGTCGAACCTTTTGGTAGTCGACTTTTTTTTTTGGTTTGGTCGTAGGTTTTTTTTGGTTGAGAATATGTGAGGGTTTTTTTTCTAGTTATATATATATAGATAATAAAATAATAATAATAATAATAATAATAATAATAATAATAATAATAATAATAATAATAATAATAATAATAATAATAACAATAATAATAATAATAATAATAATAATAATAATAATTACAAATACTAATAATAATAATAATAATAATAATAATAATAATAATAATAATAATTACAATACTAATAATAATAATATTAATAATGATAATAATAATTTAAGTTCATAATATATTGAATTTCATAAAAGTGAATATAAAATAAAAAATAAATATAAATAATAACTATCTACCAATAAACTAAAACAATAATAATAATAATAATAATAATAATAATAACTAGTATAATTCCGGGAGTAATAATAATAATAATAATAATAATAATAATAATAATAATAATAATAATAATAATAATAATAATAATAATATAATAGACAAAAATAATAAAAAATAATAATAATAATAATAATAATAATAATAATAATAATAATAATAATAATAATTACAATACTAATAATAATAATAATAATAATAATAATAATAATAATAATAATAATAATAATAATAATATAAAGGCGGCCTTAATAAATATAATATTAAATAAATATTAAAAAATTAGAGGATTAATAAGGAGGGAGGATTAGGCTCTAGGAGGGGGATTAAGGGTGTCAAGTGTACCCCAACCTCCTCTTTTAGTTATATTATTATAGATATAAGTTTTTCTTGTTTATGTTATCTAATTAAGATTGATTTACTTTATTCTAATCTTTACAAGTTAGATTATTTGATATAGACCTTTCAAAAAAAATTATGAGTTATAGTTCCAACATATATACATCTAAGATTATAACTTGTTATAATATAATTAACTCATCCGTTCTTTGATTAGTGGAATAGGATTAACCGATATATAATGTACTAGTGCTCAGGCCCATCCAATGGACGGCTAGTCTCAAAATATATTAATCAAAAGCTAAAAAATTGGAATTCAAGTATATTAAATCCCTATGACCAATATCACAATTTAATCAATACGAAAACTAAAAAAGGAAACATATGAAAATTAACTCCATATAAATATTGATTCCAGTTTACCTTTTTTTTCTTCCAACTTTAGTTAAATAAAAAATTTGCAGTTTGTTATATCTAAACTTACTACAAACACAAACAACAATTTTAAACTAAACCATTTTATCTTTATAAAAGATTATTTTTAGTCTATAAAAGTTATTATTTTTCAAAAATTTTATTTTATTAAAAACTATTACATATTGAATTATATATCCATAATGATCTTGATAAATATGTATTTCAAGATTTATTTTTTTTCTTTTAAAAAAAGTAAATCAGAAGGAATGTCTTAATCTCTTGTATCGCATTAGTACCAACACAACCATCATGCATTTTTTTTATAAAGAAATAAATAAATATGAAAATACGCATTTATTAAAATAATCCTGGATCTATAATTCAGGTTTTGTTGGTACTAATGCGATACAAGAGATTAGGATATTCCTTCTGATTTACTTTTTTTAAAAGAAGAAAATAAATCTTGAAATACATATTTTTCAAGATCATTATGGATATATAATTCAATATGTAATAGTTTTTAATAAAATAAAATTTTTGAAAAATAATAACTTTTATAGACTAAAAATAATCTTTTATAAAGATAAATTATAAAATATTAATAAATTTTTATGAAATCATATCTTATTACTAAATAATAATCATTAACAATATTATTTTTTATTAATTATAATAATACTAAATGATAAAATATAGTTTTATAAATTAAAGTATTAATAATAAGGATAGATTACAAAAATGGTACCTGAAGTATAGTAAAAATTACAGATTTCATACCTGTAATTTTGACAAAGCATGTAAAAGGACGAAAATACCCCTCACGTGCAAGTCACGTGGGGGCACTTAACACCAAAAGAAACGTCCGTTTCGACCAGGTATGGTCCGAGTGACAAATTGGTAACTTTGGGTATGACGGGTGTAATAAATAAACCCTGGGTATGTTTCGAGAACGCCATTTTCATCATATCGCTCGGCAACCTCATATCACGGTAGTTAGTAAACGGGTCGACATCAACCTCGGTCGTTTGGTCGATCACGTATAGCCTTGGTGCATTTATGGAAGTGGCGCATAATTGTATTTGTATAATGGTTGCGAATTCGCCGGTTGAGGGTAGTAAGGTTGGGGAGTCGATGGTTGAGGAAGATAATATATAAGTCGGTTGAGACATCGCTGGTAGAGGAACAGATTGCTTTCGAAAGCCCCATCCTCGACCTAACAAGGGTCCAACATTATTTTGTTTTCTTTGTTGGTGCATGTTTCTCGGTGACAAAAGCATTCTAGATGTGTCACGTATTTTATATTCAAGTCTTGTAATTTATCTTGTAAATTACTGTTTGTCAATGAAATTATCTTGACATATATTGTGATCATGTTGGGATCCTTTTATATATGTTTATATGTTTGTTTATTATTTGTGTTTTGCAGGTACTTGACATGAATGTAGACATTACATGTAAAGGGTAATTAAGTTAATGTTGTTTCTGCGTTTAACAGCAGTAGAAACATTAACTTAATATACTTCCAACGGTAATATAGTCGATGTTGGTTCTGCGTTTACAGCAGTAGGAACATTAACTCAAATATTCTTAAGTGTCATTTGAGAGTTATTGGGAACAAGCAAAAGTTTGCTTGTTCAGAAGAACACTCAAATGGTTTGAGAGTTTCTTGGGAACAAGCAAAAGTTTGCTTGTTCAGAAGAACTCCCAAACAGTTTGTGTGTTCAGGGAAACACACAAACAGGCCAAACCCTAATGGGCTTTATGGGCTGACATGGAAACACGCAAACCCATAGGGTTTTGCGTGTTCCTGGCCCTTGCCTATAAATAGAGGGTGTGTGTTTGCGTGTTCCAACAAGAGTGTAGAGAGAGAAACGAGCAAATCTTGAGAGAGAAACTACTAGAGCTAAGAACACACAAATCTAGTAGATCTTGAGGGTGCTACACGTCTCACGCACGAACCGCAAAACACACACTCGTGTTGGTTGGCTTAGGACTTAGGTTACCAAGTGGGTATAGTTTGTCCGGAAAGCCGCCTCACTATATTAACCAAATACGAGTGTTTATGTCCACGCATAGATATATATATATAGTGATATATATATATATATATATATATATATCCTACAAAAGGTTGATATAAAAACCGTGGGTTATCTCGAGGGATTCCGCACCTCGACATATCCTTAGTCAATCTCGTTTCGACGGTCCGACAAACGAGGACGACCTGAACTTACAATTTGATAGAAGTGGTTGGAGAAGGAATAATTTAAAAGTTGTTGTGTGTAATTGTGGTTAGAAAGATGTAAATATATAGACAAAAATCAAAAGAAAAAATTTTTATTTTATTTTTCTTATTAAAGCTTCAAAAGGCTAGTTAGTTTTTTTTTTCTATTTTAAAGTTGGCCTCCAAACGGTAATATGACCGTTACATCTCCTCTCCCCCAATTTTATGCCCACCCACTTATTAGCCCTCTAACCAACAAGCCGAGCCATAAAATCAATTCTAGCGGTTACCGCCGGTGTCACTTATAAATTCATCCAACCCGCCGACGACTCCTAATGGCCTAAATATTCCATTTGTCTGTTCCTACTTGGATCCGTTATAGCTACCCGTTGAGATTTTGTTAATAAAAAAGGTTGTTTTTGAACATAAGATCACTTGGAATGGGCATCAACTTGGCAACAAGTTACCCTAACCTGGTAGGGAACATCGCCGCCAATAGGTCGGGTTGGGGTCGGGGTTGGAGCTGGGCGGTTTGTGAAGACGGTGAGCATGAGAGAAGAGATAGACGTGGGAGAGTGTTCCAATGGTAATATTACCGTCCAAATGTTGTGTTAGGCATTAAAACATAATATATGTACAGGTGTTGGGTATTGTAAAACAAGTATTAAAGTAAAACAAATAGGACAAGTTTAGATCATGGTTAAATTGATGCACGAAGATTCACGAAGCAATTGATGCACGGTGATTTTCATGATCCATGGTGATTTTCAGTGAAGAAAACCTATTGTTTTATTTGTTTTACTTTAATACTTGTTTTATTTTACCTAAAACCTATATATATATATATTATACCTAATTATATAAACCTCTATTTTCATTTCAAAAAACACAACAAACATATTAAAACATCACACCCATTTTCATATATACTCCAAACAAAAACACTCAATTTATCATAAAAATGGATTCATCATCTTGCTCTTCTGACGAAATATTCCTCGCACTTATTTTTTTCGAATGTTAAGTTTTTATTAAGTTGCTTAATAATTGTGAAAAAGAAAAGGAAAGAAATTTGGGAGGGCTTCAATGTCAAGGTCGTCACTAAGGCTACCCGGAGTGGTATTGCCGGGGGTTAGGTTACTTGCACCATATTGTGCCATGTGGCATTTGAAGTTTCCATGGGTTGCCGGAGAAAAATGATGGGAGTGGAGTTGATATGGGTTGCTTAAATATATATTAATATATGTTCTTTTGCCTGCAAATATAAATACACATATATCTATAGATATTACCATAATTAGACAAAAAGACAAAAAGAAAAAAAAGGCATAAGTGGGAGAAGGGAAAGAGACAAAAAAGAAAAGGAAAGCAACAGGGATGAAAAGGCGATTTGTGGAGATCGCTAAAAGTGGCTATCGCCTGGATGGGATGGTGTACCCGACGACCCACAGGCGAAATCCAGTTAATCGCTTGTCGGAGTCGCTCCATTCCGGACAGCCTAAAAATAGTTGCAAGTGCAATCCTATTTGTAGGGTTTGGTAGGACTAAAAATTTAGGAATCATGAGCTTAATTAAAAAGGTTGTATATTTTCAAAATCAAATTATTATCAAATAATTATGGGGAAGCGTATAACATTACAATTAACAAATTGATAACCTACTAAAAGATTCTATCATGTCGAACTAAACAATCAAATAAGTTGAGAAAAAAATCGGTCTTTATTTGTTATAGTGGAATTTTGACATTAGTTCAAAGTAAAACTACTCTAGTCTGGTACACACGAACAACTACGAGGCACTAGCCAAGTGCTAGCTATTACCCAATTAGTAGATCACCAACTTTAATATCTGTTACGTGTGCAATCTACTAAACTAGGTAATCAAAATAGTTCGAGAAAAGAAATTCACATTTAGCAAGAAGGTGTAGGTTCATTTCTGTCACGTAGAGCTAAAAGTTAAGCCCTCTATAGTCTCATATGCACGAACAACTCATTGACACTAGCTAACCCGAATGGTAGATCACAACCCAATCCGAACAATATGACTAGGCGTGATCGAACTCCTAAATGGTAGAAGAAGAATGTGTGTAATTGATAAGGCAATCTACAAGGAGCAAGTCATTCTCTTTTTATTTTCATGTTAAACTAGCTTCTTCTTTTGCTTTTTACCTGTTAAGTGCAAAGCGAAATAATAAACGCAATACTGTTCTGATCTTTTTGGATATTTTATGAAGTGGCATGTGAACTGTCCTTAAAATGGACAAAAAGGTTCAGCCAAAATGTGGACTTAAAATACTAGATATTACTTCATGATCTATTTGTTTTATGTCATATTAACCACTTGGTGGCACTGGTCAACGATATCCTTATCAAGTTGGAGGGATTACATTCAAACCAAATTAATAGTGGGGAAGCAAAAAGTTGTTCTTCAATCACATCTCATTGTCTGTTTGCTAATAGTACAAAACAGTTTAAGAAAAAGACATTTAAGTATCTTATTACTAGTAGTTAAAACTTGAAAAAGGTTGAATATTACTTTTAAACCAGGAGAAATTTCACACAAGTGAGCATTGTATTTTACATGTACCATGTTGTTTTGGAACAGAAATTATATTATTAGAAACTCCGGAAAAGTACCAGAGTAAGGTGAGACTGGCAGACTGCAATGCCATTTTCTACTACCAGTAGACAACCAATTAAAAAAAAAAAATCGAAACATATACCATATATTGATATGCCTCCAACTATATGGCTTTAGATAGAAACCTTTTTGACACCATTAGGGAACTTTTGATTAAGACTTTAACAAGAATAAATATCTTTTGCAACTATGCGAGCATGTATGTTTTATATATCCGGGTCATCCATTTTCTAATATAGTTAACCCATAACCCAAGCCATGTAAAAGATTTGGATTTGCATTGACCAAATCACCCAGTCGAATTTCGAATAAGGTGACCCATACAACCCAGATCCATTTGGTTTGGGTCGGGTTATCTGGGTATGGTTGATTTCAAAAACCTTCAATTTGTTCTTACAGATTGTCAGTTGTAAATCATATCAATCATCTCGTGATGTGCTATCTAAATGGTACAACATATCTAAGGAAGAAGTGACCCGTTACGCAACCCAACCCAACCATTTTGCCAGCGTGGGCTCATTCATCTTTGATGCTAGTAAGATGATTTTTTCTGAGCCCAACTTCCATGACCAAAGTTAGTAGGGCCTCACATACTTGAGATGCATCTGCCTCTAAAGGGTCATCATTAGTTGAAGAGTAAACCATCCATGCATGGTCCAATTTCCTCTTGGGCTGCACCACAACTGAGCCCGGGACCTCTGCATCTCGACGTGTAACAAGCCCATCACTCTTCTCACCATATCTTGTTTGTAACAGTTGAGCACAGGCAGCCAATGTGGCTCCAAGAGGCATTACAATAGGAAGTATCGGGGCAGATAAAGTAGCAAAAGTTGGAAGCTCCGCATGTGCTACACGAGAAAGTGTTGCTAAAACAGATGGAGAGATGTTCGCTTCAGTATGAAAGGAAACAACTGGGAGTTCTTTGGGTAAGGGGTGTTTCTTTAAGAATTCCTTTCTTTTCTCGTAGGTCAAATCATCGAGTGCTTGCAAGTCACCCTTCAAAAAACACAATGACATGTCTTAGAACTAGGAAGAGCAAAACTGCTTTCATAAAAGGGCCAAATCGTTTTGGGCTGACCCATCGGAATGTGAGATGTTCTTTTAGGGAAGGCATAGATTACAGTCAAGCAGGCAGGTGGTTTGGTAGTCGAATATAGCAAACTAAATTTTAGGGCAATATAAATCCACTTAGGTGTATCTTAAACCCATTTGAAAAACTTGACCCACTTGGAGCGTTTTCTTTGAAGTTAATGATGTTCTAAATTTAACCCGTCAACTGATCAGAATAAAACATAAAACGAATCAAATCATTTATAATGAATGGGTTGAAATTACCACCCTTGTTATAAGCTAAAAGAACAACAAATGGCAATAATGAACAATGAAAAACATGCACAAATAAATTTTGTATAGACAAATTAGAAAAAGAATAAGCATGGAGATAACCAATAACATAATCATGTAACTAAAGACAATACTAGAAAAGGAAAACCGCATATGAAAGTGAAATAGAAACGCCGTGTACCTTTATGACTTTACAGATTAAGATTTCCATAAGTTTTCGAACGTTGAAATAGTCCCCTATCTGCCCTTCTCTCAATATATCCGAAGCTATAGGACTACCACCATACGGGCTTTGTGCTAAAGCCAGGCCTGCAACTTTATCTTTCAAATCTGGCCAATACATTGATAAAGCAGCAGCTGCATCTATTCCCCCTTTACTATGACCCAGAATAAAAACACGCTTTTTGGAACCCCAATGGAACTCTTCGATGTAATCTTTTATTTCTCTAGCATTCTTTTCTACTGATGCCTAAAATGTTTGATGGTTAATCAGATAGCTTGAAAACCAGGAAGTTGCTAATGCATAGGGACAATGATAATCATTCGAGGTGGTAGATTCAATCCATTTACCTGTACATGAGTTGATTTGGGTTGTGTTTTTCTTTAACGGGTCAAAATCATATACTTTAGCTAAAAGAGAGACTTTCGAACTGAGAGACGGTTAAAAGTCTCTTCTCAGCCTAGCAAGAATGGTGTTGCAAATCAACCCAACCCAGTAGGGTCTAATTCAACCCTTGCAAGAAGAGACCTGTACGACCATATTAACCCGAGTCTCTTCTGAGCCTTACCCAACCAGCCACCTTTAATAATCAGAATGATAATAACAAGATCGAATAATAATACCTCGCTATGAATCTTTGCAATGTGACATGTCAACCCCATTTTTGAAAAAGTTGCCTTCGTGTTAGTAAAATAAAGCGGTCCATGGTTGCTAAAAAGACCTCCATGTCAAAAATTGCGAATAATAACATCATGATAAGCAAATATAATAAACCAGACTCCATAGAACTATGATTTGATTCATATTACTCAACAAGTACTCCTTCAACTATAAGATTCTACTTACTAACGATGATAGCGTAATCAAGAACATTTTATTTATGTTACCTGGAACCAAGAGATAAACCATTGTGTTTGGCAACATGTGCACACCGTTCCTAATGTAAAACGAAGAACGCAATTAATAAAGTATAGGTAAAACTGGTAGGCCGATAAATTAACTACTCATGTACCACCTGATAATTTCAAGAATATTAGTAAACCGTTCAGTCCCATCTTCAAGAGCGCGTGTCTCTGGAGTGCATTGTAGCCATCCAATGTCATCAGATGACCCACGAACTGTCCTTCTAACCTTCTCAATAAGCCTGCACGAATGTAACTTTACATAATTATCTAGTATCAATGCATCATTTTTGTAATGCAAAAGTATATAATAATCTAGATAAGTAATGATCAAATACAGCATATGTTAACATTACCCTTGAAAAATCGGAATCCTGCTCTGATCCAGCGCAGAATTATTATCTTGAGGACGGTTATCTTCAGGTTTACATTTTATTTCATCACGAACAAGTTGTGCTTGTGCATTGGTTGCAGCTACTGATGATCCAGAAACCGAAGAAACGTTTTCATCTTGTACATTCTTACTCAACAACGGTTCTTTGATTTCTTCAGATGCATATGCAACCATTTGCTGCCCATAACAGGATCCAGGCTCATTTTCCATAATTACTCGATCAACATACCCTGATGCCGGTCATTGAATCCAAAGACTACACCACCTGCTAGACAATATACACACACATAGTTAAGATTGTATATATTTTGATATCTCCGCCCTCCAAACCGGACGTGAGGGTCTCCCCTCATCTGGTTTTTTTATGTACTGAAATTTATTCTACACGGTTAAGTTATAAATCATATACTATGCTCCATATTCGAGGAAACCGAGAAGTTTGAACATACTTTACGATTTATATCGATCTATATATCCATTTAAGTTTCAATTTTACCATACCTGTAAAATTAAAAGTACAAGATGCATCTGTGTACAAATGAAAACGTATGTTGACATTTTACCACTATTATTATGCTAAAAAAATATTTATATATCAAGTAAACAATATCTCCTTCAGCAATAGAAATTGTCAAATTGACAAAATTTTACACCTTACTAGCAGATTAGGTTTTTTTTTCAATACATAAACTTGTGCATCATTTGGCATGTAAACTCTCAATTGCATAAAAACTATATATACATTAAAAATAAAAATAAAAAATCTGGTTATTAGCATAGAAATCAAAAGAAAATGACAAAATGTAATATAAAATGTTTTTTTATTTTTCTATCTAATTAATTTATGACATCATCTTATGAATTTTAAATTTTAGTCCCTTCATTTGAAAGTTTTTAATATCTATCAAGCCTAATGTATAATAACATTTTTTTCATGATGTAGTAAAGGTTGAATCTTCTCTTTTCATTATAGCAACATTGATAATTTGTCACTAAAAATACAGACATTTTTACATTACGGTTTTTTTATGCTTCTGAAATTTATTCTACACGGTTAAGTTATAAATCATATACTATGCTCCATATTCGAGGAAACCGAGAAGTTTGAACATACTTTACGATTTATATCGATCTATATATCCATTTAAGTTTCAATTTTACCATACCTGTAAAATTAAAAGTACAAGATGCATCTGTGTACAAATGAAAACGTATGTTGACATTTTACCACTATTATTATGCTAAAAAAATATTTATATATCAAGTAAACAATATCTCCTTCAGCAATAGAAATTGTCAAATTGACAAAATTTTACACCTTACTAGCAGATTAGGTTTTTTTTTCAATACATAAACTTGTGCATCATTTGGCATGTAAACTCTCAATTGCATAAAAACTATATATACATTAAAAATAAAAATAAAAAATCTGGTTATTAGCATAGAAATCAAAAGAAAATGACAAAATGTAATATAAAATGTTTTTTCTAGTTATTCGTCCAACCTAATGAATTATCTTGTAACAGATTATAAATATCCTACATCATACAATATGTTCCATCATGTTAATAATAAGAACCGTAAATTAACATTTAATATCAATTATCTTACCGGGGATGTTGAACGACCAGCACGGTAGATTTGAAATACCGCGGTAAATCTTAAGGACTAATCAGTTTTTTTTTGTTGGCAATTTAAATGTTTAGGAAAAAATATGGGAGAATTATACAAGATGAACGGTCAAGTTAGTTAGGCTATGAAACGACCCGGACGACGTGGTTTTTGGATTTTACGTATAAGCCCGGCCCACTAGTTAGTAGTTTATTGTTGCTTTCTTGGTTAAGTTTGTCAAATAAAATGGATTGGATTGTTTGGTAAGGTATCGATCCATCAAAGACTACCTAAAACATTTGGATATATTAGGATTTAGGAATATAGCCTCGAAAATCATTTTCTGCATAACCTTTTTTTTCACAAAAAAGACTACAAAAACTATCAAATCACATGTGTTTTAAGTTTATTCAAAAGTTGCGAAAATTCATATAGAAACCGTAAAATATTACTAACAACATATAAAGTAAAATTGTGATGACATCTATATTTTTAAGAAAATCTTATTTGACATCATTAGAACTTTTTCTTATTAATTATTTATTTTTTATCTAATTAATTTATGACATCATCTTATGAATTTTAAATTTTAGTCCCTTCATTTGAAAGTTTTTAATATCTATCAAGCCTAATGTATAATAACATTTTTTTTATGATGTAGTAAGGTTGAATCTTCTCTTTTTATTATATCAACATTGAAAACTTGCCACTAAAAATATAGAATTTTTACATTACGGTTTTTTTATGCTTCATTATGATAATAGACATGTATTTACGAAACTTGTTTAGAATACCCGGGTTGAACCCGGGTTAATTAGCTATAAAATAAGATAAGGAGAAAGATAATTTCAAGACACTCTTTCTAAAAAGGATAAAGAGATAAATTTTAGTCACTTATTTCTCGTTCCTCTCATTTCTTCTTCCCTCTTTTCTTTTAATATTTATCTTTTAAATTTTAAAAGGCGTAGTCCATAAGGCTAAGTAAAGAGCTCGTTAAGTAGAATACCCCATCACTGGCTACTCTTATTAATACTCGTAAGAGAGAAGCCTGTACCATATCAAATATAAAGAAAAAATAATAATAATTTTGGAATGTGTTTTATTTTAAAATATATATAAAAAAAATCAAAAAATGAAAATGAAAAAAATAATATAAAATCATATCAAAAGGAGAGAGTGGGAGGTTAAATGAGTGACTGAGATTTGTTTCCTTACCCCTAACATTATATGTTCATATATATAGAGAGAAAAGTGAATATGTAGCCATGTACCTAAGCTTATGTATAAAACCTCTTACATACTAATTTTATAAATTTTTTATATAAAAATAAATAATTGGGCCCCATATTATTTAATACTAAGATGTGAGGGAATCTATATATAGAGGTTGAGTATTGTAAAACAGATATTAAAGTAAAACAAATAGGACAAGATCTTTGTTAGGTCCAGATTTACTGGACTCGCTCTAGACTCGACTACTGGAGCCTTACTGAAGATCTGTCCAGAAATGGTATATTACTGGACCTACTCCAGACTTGGAATCTGGAGTCCCTCTGAAGATTTGTTCAGAAATAATGGAAGACCAGTGAACAAATACTTGTATAGGAAATCTGGAGTATTCTCCAGATTAGCTCACTGGACTTCACCCCAGTCCAGATCTACTCTACTGAAGACGTTCTCACTAAAGTCAAAGACTGAAGTCAGAATAAAGAAGACTGACAAATGGCGGAGTCCACTGGAAGTCTTACCAGATCTGTACACTGGAGGATTGTCAGTGTTCTAGACCTTACAAGTCTGAACACTAATATCGAGGAATTAACTTTTGCCTTTACACACTTTCCAAAGAACACTCCACTTGTTCTTTACCAAAGTTTATACGTGTGTAAAGGTGGTTGGTTAAAAGAATAAAGTCATATTGATGTGACTTTATCCTTGTACCATTAACCAATGCATTTAATGTTCTTGTCGGTTCATTAAATGCATGCAACCATATTTGTACGGCACAAAATTCACTGGTGAATTTTGTTGCCTATAAATACAAAGTCATTTCTTTGAGAAAATTACTTTAAAGCATACATTAAGCATTAGAGTGAATTTGTCTAAATACTCTCGATCTTAAACATGGATACTTCACAACTTTAAGTATCTCGATCCAAAAGAGTTATTTGACAAATATAGATCATTTGTAATTCATAGGTTGTTAGGATACATACTTATTTGTATTATCTTGATTCCGCACAACCTTGTATTTTATTTAACATCATAAATAAAATACACCTTGAAAAATACATAATGTTCCACTTTACTTGTTTATTGCTTTAAGTCGTGTATTACTTTATTTATATACTTGCATTTATATTTAAGTAATACTAGTCCATTCTAGTGATTATTAGACTTGTTGTATTTTACACTTTCGGGGTTAACCATCGTATTTGGGACCTCACATTTGGTATCAGAGCAGAAGGCTAAACATTGCCTAGATCTGCTTCTTTGATGGCCACCCCTGAAAATACACAAGGAAGTTTTAATTTTGGTCCCGATCCTAATGTTAATGTTAATGATCAAAATAATGAACCACCTATTGTTAATAACACTAATCCACCACCTCCTCCTCCTACTCCTGCTTCTCCACACGTGCATGTGCACTATTCAAATAATCCTGTTCCTAAATTCAGTAGGAACAGTGATGAGTTTGGTACGTGGAAGGGTAGGATGATATTACATATCACTGGTATTGAGAGGAATATGATGAAAATCTTAAATGAAGGACCTTATGTCCCCACATCACCTCTCAATCCCCTTCTTGATCCTTCTGGATCTAGAAGAGGAAGGGAAAAGAGGGAGGAACATTGGTCTGAAGAGGAGAGGAGATTGGTGAATCTAGACACCCTTCTCAAAAACATGATCCTCGGGGCCGTTCCAGAAACCCTAATTCCCACACTAGTTCTTTTTCCTAGTGCTAAAACCATGTGGGATGAACTTCTAAACCAACATGAAGGAGGAGATGACACCATTGTCACCAGAAAGGTCTCCTTAAACAAGAGGTATGAGTCATTTTTTGCTCAGCCTAATGAGTCTCTCACTGGTACTTACACCAGATTTATGAGTATCATAAACCAGTTGAGAGGTCTTGGGGTTGAGAAGGACAAGGATATACTTCTGGAGAAATTTTGTGATATTCTGCCCACCAAATGGTCTCACATGATCCTGGTCTTACGACAAGGTAAAACTCTGCACACACACACTCTCTCAACTCTTTATGGAGCTTTCAGGTACACTGAAGAAAATCAAGCTCAGAGAGTGGTGGCAGAACAAGATGCTTATAACCATGCCTCCAGTAGTCCTAATGTGGTTAGTCATACTGAACCACAAAGTACAACACTGATATCTTCTGAGAATGTATTTTCTATGAAGAAGATGGTGTCTGAACTCATGGATTCTGGAGAAGCCAGTCAAATCTCTCCAGACTGTTGTGATGAAACTGATGATGATGACCTTGTTGCAATGATTGCTAAAACGTTTAACCGTTTCAAAGCAAGAGCAAATAGGTCATCTGGACAATTTGCATCCAGTTCTTCAACTGATAAGACCAATTTGACATGCTTTAAGTGTGGCAAAAAGGGTCATTTCATGAAAGATTTCAGGTCCAGCCAGTTTGTATCCAAGCCTGGTCCATTTTCTTCAAATAAATTGAAATATAAAAAGCTTAAGGCCCAGATTGCTCTCATGGCACAACAAATGGAAAACAATAATAAATGCATGATCGCAACAACTGAAGAGAAGTGGGTTCCTTCTGATGATTCATCTGCTGATGAAGAAGAAGAAAGAGATTGCTGCTACATGGCTCTGGCAGACGAAGAGCACCTTGTGAAGGAGGATGTCACATCTGGATGATGGGTGGACATTGTTATCAAAAAGGTTAGTGATTATGATACTGCAACTGACCAAGAATTAAAACTGGACATCGCTGAAGCTCTTAATTCTGATTTGATATTTGTAGAAACTGTTAGATCTGACTGTGTAAATGGTCTAGAAACAGATTTTTCTGAAATAACTGTTTTAAAATCAAAATTGAAAGAACTTCAAGACATTGAACTGGCATTTCAAGCCCAGGTTCTGGTAACTGAACATTGATTCAAGAAAAGCAAGATCTTGAAGTCATTTTAGAGAAAGAAAAACTGGTGATTAAATCATGGCTAGAAACCAAAAAGCCATATGATGCTGGAGTAAATCAATTTCCTGCTCAAAAACGTGCATATTTAGATGGAAATACTCATGTAGCATCATTAATACCAGTAATCGATCGATTACCAGAGGGGTTCGGGCCCACCACTGTTTATGATGAGCCTGTAACTCCCAAGGCCAATATTTTGTAACACCCCAACTAAGGCGGAACGTTGAGATGTACAGGAAGTCGAGTATTCAAAACAAAGGATAATAGATAACATTCACCATAGCTTTATTGGATAAAAATAATTTTACAATGCACAAGCATGTGAACCAATTCCCAAGTACAATACGTCTACTATACTTAGATATTGAGTCCACGAAACAAATAACAAATACATGAGATGGTATACTACAATGATCAGGGCGGATTCCATTGCCCGTCACAAGGTTTGATCTTTGACTCCCAAGTGCAATGCAAACAATCATGATGCATATAATTCCTCAAAGCTTACGCTAATTCCTGAAAAGCATGAAGAAAAAGTGTCAACTACGAAAACGTAGTTGGTGAGTGCATAGGTTTGCAAGTAAACCTCGTTACATATCCATTTCAAAATAGTTGAGAAATCCATGGTAAATTATAAAGTTTTCATTTGTCACATTTATCGTGAGAGAAAAATATATCAATCGATTGATCATTCATCATACCAAAACCATTCGGTCATCAATGTTTCAATATCGCCAATTTCAACAACTTTCAAGATTCCATATAAGGTCCAATACCCAAACCGTATGTTCAATCCATAATATCCAACCATAAATAATATCAATACCACTTGGTCAATGGTAAGACTACCATGACGTAATTCGATGAGATTGTTCTTGAGCCACTACTAAGACCGTTTATGTCCCAATAATCAAATATATAGTCCCAAATGATAAGATGATGATAAGCACATGTTGTCAATCACGTGCATAAAGATAACCAAGGGTCGTGCCATGGAGACGACCATAAATATATAGTAGTTAGAGCACCGCGAGGCTAGACTGGCAATGAAGGTGGCCACAAAGACAGACCAAACATCCCACCGTTACCTATAATAGTGGATGAGGGGACAAATCCTAGTTGCGCAACCCTCTAACTACAGGCCTCAAATGAGTTAATAGTAGTGTACAGGGGACCACCGTTTGACAGTACTCAAGCTCATCATATAACATATAACACGTTGAACATACAATATAATTCCCATATCATTATCATTATTTCAAAGAATCATTTCATAAGAGAAAGTCATTTTAATTAATCATGCTTTTCACCCCGCAAGTAAAACATATAAAAGAGTTTGAAAGGGGGCTATGACTCACCTTGATATGCCGCATATTATATTCACTTATCCAAAATGGGTACTTCCCATCTATAGCTCCCTTGATCAAATATTCCATCGTGGTCCTCAACCATACTCAAAGCCAAGACTACCCCTACGATAGGACTAATATACGTAAGTTCCTATCTTAAGCCATCACTAAGAAATGCCACTTTCATTATGTTGTTATCAGTTATGGGATCCAAGTGTATTGCTAGTATTCGCATCTTTTTGGTTGTAAAGATTGGTGGTGTAAAAGGTTACTTTCATTATACACGTAGTTATAAGTTGTTAGAATTTCGGTAATTTGCCTTCATTTGTGGTTTCGTTTGGCATCTTAGGTTATCATATGGGAATGCCATATTAAGTTATATTATCCTTATTAATCATTTGATGTGTAACCGATTTTAGCACGAATTAGCATTTGTGATATCAATTTATAGTTTGGTTAACGTACTTACTTATGTCCATTCCACTTAATTATCTTTTATGTTACTTTGATTTCGCTTATCTTTCAAACTCACATACTTCTCGATATATCTTATGATTATCCGGGTTTATGAAATTCATTTAAGTGTTATGGGCCATTACCAAATTGGGCCTAAGTGTTATGGGCTTTTAGATGCTTTGGGCTTAAATTAGTTATTGGGCTTAACCTTATTTGGGTTATGTGCTTAGTGGGTTTTATTGGTTATTGGGCTATATGGTTTATTGGGCCAAGTGGGTTATTGGGCCACCTGGCCCCACTGAGTTATATTTCATTTGGGTCCATTATTTGGGCCAAGTTAGCCCATTATGGCCTTAGTGTATTCTTTAGCCCATTTACATACTTTGATAGTTTTCCTTCTTATTTTTCTGTTTTCCTACATCAATTTTATAAAATGTTGTCTACTGTTTTGTGATTAAATCAAATTATCTGGACCTTTGTGATTTTTGTACAGTTACATATATGTGTCTAATATTTTTGTGAATTTTGTCTTAATTTATAAAGGATGTTTACTACCTCTAAATATTTTTACAAATGGAAGTGGTCCAAACAGTCACTGTTTTGCATACTCGAAAGTTTTATAAAAGTTCTTTGGGTTTTGCTCTTAATAAAAATTTCATGATTTTATTTTAAGTTTAGGACACATTTAGATTACTTTCCACCAAGTATGGCCTCCTGTAACCTTTTGGTTTAGGAGATAAAAATTGTTAAAGTTTATAAAATATTCATACAAAATTACAGTTTTGACCAGTTTCAGTAGAAAAATCATATCTTTCGTTTCGTTCAGTATTTTTAAGTGATTCCAGTTGGTAATAAACCCTGACTCATTTATCTACAACTTTTGTTTTGACATAAACTACTGAATCGTCCAAAATAAGTGTGTTTTATCCATATGAAATCCGAAGTTTGAATCTGTTCAGCCTTTCTTGAAAACACCAAAGCATGCATTTACTTTGTTACTTCACCCAACACCAAATTTGACATTTTCAATATACTTACTTTAACTTGAACAATATTCTACCATGTTAATAGTGTTTCTACAGATTTCATATCAAATTTTTCCATAGATTAATTGTTGGTTTAAAGTGAAGTGTTCATATTTGTGGTTCAAGCTTTCGGTTTGTGATTTTTGATGTTGTTCTTGTTTGATTCTCATAAAAACCCATACTTCTTGATATATTATCTTTAAATCCAGATTTTTAACCTATATTTAACATGAATAATCATACAAAATAATAAATCAAAGATCCATCTCAAATTCCATAACAAAAACTATCTCAAAACTACTTGAATCTACACATGCATGTTAAGATCTAACCATTTTACATACAAATAAGTTATAATCTTTCATATACCTTTTGAAAACTCCCTTATATTCAAAAATCACAGAATATGAACATATACCTTTCATCAAAAATCAGATTTTTAACAAGATCCTTTCATCATTTTAAAAGCTAAATCGAAAAGACACACTTTTGGTCTTGACATGGGTTGGATCATCGAATCTCCTCATAGATCTCGACATGCATGTGTCTTAGTGAGTGATTCTACCAACATCAAGACTCCCTCCTCAAGATTAACAAGAAAATAAAAATAAAATACAAGTTTCATGAAAAGCTTTTTGAAGAAACATGATTAAAACAAGTTGTTGAACAAGAAAGGAGTGTTTCTAACTACCTTCAAAGACTCGATTATATGTAAAGAAGGGGCTGATTTCCGTGACATTCAAGACCACCAAATGACTCCATACTTGACCTTAGATGATGAATTAACAAGAAAAGTTATTATTACAATAGTTTAGATTAGATTTAAGCTCCATTTTTCCTTGCAAAATCCGAAAATGGTGAAGAAAAGTTGAGAGAAAGTTTTAAGATGTGTGTGTGTGAGGGGGGACGGCCAAAGACATAAAGTAGGGTTTCTCCCCTTTTTTTTATATTATTTTATAAGTGTATAAGTGTGTATGTATGTATGTATATTTGGGTGGGTATTTGTTTTGTAAGAGTAATATATGTTTATTTGTATTTGGTGAGGGGTGTGTGTGAGGGGGGACGGCCAAAGAGATAAAGTAGGGTTTCTCCCCTTTTTTTTATATTATTTTATAAGTGTATAAGTGTGTATGTATGTATGTATATTTGGGTGGGTATTTGTTTTGTAAGAGTAATACATGTTTATTTGTTATATTATTTTATAAGTGTATAAGTGTGTATGTATGTATGTATGTATGTATGTATGTATGTATGTATGTATGTGTGTATATGTATGTATATACATACTTTTATGTTTTTAATTTAGCTACTTAAGTCATTTTATGTACATTTTGTATCTGTATTAGACATATATATATACTTATTATTATTCGAGCATTTTTATGTACATATTAGTTTATAAATTCATCCTTGAGATAGAAATTTTATTTCCATGACCACATATACTTTAATTGGCTTGGTGATTGAATTGTTGGACATTTTGTAAGATTTATTGACTTTGTCACAAGTTGTGAGTCTTACATTATTATTTGTATAGCTTGTCTTCTTGAAATGAAGTTTTTGGTTCATTGACATTTCACCAAGTTCAGTTAGAACAATTTATAGCTTGAGATTGTCTATAGTTATTATTTATGGCATTTCTAAGATAGCTAGTCACCTACAATACTTCATTGAACTAGAGGGCAATTATCACCATGTCGAAATATCTAGAAGGCCAATTCTCTTAATAAACCTCTAGGGATAGATACCTAGATAAGTCTAAGTAAATTGTCCTAGTCGGAAATTGAGGGTTGTTACATCATTTTCCCAGTTCAATCCCCAGAGGTTAAGACTGGAGCATTCCAGATGACTGCTCCAGTTCAAAAGGTCAATCAAACGAAACCTTTGCCTCAGACCAATCCCCTACCTAAGCCTAGAACTGGAAAGGCTAAGGTATCATCTGATGAAAATGTTTTGTCCAGGTTAGAGAGCCAGATTCAAATACTGACTCGTCAATTTCAAAGTTTTAATGCAAGATTAAACTTTATTGAGTGTACTTCATCTGGCCCTAAACAAAATACAAAACCTTTTGCAAAGAAAGATAAATCTATTTCTCCAGTTGAGAAAAAGAAAAAGGTTTCAAAACTATCAACCCTAGTGGTCTTTTCAACTAAGACCACTGTTGAAGAAAGTGAACTAAACCAGATTGCCCCAGGGACCTATAAGGGAGGGTCCATTGAACCCATCAGTCGATGGGTTCCCAAATCTAACTATTAATATCTGGTGTGTGTGCAGGGCGATCGAAAGAAATATATCTGGTATCTTGACAGTGCAGCTGGCAGGACGATGACCGGATGTAAGACCCTGCTGGAGGAGTTCACCATTTCTGATGGACCCTCCATTACTTTTGGAAATTATGGTTGTGGAAAGACTGAGGGATACGTTGTTCTAAACAATGGACAAGTTAAGTTCAGACGAGTTGCATTTGTGAATGGTTTGAAATATAACCTGATCAGCGTAAGCCAACTGTGTGATGATGGCTATCAAGTTTTATTCAATATTGCTCAGGGTATCGTATTCAACAAGGACTGGAAGGTAGTGTTGATTCCTCCCAGAAAAGGGAATGTGTACGTGATGGATATGGAAAGCTCTCCTTCAGAGCAGTGTTTCTATACTCAAGCTGATGAAGACACAAACTGGTTATGGCACAAAAGGTTATCCCATTTAAATTTCAAGAATATTAATAAGTTGTTCAGAAAACAACTTGCAGATGGGATAACTTCAGTTTCCTTCAAAAAGGAAAGACCATGTCCAGGATGTGAGATGGGTAAGCAGAAACGTACCAGTTTCAAGACCAGACAGAATTTCAGCATATCTGAACCTCTTCATATGCTTCATATGGACCTCTTTGGTCCAGTGAATGTTCAGACTCGTGCTGGTAAAAGATACACCCTGGTACTAGTAGATGAATTTTTCAGATATTGTTGGGTTATCTTTCTCAGGTCTAAAAGTGAAGCTGCTGCTGAAATCATCAGTCTTATCAAGCAAATTGAGCTCAAGTACAGTCGAAAGGTGGGTCAATTAAGAAGTGACAATGGAACAGAATTCCAGAATGCAACTCTAGAGTCATTCTGTACTGACACTGGCATCTCCCAGAATTTCTCATCATCCCGCTCTCCAGAACAGAATGGAGTGGTGGAAAGGAAGAATCGAACGCTGATAGAAGCTGCCAGGAGTATGCTTGCTGAATCTGGTCTGTCTACCAGTTTCTGGGCTGAAGCAATTGCTACTGCTTGCCACACCCAGAACCGGTCAGTGTATGTGAAGCGACACAAAAAGACAGCCTATGAAGTCTTAAGAAATAGAAAACCAAATATTGGTTATTTTCACGTTTTTGGATGTCCAGTTTACATCCTGAATGACTCCAGTCAGTTAGGCAAATTTGATGCCAAAGTTGATGAAGGGTATTTCTTAGGCTATTCAGCCATTCGCAAGGCCTTCAGAGTCTACAACAAGAGACTGGAGAAGGTCCATGAGTCAATTCATGTCACATTTGATGAATCAAATGCTGCAATCAACAAGAAGCTAGCCCTTGACACTCCCCCAGTAACTCTAATTGTCTTTTGTGAATCTGATCCTATCAACTACAATAAAGAAGATTCAGAAGACATAGTTTCCAGTCATCCTGATCTGGAACCTGTTCAGAAAAAGAAACGCTCCAGTGGTATCCTTCTATTATTTTCAAACTACCCTCTGAAATTAATATTGGATCAGATGTTCGTACTACTCCCCCAGTATCAATGTCAGTTGAGAATATACCAGAAATGTCTTCTTATGAAGAATTCCAAACTGAACCAGTACTTCAAGAAATGCCTTCAAATGAAGAATTTCATGATGCAAATCGTGATTTAAATGACTCAGATGAAGATGCTGAAATAGTCTGGCAAGATCCTCCTCCTGAAGCAACTCCAGAGGAGACTCAACTGAATTCTTGCACTGATATTGTTGTCAGTAACAATCCTGGTCAGTACTCCAGATGGACAAAAGCTCATCCTATTGATCAGATCATAGGTGACTCCAGTAGAGAAGTTCAGACCAGAAGAGCCTCCAGTAATCAATGCTTATATGTTAGTTTTCTATCATTGATGGAACCAAAGAAGATTGACGAGGCTATGGAAGATCCAAGCTGGGTGACTGCTATGCAAGAAGAGCTTCACCAGTTTGAAAGGAACAAGGTCTGGTATCTGGTTCCTTTCCCAGTTGGAAAGAAAGAACCAATTGGAACAAGATGGGTCTTCAGGAACAAGGTAGATGAAGATGGCCACGTAATCAGAAACAAGGCCAGACTGGTAGCACAAGTCTACTGCCAGTCAGATGTCGATTTTGATGAATCATTTGCTCCAGTGGCTAGACTTGAAGCAATAAGAATATTCTTAGCATTCGCTGCTTATCATCAGTTCAAGGTCTACCAGATGGATGTAAATAGTGCTTTCTTGAATGGAAAGCTTGAAGAAGAAGTTTATGTCAGACAACCACCAGGTTTCGTTGATGAAAAGCATCCACATTGGGTATATCGTCTGGACAAAGCGCTTTATGGCCTCAGACAAGCCCCACGTGCCTGGTATGACACTCTGACTAAACATTTATTGAAAAATGGTTTCAAAAGAGGTGCAATTGACAATACCTTATTTATTCTTCATGAAAAAGGTAATCTGTTAATGGTACAAATTTATGTTGATGATATTATTTTTGGGTCCACTGATGAAAACATGTGCAAGAAATTTTCGAAAATAATGTCAACTGAATATGAAATGAGTTTGATGGGTGAATTAACGTATTTTCTTGGACTCCAGATTAAACAAAACAAAGATGGCAATATTATTAATCAGGAAAAATATGTTAGAGATCTTTTAAAGAAATTTGATATGAACTCTTCACCATCTAAACCATCTCCAATTTCTGCACCACTGACACTGGACTCCGATCCAGATGGTAAACCAATGAACACCACTGTCTACAGAGGCATGGTTGGTTCACTGATGTATTTAACTGCCAGTAGACCAGATATTATGTTTTCAACATGTTTATGTGCCAGATATCAGTCTAATCCAAAGGAATCTCATATGCTTGCTGTAAAGCGCATACTGAAGTACCTGAAAGGTGTCCCCAGTCTAGGTCTTTGGTATCCCAAAGGCTCAGGCATGGATCTAATGGGTTATTCAGATTCAGATCATGCAGGTTGTAAGATAGACAGGAAATCCACTACTGGTGGATGTCATTTCCTTGGTGGCAAACTGGTCAGCTGGACCAGTAAGAAGCAAACTTCAGTTTCATTGTCCACTGCTGAAGCTGAATACGTGTCTGCAGCCAGTTGTTGTGCTCAGATACTCTGGATGAAGAACCAGTTGCTTGATTATGGTATTAAGTACTCAAAGACCCCAATCTTTTGTGATAATACCAGTGCCATTGCTATCTCGAATAATCCAGTCATGCACTCCAAAACGAAGCACATTGATCTCAGGTATCATTTTATCCGTGATCATATTATGAAAAACAACATTGAACTCCATTTTATTCCCACTGACAAACAACTCGCTGACATTTTTACTAAACCTCTGGATGTCAAAACTTTTGAATATCTTGTTGGTGAGTTGGGAATGTTAAACCCTTAAATCTGGAACCTTGGTATTGAACGCCATTGTGTACTACTGAGGATCTTTGATTTAAAGATTTATAAATTTATAACTGCTCAGATATTGAACGCCGTTGTGTACTATCTTTGCATTAATAGATTTCTGGATCAACATTCCAGGGGGAAGACTTGAAAGATATTTTTGTTCTTAAAAATGTTTTATTCAGGGGGAATTTATTAATTTATTTTCTCACTGGACAAATTCTTCAGAAAATACTACTGGTACTTTGTAAATGTGTCCCTCTCACTGGTAATTGGACAGGTTGAAGTGCGTGTTTGAGGTGACTTTTGTCTCCTTGTAAATGTGTCCCTCTCATTTGTCTGTATTAGTTGACGTGCATGTTTGAGGTCACCAGTCTCTTTCAAATGGTTTTCACTGGTACTTTACTGGAGTGTCCCTCCAGTGTACCATCAGTACATGCGTCACTGGACTAATCCATCAGTGATACTGGAGTGTCCAGTCAACCTCCAGATGCACTGAAATGAGTCATAATATTTTTAAATACTTGGTCATTGTGCGTGCCACGTAAGCAAACTTTTTAAAGATATTTATCTTATAATCCTACGTGGCATGTATATTTTTCAAAGAAATGATGGTATTTTTACCTTGGGAAGTCAAAAAGTGCAACTTGATACTGTTTGTGGGCTGTAAACCGTCACACATTTATGTGTGATGTGATGTAATTAATGCGGATCTCAGAACCCGATCAAAATTTTATTTGATAATTTCAAATTAAACCGTTTGAGTTCCACATTCTCTCTCCTATATATACCCACTTTCAATTTTATTTGCATTTACTTCGAACATATTTACTCCCAAATCTTTCAAATTCCTTCATTTATTTCTTCATTCAATTTCCAATCATAATCATCTCTCATATTTACTCCATTTCCATTCAATTCTTCATCAAATCTTCATCAAAACCCTAAATATTCAATTTCATCTTCATCTATTCATCATAAAATGGCACCAAGACAATCCAAATCGCCTAAAAATCTGCTCGCCGCTGAATATGCTCCAACTGAAAATGTTGAAAGGGCACCTCATATCACATTAGAGGCAAAAGCTATAAGAATAAACATGAATAACTGGATGGCCAGACTTTCACTTTCTAGTGTTCATGATGCCCAATTTGTTATTGGGAGATTAAATACATTTTTCTCTCATGTCCATTATATGGTGCTTTAACCTTAAATCCAGGGAGGATGTACCATGACTATCTTTGTGAATTCTGGTACACTGCACAATATGATGATGCAACTTCATCAATTACTTATTCTCTGAAGCAAGGTACCAGATCCTTGGGTTTCACTGTTAGTTTACTCAGGTCTGTTCTACAATTGAATTACTTTGAACAGAATGAGTTGCCCATTGAACTTCCCTCTGGTATCAATACAAGGGAAGTGTGCAGACTGATGGGGTACACAGATATTGTGGATGAGCATGGCCAGCTATCCAGGAAGGGAACAGTCTACATGAGCAAACTGACAGACTCATGGAGATTCTTCTTCACGCACATTGTTGAATGTTTGGGAGGCAGTTCTGGAGGGTTGGACCAGATAAATCAAACTCATCTCCAGATTGCCTAATGCCTCTGGTTTGGACTCAGAGTGGATTTTGCTCAGATCCTGTTTGATGATCCGGTAGAGCGTCTTAGAGTGAAAGGTAGAAAAGCCTTTGTTCCATATATCCGTTTTCTTTCACTGATGTTTAAAAGAGCTCTTGGAGACCAGTACGATTATGAAACTACTCACTTTTCTGTGAGTGAGTATATGAGGGATCTGACCAACCTAAGATCTCCACTGAATGAGGTAGATATTCCTCAGTCCATGCTCTCTTTTCAAAGGGAAAAAGTAGAAGTAGCTCCAGGTAGAGGTCAAGTTGGTGAAGGACCCTCTGGTGACCAAGATGTACAAATTATAGAAGCTGTACAACCCATCAGACAAGTGGCTCCTGAAGGTCAACAACCAAATGTTGAGCCTTCCAGACGACCTAGATCAAACAGGCGTCTGATGAGAGCTGGAGTTCAAGTGAATCCAGAAAGACATCCTGGTGATGTAATGAACATTGATGGGTCTCCTATTTTTAAAGAGGAGAATGTTGAAAATGTACAAGTTGTTGAGCAGCCAGAAAATGTACAGACTGATGAGCAGGTAGAACAAGTTGTTCAAGCTGATGAACAAGTATCTGGTGAGCAAGAGGCTCGAATCGATTTGAATGTTGAAGCAAGTGAACAGGCTGGTGAACTGGTTGGTACTCAGGCTGGTGATACAGCTGTTGGTGAAATGTTTTGGGATGAGGCTGATTCTCCCATGTCAGAAGATCAGAATTTTGATGTCAATATGAACTTTCTGGGTGAGGATGTTGTACAAGTTGAAACTCTACCAGAAATGCCACCACCTCCACCAGAAACAAATATTCCTCCACCAGAATCAGAAATGCCACCACCTCCACCAGAATCAAACATGCCACCACCACCACCACCTTCAATTCCACAATCCACTCCTTACTTTAATCCATTCACAATCCAAACTTCACAATCTCAACCTCCACCACTTGAAACTCCAGTCAACGTATCTGAACAAGGTGCGCTGGACTCAACAGTTGTCACATCTGAAGCTGCAACTGAAGAGGTATGGGCACAAGTACCATTAATGACTAGATTGACTTCTCATCTTGAACCTCCCAGTGGTCTCTCCACTTCGTCTTCAGCCGAGGTCCAAGGCCTTCTAAGTAAGGTGGCGGACCTGGAGAGATCACTCCAGACTTCATCGCAGGTTATTTCAGACTTTAAATCTTTATTATCAAATAACCTTGCATCTGAGATGAATATATTTGCTGGAAATGAGAAGCTTGTCTTTGAGAAGCTTGATGAACTGGTACTGGCCACTAATAACAACACTGAAAACATCAAAGTGGCAGTCCAGGGATTGGAGACAAGGCTGGTGAACTCTGTTCAGACTGCAGTGAAAGGTGAACTTGTTCAACCACTGACAGGTCTGAAAGAAAAGGTTCAGAAGTTGGTTACAAGGATAAGTTCTCTGGAGAGTAGGCCCACACTTGATCAGGCTGCTGTTGTTAGCACGATTAGTGATGAATGTACAAAGAAGTTCAGAATCAGTATGCTGAAAGAAATATCTGAAGAAATTTCTGAGTCTGTTCTTCGAACTATTCAAGATGGGCTGTTACCCCAAGTGGAGAAGTTGATGGAAGAAGAATTGCCAAAGCACTTGCCTAAAGAAGTTGAAACTGTTAAAAAGGAAGTGCAGGCACTTAAGAAAATTGTGACTGATACAACTCCAGTGGCTGGAAGAACCTTTGGTGCACTGGACAGACACATGCTAGAACAATTATGGAATGATCTCAAGTCCAGAACTGGTGATCATTCCAAGGGGGAAAAGTCGTCTGGTGTCCAAGAAGGGTTGATTAGAAAGAAGGAAGTTGTTGCCAGTGCTGTTGAAAAGGCCTTTGCTACTGAAAGCATTGTGCAACAAAAACAAGTGACTGGTACTGATGCCAGTGCACGATTAGCACAAAGAGCATTTGGCACTGAAGCCATTATGCTGACTGAAGAAGCTGCTGGTACTGAAGCCAGTGAGCCCCAGTTTGAATCTTTCCCAGATATTCCAACTACTCTGAAGTCTGTTAAAGGAAAAGAACAAATGGTATCTGGAGAAGAAGAACAAACTGCTGAAGAATCATCAGAGTTTCCCACTACTGATGATGAAACCTCTAAGAAGCTGGAACAAGAATGCATAATGATAGAGATCTTTAAGAGAAATCAAAGAGATGAACTGCTGGCCCATCATAGGTAGATGGCGACTATGGATACTCTGAACTCTTATAATGCTGGCAGGTTAGGCATAAACATTGATGTTTACAAAAAGATGAAGGAAGACCCCAGAGTTCATCAATGTCTGAATGCATTGAATGATGTTCATGTACGCTCCTTTTACTCTGAAGAAGAACAGATTTATGACTCAATAATTTATGGCGTTAATGTACCAGAACTCATCAGGCAGAGGAAGGAGGAACTGGTGAACCTCCAAAAGAAGATAAGGAAAAATGCTGGTGCTCTGGAGTTAGAGTACAGAAAGAAATTGACTGGCTTACCTAAGCTTACTGCCAAACAGCTCAAAGCAATTAAAGATACAGATGTGAGCACATTCATTCCCCTGGACACTTCTCTGAAAATCAATCGTCAACAACTTCAGTCTGCTGTAGAACAACAGAGAGTGTCAAAGGAAACTGAAGCAATGATCCAGACAGCCAAATGGAAAGACAAGTATAATGAAATGTTGAATTTCAGGGCTGATACTAGAAGGATCACTGGTGCAGAGATTAAGCTTGCTGATAATCATGAAGGTATGTCAAAGTTTGCAATAAAGTTGACCAGGGAAGGTAACTTTACTGATGAAAGAAAGAGTACTTCAGTCCAGGCGTTTGGATGGAGTGAACTGAAGGAGATTGCCTTAACGTTCAGGGGGAAGACAGATTTGTCGACTGAAGTTAAAGCATTTCTGAAGAGGGTTGAGAAGGTATGGAGAAGAAAGCAACAGATGGAAGTTGCAATAGGCATGAAATCCCTAGAATCAGTACCATCTTCTCCATCACCAAAGAGAAAGGCTTCTGAAGATGCTCCATGACAGACATCGAAGAGAAGGGCCTGACTCTTATCATTTACTTATTGTAATTTATTGTTTGATGAAAATTGTAACTATTTATCAGTTGATGTATGTAATATTAGTTGCAATTTTTTATTCATAAAAGTAAATGATCAGATTTAGTTTAAGTTAGAACTTAAAAGATGAAACTGAAAACACTCATGATCTATAAAGTGTTTTCCAGTAACTTAGATTTTTTAGACTAAGTCAAAACTTGTGTTTTTTCAAGCATACAAAGTTGTATAGATTTAAGCTTGAAAACACTTGCATTATTTCTAAACAAATAGGGGGAATTTGTTAGGTCCAGATTTACTGGACTCGCTCTAGACTCGACTACTGGAGCCTTACTGAAGATCTGTCCAGAAATGGTATATTACTGGACCTACTCCAGACTTGGAATCTGGAGTCCCTCTGAAGATTTGTTCAGAAATAATGGAAGACCAGTGAGCAAATACTTGTATAGGAAATCTGGAGTATTCTCCAGATTAGCTCACTGGACTTCACCCCAGTCCAGATCTACTCTACTGAGACGTTCTCACTAAAGTCAAAGACTGAAGTCAGAATAAAGAAGACTGACAAATGGCGAAGTCCACTGGAAGTCTTACCAGATCTGTACACTGGAGGATTGTCAGTGTTCTAGACCTTACAAGTCTGAACACTAATATCGAGGAATTGACTTTTGCCTTTACACACTTTCCAAAGAACACTCCACTTGTTATTTACCAAAGTTTATACGTGTGTAAAGGTGGTTGGTTAAAAGAATAAAGTCATATTGATGTGACTTTATCCTTGTACCATTAACCAATGCATTTAATGTTCTTGTCGGTTCATTAAATGCATGCAACCATATTTGTACGGCACAAAATTCACTGGTGAATTTTGTTGCCTATAAATACAAAGTCATTTCTTTGAGAAAATTACTTTAAAGCATACATTAAGCATTAGAGTGAATTTTGTTGCCTATAAATACAAAGTCATTTCTTTGAGAAAATTACTTTAAAGCATACATTAAGCATTAGAGTGAATTTTGTTGCCTATAAATACAAAGTCATTTCTTTGAGAAAATTACTTTAAAGCATACATTAAGCATTAGAGTGA
>CM067175.1:32342158-32364658 GCA_034093135.1 Erigeron breviscapus | reverse complement strand
CTAAACAAAAAGAAGCGTACAGCTTCTGTTCTGGATAGGATCGAATGTACATCTAGTTTTATTAATCATTAAATTTAGATGCCCCGTCAGAGTTAAACTAAAGATAAATAATTGGACAATTATGATATTTTCTCTGTTTACGTAGTAAGTTGTTAGCTACATTGAGCGATGGATTGGGCCTTATTTTCTCTGGTGTTTGTACTTGTGTATTATGTTAATGGTGAATACAATGATATGCATCATTAAATAAAAAAAGACACATATAAGAAGACAAGAATGTATGTTTCTAGGCACAAAACCAAACCAAAACTGAGTATCTCAGTTTAGTTTTTATGACCGATCGTTATTGCTTGTTTATTCATTCGGTTATTGGATTTTGTCTTTCGGTTATGGTAATCAGTTAATTCGGCTAACCATCAAAAACTAGCATAGTAGCATGTGAGCCTCACAGTGAAGCCCAAATGTTAAGCCCAACTGTAAACTATTGCATATTATATTATATTATATTATATTATATTATATACTAATTGAATTGAATGTGAATAGTAACTCGCCCGCGTGGCGAGTTACTATTTGTCCATGCTACAACCTGTATTATTATTCGGATTTTGCCAAATCGCATTTTGTACGGGTTTTTTTATACGAGTTACTTATTGGTTTTTTTCATATTTTTTCTCTTTTGGGTTTCCAAATATTTATATTGAAAACGTTTATCATTTTTTGTAACAATATTAAGATTTTACCACGTTGGATTCCTTTCGGGTTTAAAATTACAGGTTCCTTCTTGATTTTTTACATATTTTTTTTCCTCGGGTTTCCAAATAATTTATCAAAACTATTTTTTTTTGGTGGTGGTATTGCCTTTGAATAAATATCTATTTCATACGTTAAATATTTTAGCAAACATATATAACACCACATCGTCAATAACAAAGCAATAATCGTTTTCAGGTTTTGCAAACAATATGTTAAAAACTTTTATTTCTATTTTATGGTATTGCCTTTGAATAAGTATCTATTTTATATGTCAAAGTTTTTAGCGAACATAAATCATCAATAACAAAACGTAACCGTACCAATTGAAACCACGCAACGCGCAAACGAAAACTATTGTGGTTTTGCCCTTAAATAAAAATATATTTGATATGATAAACTTTTAAACAAACCTATACTTGACAGAAAGCTTGTTAAATAACACTTTCGTTTCAACACGACAATTGGCGGCCCGCAACGCGGGGCCAGAAATTTGCTAGTTAAGGGAATAACATATTAAGGGAATAACATGCTATATATCACATGTTGGTCCAGTGGTTGGTGCTGTGTTTGGTGACATCTTTGTCCCAAGTTCGAATCCCCACGGCAGCAAATGTGATATATATTGGAGGTCCCTCTATGAGGGCTTGGTCTGGGTATACCCAGGTCCAGGTCTGAGGGGGCAGGGTTTACCTCTATTAATTGTCGTGCCTTCGGGCGGATTAATAGGGGGTTTTCCTCCCATTGGGTTGAGGTCTGGTGTATGGGGTGCTCTAGCGTGGGCCCGGTTAAGACAACATAGTCTAGACCCCCAAAGTTGAAATTCGCCGTTCCAAAAAAGAGGGAATAACATACTCTTAGTTATATTTCAATGGGAAGTGATATATTAACAATCCAAATTTGTCATCTACAATAATTGTCTGCTTCAAACAGTTATATACTGCAATAAATGCTTGTATTTGTTGTACATGGCAAATTTTTGTTGTGAATATATCAATTCCCCCAAATGATAGATTTTAAACATCTCAAAACAACTATATTATAGCAAACAAAAGCCAAAAGGTGCAAAACCTTGATCAAAATAAACGGAAGGTAACACAACTTAAAACATACATTATAACAATCGATCCAATATCGGTCCTCCCACAAAAGAAGAACATCTTTATCTTTCTTTATTTTAATAAATCTCATTCGTAGGTACAATACTACTACAATAGGTATGAAAAGAAAACTTTAGGGCGCGTTTAGTTGTGAAAAACGTTTTCAAGTTTTCCATTCTAATTTTCTAGAAAATGAAAGGAGTTTTCCATCTCTAGAAAACATATGAAAATAATTTTGAAAACGCGTTCAAAACTAAAAAATGAAAAACAATTTGAGGTTTTCAAATTTTAGAAAATGGAAATGGAAAAGTGGAAAACAATAAAAAAGTGTTTTCTAATTTTCCATAGAAAAGTGAAAAACAGTGTTTTCTGTTTTCATGGAAAACATTTTTGAAAAACTATAATTTGAACGCGTTTTCTATTTTTTATGTTTTCTTGGAAAACAAAATGGAAAACAATGAGTGTTTTCCCCAAATAAACGCACCCTTAGTGCTTTATCATTTGTTTTCTTTTTCTTTTATAATGATGTCACATAAAATATTAATTGAAAAGGATCATAAGGATCTTCTCAAGTCGGATCCTTTTAAGTTGACAATTTAGAGAATTCTTAATCATTAGATTAATGGCCTTGATTATAACAATTAGTTTTGTGTGTATATAATCTCCATTTCATGGCTTTGACACACACATAAATGAATACATACTGATGACACATTGACACACATTGGAGTTCTACCTCAGTTACAACTTGCAACACACTTATCTTGTTCTGGTTTTCTTTCAGGCAAGTATTTCAAGTCCGGCAGTACGCTGCTTTGTACCGATATAGCCTGGGAACAAGATGACGAATCTGTTTGAGAGAATTGTGTCAAACACAGGCCCACTTATTTTTTTTGTTATCTGTTTCCTTGTTTTGTTTGATCAGTTTGTGTTCCTGATTTACTACACTTTAGTGTTACTATATTATCTTTTTTCTGTTCATTTGCTTTGTGTATTTGCTTTTATATATTGTAACTCGTTAGGCCGCTCGTAGTAAGGAGTCGACGAGCTCGTCCTTGAGCTCTTCCTCGTCGACGTTACTGCTACCACCCCCTTCCTCCTTGTCGAAAAGCATCCAATTCCTAAATAAGAACAAGAACGACGGAGTGTGGTGGGCCCATTTCTTTTGTAACCGTTGCGGAATTAAAACAAAAAACAAAAATTTCAAACTTTTTTAAACAAACAAACGGCTAGTTCACATATTTTCTTTATATAACTTTTATTTTTTACACTAAATCAAAAACAACCATTCAAACACAATACTATCATCTAATCAAAAACACTAGATTATCCATTCAAACATGTCTCGCAACAACGAAAACAACCCTCTTTCGAATCAAGCCAACGACATGTTCATGAATCTACTTGAAAACACATTTGCGGGTTCATCATATTCTAATCAAAGCCAAACGAGCAACCCATCGATTTCCAACCCATCAAGTTCTATGTTTGTTAACCCACCGTGTGCCGTTAATCCGTTTTCACAAAGTTTCTATAACAATTTGGGCTATAATCCGGTTGTGGGTGCATACCAAACTCCACAACAAATTCAACAACAACAATTGTTGATGATTCAACAACAAATGGCGATGAACCAACAATTTGAGCAACGACAACAAGAATTCACAAAACAAAATCCACCATCAAAGATCAACGATAATGTACCCGAATGGGATAGTGTGGCTTCAGCGGATGAGGTAGAAGAGGTGGAGGAGGTCGCGGCTACGGGGAAGAGAAAGAAGCCGAAAAAACCAATTGAAAAAAGGGGTTGGTCTGAAGCGGATTGTGTTTTGTTGACGAAACGTTGGGTATTCGTTTCACAAGATCCAGTTGTGGGTAACTCGATGATGGATGGAGTTTTTTGGAATAATATTGTGGAGTTGTTTAATTCCAAAACCAAAGACGGGGAGCGCACTAAGAGCCAGGTGCACGGGAAGTGGAACAAGATCAAAAAAGCGGTGAAAGAGTTTGGTGTCGCCTTTAAAAAGGTTAACGAGCAAGGTAGACAGAGTGGTGCCAACGAGAAAGATGTGTATGATGCCGCTATTAAGTTGTACAAACAAACGTCAGGAGAGAAAAAATGGACATACGGTGAGTGTTACACGATTCTGCAGGACAGAGTGAGATTTTGGGAAGAGCACAAGCTAAAGGGAAATGAGGGGGCAGTAGATTTGACTGCTGAGGAGGAGCCTCAGGGAGGTGAGGCTAAGGGAGATGCGGCTCAGGGAGGTGCGGCTGCGGGAGGTTCGAGGCCGGCTTTGAATGCATTGTTTGGAGATGACCCTATTAGGCGACCACCGGGTCGCAATGTTAGCCGTCGGTTGTCAAGCTCATCCGACGCGACATCTGGACGATCATCGGGGTCGGAAGCGGCCTCGAAGTATTGCTAACTTGGTTCTACAACAATCTGAGGCGTTAGTGCGGGCCGAGGTTCGAGATGCCATGAAGTTTTTAGCAAAACCGATTCCAGTTGGTTTATCGAGGAAGGATTTAAAGGCTCATATGGCGTACCAAAAATATTTAGTAGAAGAGTACGAGAGCATATTTTATGCTGAAGCAGAAGCAGAGAGCAGCGATGAAGACGTCGGACCTTAGCCAGTTTTCCTGCAGGTCTAAAACTTTTAAAAATCATATCCCAAACTTCAATCTTGCACAATCTTTTACCAAACTTCAAAATGAGTTAAAGACACATGATTTAAAATTTCGAAAGCTTTCATTTGATCAAGTGTAACATTTACAACGAAACGGGTCATTTTACCCAAGTTGACACATTACAAAAGACGGCATTCAAAATTGGAAATTTCGGCATGACCCATTCGTAAAATCATCATCCAAACCTGTTACGGATTATGAATTTCTCCAAAACACATTTAAACAAAATCAATACATTACAACTACTAAACGACCCATTTTCAATACCCAAAAACTCGAGTCTAACACTAGACATCATAATAATTTTCCAAAAAGACAAAACAAGAGTACAAAGAGCCGATAGTTCAAAGGGGTCACTATGGGTCCTATTACCAATTCCATTATCCGCATTTAGCTAAAGCACTCAATATCCAAAAAGCATCTTTAACTTCAATCTTTACATTACTTAACTTTCTTCCGCATCCGGGACAACCTATAAAAAGGGTAAACAACTAAAAAGTAAGCAAAGCTTAGTGAATAATCTTGCATACGTTTATACCTACGAAGGAGGGCAATGCACAAGGACTGTTGCATATAGACTATGACACCGTCGTGTCATATCTATAATACTCACCTTGCACGCTAAACAACATATATGGATCCATTAGAGAATATCGGGGTTCTTAGGCCCCGAGAGGTTCTTAGGCCTTTTCTCAAAACAACAATAGGGGTTCTTAGGCCCCGAAGGTTCTTAGGCCTCATAACATTTGACCCCACCCGGGTCTAGCCAAATCAATTACCACACATGAATATCACATTTCATCATGATGTGGTCAATTGACCCAACGTAAACATAAAGGTATGCAAGAGTACTCACCTCCTCCGCGACAACCAAAATCATAAATCAACAAGACCGCAAGTACACAATACGTATGCCTCAACCTAGCAATAGTTCACAATTTACACATATAAGGTCATCAAGCTCAATTATCTCAAACACAAGGCTAACAAGCCATACATTACTACCTTTACTAGCATTTCAATGCCCAACCCAACTTTTACAATCTTATAATAATCTTGGGTTGGTTCACATAACATGTACTACTTATATCATTTTCAATTGGCCAAGAGTTACTTTCATATCAAAATCGTCATTTCCATATTTGACCTAGCAGACTTCAAACAAGCATAACTCAAGTTCTACTTACTCTTTTAACATGATTCCAGTGGACAAATTTACATGACACATATACCTACCTTTTATCTTTAGTGACCAATATGTGAATTGTCCTTCAAAGGTGACTTCTGGTCATTTTAAAAACCACATATACCTTTTATCTTTAGTGACCAATATGTGAATTGTCCTTCAAAGGTGACTTCTGGTCATTTTAAAAACCAACACTGTTGCTGTTAAACAGCTTTGACCTTACTGACTTCAAATGACCATAACTTGAGTTCTACACCATATTTTGACCTCATTCCAGTTGCCACTTCAATTTAACACATTTAGGTACATTTTATCTTTAGTGACCAATATGTGAATTGTCCTTCAAAGGTGACTTCTGGTCGTTTTAAAAACACAAACAGCTGCTGTTCTTACTGACAAAACAGATTTGATGTTACCGACTTCAAATAACCATAACTTGAGTTCTACAACATATTTTGACCTCATTCCAGTTGCCACTTCAATTTAACACATTTAGGTACATTTTATCTTCAATGACCAAGACATGAATTAACTCATAAGAATGTATTTTACTCGTTTTAATAACCGACGAAAAATCAGTTTTGCTGAAAGATCAGCATGACGACCCTGAATTCAAAAATTCATATCTAGAGTTCTACTTCGTATTTTTAACTCATTCCAGTGGCAAAATTTACTTAAAACAATAACCTATCTTTTCTTTTTAGGACTCAACACGTGAATAATCTGATATAAGGGTGTTTTACTCGTGACAAAGTCAGTAACCAAATCTGTCCAGTTTTTGTTCTCACATAATACTCATCAAAACTTTCATGCACCCAACTAGAAACCCCCAAATTGATTAAATTACCATAACCCTAACTTGTATTATATAAATTAACTCATATATAAAGAAAACCCCCAATTTTCCAATTCAAGAACCCTAATTTTATAAGATAATTTAGCAAGAATCAAAATTAGGTTAAAGTAATCTTACCTTCAAGGAACTAACTAAAATTGAGATTGAAACTACACTTTTCTTCTCCTCTTTTTCTTCTTGAAAATCAGCCCACATCATACACACAAACCCCAAAATCCCAATTGATAAAGCTAGAACACTTGATGATTATTATTATTATTATCACTTGGAAGATTTTTCTTGAATTAGATGGAATAGAGGATACAAATTATTTTAGAAGTAATTTGGAAGGATTTTGAAGATTGTAGAAGCTTGATGCTTGTGAGTGGAAGAATGAGACATCAAAAGAAAGATGGCTGGCACCTCATCCTTGTGCCACGCCTCTTTTAAAAATTTAAAAGGGTAAATACCCGCTATCCGCTTAAGTTCCAACTAAATTAATCCCATAATTAAAAATAAAATACTAGGAACTTATTTTAATGGTAAAACTATAATAAAGGTTAATTCTCATTGGACTAAAAATTTTGGGACGTTACAACTCTCCCCCACTTGGAACGGATCACGACCTCGTGATCCAAGCCACATCTAGCAACGACTCTCTAATTTACGTTAACACATCGTCATCATTTCATGCTTTCATAGCGTTATGCTCCACCATATAGTCTTGATTTATCTTCTTCTCAAACGTTTCTTCACAAATACAATAGGCTCCTCGACGTTGTCTTATTTTAATTCACTTGAAGTTCAATTTCTTTCATAGATACACGTGAAACCTTGACGGTGTAATACTTCATAAACGAGAGTTGTGAAAGATAAGATGAATTTCTTAGAAGTTTTTGGGAGATTTCAAACAATAGTACCCTTGACGACTAGAGCAAGTATTTTGAAAGAATCGAAAACCGAGACCTTAGTTTTTCCTTATATGCAACTTGTAACACGTCTCTCTAAAGATAACTTCTTCATATTACACAATTACCAAAATTGAACTTGATAAGTCTTTCTCCTTTATCCGCATAAAATTCTTGCCGATCATGACCCACTTTCAGTTGTTATTCGTCGTTTCAATCTTCATGGACATCTTTATCACTATACCCGTGCCACACAACTCTTGGTGTCCCACTTTTCTAACACGAATAGGGAATCTTCATTTTGATCAATCAACTTTCATACGGAGGCAAATCTGAATACTATAGCGATAGCTAGTGCTATACTGGGACTTCTAACGAGATCATGAGCAAATTGTATGATCCACTAGAGATCGGCTCTTCACGCTTACAAGATTCCGCTTCGTTTGAGGTCTCTAATGATCCCTTTTAAGATCTTGACACATCTTTGTCATACCGGCGAAGGAAGTATTCAGATTATAAAGGTTTCATGGAGCAAAATCACTTTGATTCGTTAAAGAGAGGATTCTGAGTTCAATCATGACGTCTAATAAGATTGTATAATTATTTAGAAAATATTTTGTGTGATTCGATTTCTCATTAGTTTAGATTCTCGTTGCAAAATCTCCTCTTGAGTCTCCTCGGGCGACACCAAACTTCACAGTCGTAATCTTTTGATAGAATTAATCAACTCCTTAAACAGTTGCTGAGTTTCCGCTGTTCGATAAGAAAAGAAAGTTGATATGATTGAGTAAGACCGATATATTTGACGCTATAGAGAAAGAAAAACACCAAAATTTTAAAGTGAAAATAATTCCGATGGACTTTAAACCGCGAATGGAACGATTCGTCTTGATTCCTTTTAGTACTTCGTTCGACTTCTCATTCTTTTCTTCAAGCTTGCTTCACATTCTTTCTAATTAATTTGGTCAACGGAGAGACTATCTTCAAAAGGGCCGAAAAATTAAAACAACACTTGTCACCCGTCACCCACGAAACTTCTAATTTAGGTTGATCTTGTGAGTTGTCTCCATTTCGTCACAACACCAAACCAATCCGGGTCAACCACGTTCCCTCTCTTGGTGATCACCCGAACGAGATGATTGCCCTTCTCCTAATCAGACTGATCATTTAACGAATTGACATGGAACTTTCACTTTCGTCGTATCTCCAAGGCTTTACGTAAAAGAACTTTTCTGGCCGGATTGACTTTTAAGATAAACAAAACGTTGTCGATGAAGACAATACGGATTTATTTCCCAACAAACAACAAGTGTGGTTCAAAAGACTCACGGGGGTTGGAAGACCTTTAATACGATCGAAAGGTATACTACGAATTTCCAAGTGCCCATACCAGTATAGATAACATTTTCGGGAACATCTCCATTGCGTGCTATAAGTTGATGGAAACTGAAATGAAAATTCGTCTTAAAATGATAAGAAATTGCTTCTACTTGATCGAATAGGATATCAGATCTTGACACATCTTTGTCATACCGGCGAAGGAAGTATTCAGATTATAAAGGTTTCATGGAGCAAAATCACTTTGATTCGTTAAAGAGAGGATTCTGAGTTCAATCATGACGTCTAATAAGATTGTATAATTATTTAGAAAATATTTTGTGTGATTCGATTTCTCATTAGTTTAGATTCTCGTTGCAAAATCTCCTCTTGAGTCTCCTCGGGCGACACCAAACTTCACAGTCGTAATCTTTTGATAGAATTAATCAACTCCTTAAACAGTTGCTGAGTTTCCGCTGTTCGATAAGAAAAGAAAGTTGATATGATTGAGTAAGACCGATATATTTGACGCTATAGAGAAAGAAAAACACCAAAATTTTAAAGTGAAAATAATTCCGATGGACTTTAAACCGCGAATGGAACGATTCGTCTTGATTCCTTTTAGTACTTCGTTCGACTTCTCATTCTTTTCTTCAAGCTTGCTTCACATTCTTTCTAATTAATTTGGTCAACGGAGAGACTATCTTCAAAAGGGCCGAAAAATTAAAACAACACTTGTCACCCGTCACCCACGAAACTTCTAATTTAGGTTGATCTTGTGAGTTGTCTCCATTTCGTCACAACACCAAACCAATCCGGGTCAACCACGTTCCCTCTCTTGGTGATCACCCGAACGAGATGATTGCCCTTCTCCTAATCAGACTGATCATTTAACGAATTGACATGGAACTTTCACTTTCGTCGTATCTCCAAGGCTTTACGTAAAAGAACTTTTCTGGCCGGATTGACTTTTAAGATAAACAAAACGTTGTCGATGAAGACAATACGGATTTATTTCCCAACAAACAACAAGTGTGGTTCAAAAGACTCACGGGGGTTGGAAGACCTTTAATACGATCGAAAGGTATACTACGAATTTCCAAGTGCCCATACCAGTATAGATAACATTTTCGGGAACATCTCCATTGCGTGCTATAAGTTGATGGAAACTGAAATGAAAATTCGTCTTAAAATGATAAGAAATTGCTTCTACTTGATCGAATAGGATATCAGATCTTGACCACGGGTACTCGTCTCCGATTGTTACTTTATTGAGCTCACAAGTGACTAAACGCACACGCCTCCTACTTTCTTTCATTTCGTTAAATTAGAAAATCGTACCTCTTGGAAACAAAGGAAATCACTTGAAACGGCTAGAACGAATATAATTTACGTGAAAGAAATTGGGAAAATCACGAATAACAAGAAGATTCTCCATAGACCGTGGTTTCCATTCGGCGTCGATGATTCTAATATAAGAGACTTGACTACCAAACAAGGATTATCAAAACGTATGAGCAAGATATCAACAGAAATCGACCGTTTTATTTCCTCCGCCGAAGTCAATTGTTTTCTTTGTAATAGGAATATTCAACTAGATCGCCTTCTCCTCTCGCGGAATTAGGAATCATTCGCGCTTAGCCTAGCTGTTCTCAAACATTATACTACACGCTCCCAAAGGAAAAGAGAACAAATTGGTTCAAAGATTTTAGATTAGGTTTTAACTTTTATAACTACCATACTTATCATGTATTAGTCCCTTGTAACTATATCATCCTCAGGTTCTCACTACGCAAATTTCATCTTAGTGTCTATCATCAGGCCTCAAGTAATCGTATACTCATTCAATAAAAGCATGTTAATCAAAATCAAAACACATTCGCCATACTCCGTATGGTCTTTTAACATATCACTAACACAATCATATTTAGCATAGGGATATCCAGTCTTAAAAATTTTATATTATTCATATCATAAGCATTCTTTGCATCAATAAATCAATTAAATCATATTGTTGCACAACTGATTCTCATCGCCATATCTCGTATGATTTTTCAACATATCACTAACACAATCATATTTAGCATAGGGATATCCAGTCTTAAAAATTTTATATTATTCATATCATAAGCATTCTTTGCATCAATAAATCAATTAAATCATATTGTTGCACAACTGATTCTCATCGCCATATCTCGTATGGCCTTTTTAACACAATAATGATGCCACGGGTCTCACTACCCAATGGTCTTACACTAAATAATACTATGCCATGGGTCTCACTACCCAATGGTCTTACACAAAATAATGTCACACTTCATTCGCATACATTCAACATTCATCAACTATTCAACATACTTTCTCCTTATAAGTGACAACCATCTTTTACACTTATAAATCAAATTCCACTTTTATGGCCTCATTGCCGATTATTCAAGCAAAACTTTTGCTCTATCGCATTCGCATACAAACAAGCAAATACACATTAGCATGCATTTCACGTTTACTATGTATTTATCATAACTTCTTCTTTACTATCATCAAGCAATATATTAACTCATAAACCAATCTCAAATTTTCAATTCTTACCATTCAATAAACCAGTTAGCATGCAAAGCTCATATTCTATCATACTTAGATATCAACGAGTAAAATCATAAAACACTTCACATTGCCAAATAAGGTCTCCAACCTATGGCTTCACACTAACATACTTCCATATTTAACGGACTTAACTTGAGCTATTATAGTATGTGATCATAATAACGCTGCAGTCATTATTATAATTACTTATTATAACACCTCAAGTGAACTTCGCTAAATACTTCCGTATGTCACTAGAAACCGAACTATACACATAAGGCCAAGTCACGTCTATGGTTTAAGTCTAGGTATCCGTGTAATAATAAAATACCTAAATCCCTCAAACCACGGCTTTGATACCACTTGAAAGAACCCGAACTCATTTTAGGAAAATAAGAGATTTTTTTTTTTTATAAGCCCCCACTGCGCCGCAGTGGAGGTGTACACCTCCCACTGCGCCGCAGTGGGAAGTTACGGAAGCAGACGACCAAACTTCCCCACTGCGCCGCAGTGGGGTGGAAACACTCCCACTGCGCCGCAGTGGGATATTTCGGACCTCAGCCTGCAGTTTTCCTGCAGGTCTAAAACTTTTAAAAATCATATCCCAAACTTCAATCTTGCACAATCTTTTACCAAACTTCAAAATGAGTTAAAGACACATGATTTAAAATTTCGAAAGCTTTCATTTGATCAAGTGTAACATTTACAACGAAACGGGTCATTTTACCCAAGTTGACACATTACAAAAGACGGCATTCAAAATTGGAAATTTCGGCATGACCCATTCGTAAAATCATCATCCAAACCTGTTACGGATTATGAATTTCTCCAAAACACATTTAAACAAAATCAATACATTACAACTACTAAACGACCCATTTTCAATACCCAAAAACTCGAGTCTAACACTAGACATCATAATAATTTTCCAAAAAGACAAAACAAGAGTACAAAGAGCCGATAGTTCAAAGGGGTCACTATGGGTCCTATTACCAATTCCATTATCCGCATTTAGCTAAAGCACTCAATATCCAAAAAGCATCTTTAACTTCAATCTTGCACAATCTTTTACCAAACTTCAAAATGAGTTAAAGACACATGATTTAAAATTTCGAAAGCTTTCATTTGATCAAGTGTAACATTTACAACGAAACGGGTCATTTTACCCAAGTTGACACATTACAAAAGACGGCATTCAAAATTGGAAATTTCGGCATGACCCATTCGTAAAATCATCATCCAAACCTGTTACGGATTATGAATTTCTCCAAAACACATTTAAACAAAATCAATACATTACAACTACTAAACGACCCATTTTCAATACCCAAAAACTCGAGTCTAACACTAGACATCATAATAATTTTCCAAAAAGACAAAACAAGAGTACAAAGAGCCGATAGTTCAAAGGGGTCACTATGGGTCCTATTACCAATTCCATTATCCGCATTTAGCTAAAGCACTCAATATCCAAAAAGCATCTTTAACTTCAATCTTTACATTACTTAACTTTCTTCCGCATCCGGGACAACCTATAAAAAGGGTAAACAACTAAAAAGTAAGCAAAGCTTAGTGAATAATCTTGCATACGTTTATACCTACGAAGGAGGGCAATGCACAAGGACTGTTGCATATAGACTATGACACCGTCGTGTCATATCTATAATACTCACCTTGCACGCTAAACAACATATATGGATCCATTAGAGAATATCGGGGTTCTTAGGCCCCGAGAGGTTCTTAGGCCTTTTCTCAAAACAACAATAGGGGTTCTTAGGCCCCGGAGGTTCTTAGGCCTCATAACATTTGACCCCACCCGGGTCTAGCCAAATCAATTACCACACATGAATATCACATTTCATCATGATGTGGTCAATTGACCCAACGTAAACATAAAGGTATGCAAGAGTACTCACCTCCTCCGCGACAACCAAAATCATAAATCAACAAGACCGCAAGTACACAATACGTATGCCTCAACCTAGCAATAGTTCACAATTTACACATATAAGGTCATCAAGCTCAATTATCTCAAACACAAGGCTAACAAGCCATACATTACTACCTTTACTAGCATTTCAATGCCCAACCCAACTTTTACAATCTTATAATAATCTTGGGTTGGTTCACATAACATGTACTACTTATATCATTTTCAATTGGCCAAGAGTTACTTTCATATCAAAATCGTCATTTCCATATTTGACCTAGCAGACTTCAAACAAGCATAACTCAAGTTCTACTTACTCTTTTAACATGATTCCAGTGGACAAATTTACATGACACATATACCTACCTTTTATCTTTAGTGACCAATATGTGAATTGTCCTTCAAAGGTGACTTCTGGTCATTTTAAAAACCAACACTGTTGCTGTTAAACAGCTTTGACCTTACTGACTTCAAATGACCATAACTTGAGTTCTACACCATATTTTGACCTTATTATTATTATTATTATTATTATTATTATTATTATTATTATTATTATTATTATTATTATTATTATTTATCATCAATATTATTATTATTATTATTATTATTATTATTATTATTATTATTATTATTATTATTATTATTATTATTATTATTATTATTATTATTATTATTATTATTATTATTATTATTATTATTATTATTATTATTATTATTATTATTATTATTATTATTATTATTATTATTATTATTATTATTATTATTATTATTATTATTATTATTATTATTATTATTATTATTATTATTATTATTATTATTATTATTATTATTATTATTATTATTATTATTATTATTATTATTATTATTATTATTATTATTATTATTATTATTATTATTATTATTATTATTATTATTATTATTATTATTATTATTATTATTATTATTATTATTATTATTATTATTATTATTATTATTATTATTATTATTATTATTATTATTATTATTATTATTATTATTATTATTATTATTATTATTATTATTATTATTATTATTATTATTATTATTATTATTATTATTATTATTATTATTATTATTATTATTATTATTATTATTATTATTATTATTATTATTATTATTATTATTATTATTATTATTATTATTATTATTATTATTATTATTATTATTATTATTATTATTATTATTATTATTATTATTATTATTATTATTATTATTATTATTATTATTATTATTATTATTATTATTATTATTATTATTATTATTATTATTATTATTATTATTATTATTATTATTATTATTATTATTATTATTATTATTATTATTATTATTATTATTATTATTATTATTATTATTATTATTATTATTATTATTATTATTATTATTATTATTATTATTATTATTATTATTATTATTATTATTATTATTATTATTATTATTATTATTATTATTATTATTATTATTATTATTATTATTATTATTATTATTATTATTATTATTATTATTATTATTATTATTATTATTATTATTATTATTATTATTATTATTATTATTATTATTATTATTATTATTATTATTATTATTATTATTATTATTATTATTATTATTATTATTATTATTATTATTATTATTATTATTATTATTATTATTATTATTATTATTATTATTATTATTATTATTATTATTATTATTATTATTATTATTATTATTATTATTATTATTATTATTATTATTATTATTATTATTATTATTATTATTATTATTATTATTATTATTATTATTATTATTATTATTATTATTATTATTATTATTATTATTATTATTATTATTATTATTATTATTATTATTATTATTATTATTATTATTATTATTATTATTATTATTATTATTATTATTATTATTATTATTATTATTATTATTATTATTATTATTATTATTATTATTATTATTATTATTATTATTATTATTATTATTATTATTATTATTATTATTATTATTATTATTATTATTATTATTATTATTATTATTATTATTATTATTATTATTATTATTATTATTATTATTATTATTATTATTATTATTATTATTATTATTATTATTATTATTATTATTATTATTATTATTATTATTATTATTATTATTATTATTATTATTATTATTATTATTATTATTATTATTATTATTATTATTATTATTATTATTATTATTATTATTATTATTATTATTATTATTATTATTATTATTATTATTATTATTATTATTATTATTATTATTATTATTATTATTATTATTATTATTATTATTATTATTATTATTATTATTATTATTATTATTATTATTATTATTATTATTATTATTATTATTATTATTATTATTATTATTATTATTATTATTATCTCACTATTATTATTATTATTATTATTATTATTATTATTATTATTATTATTATTATTATTATTATTATTATTATTATTATTATTTTAATTTTATTATTATTATTATTATTATTATTATTATTATTATTATTATTATTATTATTATTATATTATTTTATTATTATTATTATTTTATATTATTATTATTATTATTATTATTATTATTATTATTATTATTATTATTATTATTATCACTTGGAAGATTTTTCTTGAATTAGATGGAATAGAGGTACATTTTATCTTTAGTGATCAACATGTTAAATATCCCTCAAGAGTGACTTCTGGTCGTTTTAAAAACACAAACAGCTGCTGTTCTTACTGACAAAACAGATTTGATGTTACCGACTTCAAATAACCATAACTTGAGTTCTACAACATATTTTGACCTCATTCCAGTTGCCACTTCAATTTAACACATTTAGGTACATTTTATCTTTAGTGATCAACATGTTAAATATCCCTCAAGAGTGACTTCTGGTCGTTTTAAAAACACAAACAGCTGCTGTTCTTACTGACAAAACAGATTTGATGTTACCGACTTCAAATAACCATAACTTGAGTTCTACAACATATTTTGACCTCATTCCAGTTGCCACTTCAATTTAACACATTTAGGTACATTTTATCTTTAGTGATCAACATGTTAAATATCCCTCAAGAGTGACTTCTGGTCGTTTTAAAAACACAAACAGCTGCTGTTCTTACTGACAAAACAGATTTGATGTTACCGACTTCAAATAACCATAACTTGAGTTCTACACCATATTTTGACCTCATTCCAGTTGCCACTTCAATTTAACACATTTAGGTACATTTTATCTTTAGTGATCAACATGTTAAATATCCCTCAAGAGTGACTTCTGGTCGTTTTAAAAACACAAACAGCTGCTGTTCTTACTGACAAAACAGATTTGATGTTACCGACTTCAAATAACCATAACTTGAGTTCTACAACATATTTTGACCTCATTCCAGTTGCCACTTCAATTTAACACATTTAGGTACATTTTATCTTTAGTGATCAACATGTTAAATATCCCTCAAGAGTGACTTCTGGTCGTTTTAAAAACACAAACAGCTGCTGTTCTTACTGACAAAACAGATTTGATGTTACCGACTTCAAATAACCATAACTTGAGTTCTACAACATATTTTGACCTCATTCCAGTTGCCACTTCAATTTAACACATTTAGGTACATTTTATCTTTAGTGATCAACATGTTAAATATCCCTCAAGAGTGACTTCTGGTCGTTTTAAAAACACAAACAGCTGCTGTTCTTACTGACAAAACAGATTTGATGTTACCGACTTCAAATAACCATAACTTGAGTTCTACAACATATTTTGACCTCATTCCAGTTGCCACTTCAATTTAACACATTTAGGTACATTTTATCTTTAGTGATCAACATGTTAAATATCCCTCAAGAGTGACTTCTGGTCGTTTTAAAAACACAAACAGCTGCTGTTCTTACTGACAAAACAGATTTGATGTTACCGACTTCAAATAACCATAACTTGAGTTCTACAACATATTTTGACCTCATTCCAGTTGCCACTTCAATTTAACACATTTAGGTACATTTTATCTTTAGTGATCAACATGTTAAATATCCCTCAAGAGTGACTTCTGGTCGTTTTAAAAACACAAACAGCTGCTGTTCTTACTGACAAAACAGATTTGATGTTACCGACTTCAAATAACCATAACTTGAGTTCTACAACATATTTTGACCTCATTCCAGTTGCCACTTCAATTTAACACATTTAGGTACATTTTATCTTTAGTGATCAACATGTTAAATATCCCTCAAGAGTGACTTCTGGTCGTTTTAAAAACACAAACAGCTGCTGTTCTTACTGACAAAACAGATTTGATGTTACCGACTTCAAATAACCATAACTTGAGTTCTACACATATTTTGACCTCATTCCAGTTGCCACTTCAATTTAACACACTTAGGTACATTTTATCTTTAGTGATCAACATGTTAAATATCCCTCAAGAGTGACTTCTGGTCGTTTTAAAAACACAAACAGCTGCTGTTCTTACTGACAAAACAGATTTGATGTTACCGACTTCAAATAACCATAACTTGAGTTCTACAACATATTTTGACCTCATTCCAGTTGCCACTTCAATTTAACACATTTAGGTACATTTTATCTTTAGTGATCAACATGTTAAATATCCCTCAAGAGTGACTTCTGGTCGTTTTAAAAACAACAAATTGACTGTCATTGATCATAGTCAGTTCTTACAAAATACTCAATCAAGATTAAATTAAAAACAAAAAACAAAATCTCATGAGCAAAGACGGGATGACCACTACTGAGCTGGTGATAACCGATCCACCACCAACCCCCATAGTTGTTTCACCATGGGGGCTCGTTGGTCAACGACCGCATCACCTAGCCCTCAAGGATGGTTTGTGGTTACCCCTGATGTTGACCACAACCACAAACAACACCAAACACCATGCATACTGGCCGGATACTCTCGAATTGTGTGTTGGAACATCTTTATGTAATATCCTTGATTCTCCATCATCATTAATTTTACGTTTGTACACAAAAAATCGTGTTTTTGACAAGGAAAGATAACTAGATAAGCCATGTGAAATTGAAGTAACCTTTCGTTTATTCATATACACAATATCTATGTACATGTGGTGTGTTCAAGATTTGACATTCGTCGTATCGTCATATCAATGTGATTTGCACAAGCATCTTCATGAAACCATCAAATGAATAAATAACGCGGTTCAAACCCCAAAGACAAATAGTATAGGAAAGTAGGAAACTACTATTTGGTGGTCTTGTCAATGTTAATTGCACATTTATAACTCATGCGATAACATAATCAAAAAATTGTTAACTACTAATTTGATATGCCTTACAAAAAAACTAATAATTTGATACAAAACAAAAATATAACATTTAAATTTATATATAAAAACATATTTGTTATCTATACATATAATTTATATTTACCTTTTATATATCATATCATACATGTAATATAATAATTAGTTAGATTCTTAGATATAATGATAATAACATGAAACACGGGATTAATTAGTTGACTTTAGAGTAGTGTTGGTAAAAATAAATCTACATATACATACACTGATATACATACATTTCATTATGAAGAAGTTTTTTTCCCAACGTTCGTGTCACGGGACGGCTAGCCGTTAAATCCATATGGGCAGACAGTCACTAGCGACCGATTCACGAAGTCAGGGACCACACGGGAGGGAAAACCCACCAATTATGAAGAAGTTAAATCATCATCATGATTATTATCATCATTAATAGCACCAAACATGGTGTCCCAAATCTCCGAAAAAGCTTCCACAATGACCCCATGATGAAACCTTGAATTCAAAGACAAGAAACATTGTAAAAGCTGTTCCAAATCACTCTCTTCATACATTTGTTTCTCCATTATCATCTCCAACATTGATTTCTTAAAATCATCATATGGATCTTCTGACCTTTTCACTATTGCAAAACTTTCCTTAATTTTTCCTTCCACATTACACGGTATCATTTTTTTAAAAACCGAAAGCCTCGCTGGAGATCCCCACTCTGGCGAGGCACTAGTGGTCCCGGTTCCAGAACCACTTTTACAAGAAAATGTCAACATTCCATTTTTATAAACACGCTTAGTACGTTTTGAAAAAGAAGTGGGCCGTTTCTTTTTCGGTTTGTGTCGGTTTGTAGTAGTAACCGCGTTTTCACGGATGGTTTCTAGTTGTGGGTTAAAATCGGTTGATGAGTCAGTTGAGAAGCTTCTAGAAGAAGAAATCAAACTTTCGGTTTCTGTTTCAACATTATTGGTTTTTTCAGTACTTAAAGAACCAATAATGTTTTTTGACTTCCCATTAATATTTATTATTTTTTTACTACCACGCCTACGTTGTCTTTTACTGACGACTAGGCGTGGTAGAGGAAGTAATGGAAGTGGGAAAACATCATCATCGTCATCCGAATTGTTATCCTCGGAGACAGATGAATTGTAGATTTTTTTTCGAGGTGACTCGACGTCGTAAATTTTAGCGACGACGTGCCATTGGTCGTCTTCTTGCCATTGGAAATAGTTGTCTGAGTCGGAATTGTCGATGGATTTGGACCCACATCCAAAAGCGGATGAGACGTGGCTTTTGAAAGAAGACCGGTGTGGTTGGTGGTTTTTGGATGGTGTGATTGGAATTGGGAGAGTAGAAGGGTCTTTTGAGCGACAGGATTTGAAGATTTTCAGCTTGAATTTTGGCATTTTTGTTTTTTGTTGAGAGAGAGAAAAAAGTGTTTTTGTGTGTGAGGTTTTTTTGGGGGTGTGAAAACTGGAAATGAAGAATTGTGAAAGGGAAAGACTTTATAAGAGAATGGGCAACTGGCTTGATATAAAGAGCAAAGGGGTCATTGTAGGAACTGGGTCAACAGGTGAAGACCAGATGTAAATTGGTTGTTTAATTTATTATTATGATTTATATAAAAATATGTATAGATATAGATTTTGTTGGATATAGCCTTAAAAGGACTATGTAAAATTTATGTGTAACGATATAAATTTCACAAACGTTCTAATGATTCTTTCAAGTTCAATCTAGGTACTACGTACGGAGTATTATTTATTCCTAATCTTATCCTTTCATTTTGTTCAATTATCAAAATATATTGTTAGAAAATTATTGATAGAATTTTGTAGAAAGATACATTATTTTCTTTAATGTATTCAAAGAGAATATCGATACATTAGTATGACCAGCTAGCCTTGTAAAATTATGTCAGGTATACATTTTCATATATCAAATCAATCGTCGTCTAATTCTTGAAAAAATGAAATGCTTTTGTTTATGGCATGATAATGACAATAAGGATATCTCAATATATGACTTTACCCATACCCATCAATCGCAAGCTCTTCCTTGCGAATCGGTAAAATTGCAAGGAGAATTTTGCAGATCTGTAAAATGACAAAGAGGAATTTGTGATTGACGGGGTATTTTATGAAAAGATGAAAAAATTCAGTAAAAGCGTATCTATAAACCTTGTTTTGGTACTCAAGTAAGTAATTTTCTCTGGATTTAATAAAAAAGTAAAAAAAAATATTGTTAGCAAATACTCACAGTTAAGCGTGTATATACATCTTGCAATTTATATACAAATATAATAAAATGTCGAGTGTTGACACTGTTATAATTTGACTTAGCAAGTGAGCATGCATGAACTGTTGAGTTCGACACAGCTCACGTATTGACCGATCAATCACAATTTCACAATATCCAAGTATATCCCAACTCTCTCTCTCTCTCTTTTTTTTTTTTTTTTTTTTAACGGTTCAAACAATATTACTAAGTAAAAGAAAAGGAAAAGATATTTATACTGGCTTGTTCAAAACTTTTTGATAAAAAAAATGTAGATATGGTTAAATTGCATGTCATTAGTGCAGTAAATAGTTTTTGGAAAAATTTCGACTTCATTAGTAATTTAGTAGTTTAACTTGTAGAGTTTATTGCAAGATTCGTCTCGTGGTTTGTTCAATTTGAGGTTTATATCTTTAACAACAAAAATAAACAAAACACAAAGATGAACCTGCAATTAACTCTAACTTGTATATAAACATGTTTTTAGAGGGGTAAACATACGCACGTCATAGGTGGATTAAAGGAAGAGTTTTTGGAAAATCCTAAATTTTATACAACACATTCGTTTAATACATATAGGAATGAAAGTATGACTTACGGTTTAGAAAGAAAAAAATACCCAACAAGCTATAGATATAGATGTTATAGTACATGATGTACAACTAGCTAGAAAATGCATACAGTGCAATGCAAAAGGTTCCAAACACAAGAGGACGACAATTGTAACTTGTAAGCCTTGATTACATGAGCATTTGTTTTTCCTGTGCTTTATATAAATTAATTTATTATTTATCTTGATGTTTGATATATTAGACTCTAACAAGTCAAATGTCAAATACAGGGGTTGTTTGGCTCAAAGTGCATGGCAAACAACATCTCTTTGCTCACTAAATTGTCTTCTTGCAATAAGCTTTTCATTCGTTTGTTTTTTAACGCCACGCGTACCCCGACCATGGAATAAAGGGTAACCGGACCAGAAACTTTCCGCGGCGATGTCGCCGCGGAAAGTCGGAAAAGACAAAAGTTTCCGCGGCGATATCGCCGCGGAAAGTGCGGGCCCCCATGTCATTAATGGCTAATCTGACAGAATTTTAGCGGGCCCCCCCTCATTAGCGGCGAGGTCGCCGGGGAAAGTCCGGTCCGGTTACCCTTTTTTAGGTCGGACTACATGGCCCCTTTTTTAATTTCCGAACCTTCCGGCACAAATTGCTATTCAATGGAATCAATGATAGTATATGTTTTAGTAAATTGATTAAGTTGTAATAGGATTACGATTTTTTCCAAGAATGATATTTCATTAACGAATGAAATATAAATTAGCCAACTTAATTAGAACTAAACAAGTGTACTTGGGGTATGTTGAATTAACATCTACTTTTTTTTTTGAAAGGTGTGGATCATTTGCTAGCAACAGGGGATCTAGCTAACGATGTCTTAATCGGGTCCGCGCTAGAGAGCTCCCTCACCCTCAATACCTAGTAGGAGGAGAAACCCCCAACTAAACCGCCCGAAGACACGACATTTAATTGGGGTAAAACACTGCCCCTCTGCAGGACTCAACCTGCTTCACTGGAAGACTTTATTTGTAA
>CM067175.1:32309658-32337158 GCA_034093135.1 Erigeron breviscapus | reverse complement strand
AAATTGATCTACCCAAACTACTCATCTCATTTATTCATTAATTTAAATATCTCTATCTAATATACCTATAATACCATTAATGAAATTATTAACAACATAAATCTCTCAACCTTTAAATTAACTACAATACCTCCTTTTATATCAATTACTTTTATATTAATAACCACCACCACCCGTCGCCGCCGCTATCACTACCGCATTGCGCGGACATATGACTAGTAGAAGATAAAGGATATAGCTCTATTTAAGTTAAACAAGACATCCAACCAATTAATGACAATTGGAAGAGGAAGAAAAATGAAGTTATTAACAAAGGTCAAAATTAAAATAATATATTAACAATCAAATCAATAAGGGTATATAAAAGAAAGGATTGAAAGAATATCAAAATACTGTCACAAAGGTTTTAACTAAAATGCCCTTTCACTATTAACTGGATGTGAAATTATGAATTCGATACGGAGCTTCATCGCGAGTTGGAGTGACCTTCCTCCCCCCTTTGCATCTTGTATAAGAGTTTATTACTCGTATTATTCATGAATCTTGTCACGTTCCCGTAAGGAAAGGCAAAATTATACTTACAAGCAATTATTCTCACGGTTTGCTGGAGCTAAAGAAAATCAAGAAACGAGTTCTTGTTCAACAATATTCTAATTATATGTATATCTTTTAACTTTGTATTCATTACTAGGTTCTTGCTAGTTCCTTTTGATGAAATTTGCTGTTCGAAAAACAAAACAGCCACAAGAAAAACAAAGCTAACCAATGCATGTGTGAGTGGCTGCATGGTCAAAGTTGTCAACCAAAACAAAATGAAATGGGCAGCTTATCTAGTGCGGGAGAAAAAAAATAAAAAAAAAAAAAAAAAAAAAAAAAAAAAAAAAAAAAAAAAAAAAAAAAAAAAAAAAAAAAAAAAAAAAAAAAAAAAAAAAAAAAAAAAAAAAAAAAAAAAAAAAAAAAAAAAAAAAAAAAAAAAAAAAAAAAAAAAAAAAAAAAAAAAAAAAAAAAAAAAAAAAAAAAAAAAAAAAAAAAAAAAAAAAAAAAAAAAAAAAAAAAAAAAAAAAAAAAAAAAAAAAAAAAAAAAAAAAAAAAAAAAAAAAAAAAAAAAAAAAAAAAAAAAAAAAAAAAAAAAAAAAAAAAAAAAAAAAAAAAAAAAAAAAAAAAAAAAAAAAAAAAAAAAAAAAAAAAAAAAAAAAAAAAAAAAAAAAAAAAAAAAAAAAAAAAAAAAAAAAAAAAAAAAAAAAAAAAAAAAAAAAAAAAAAAAAAAAAAAAAAAAAAAAAAAAAAAAAAAAAAAAAAAAAAAAAAAAAAAAAAAAAAAAAAAAAAAAAAAAAAAAAAAAAAAAAAAAAAAAAAAAAAAAAAAAAAAAAAAAAAAAAAAAAAAAAAAAAAAAAAAAAAAAAAAAAAAAAAAAAAAAAAAAAAAAAAAAAAAAAAAAAAAAAAAAAAAAAAAAAAAAAAAAAAAAAAAAAAAAAAAAAAAAAAAAAAAAAAAAAAAAAAAAAAAAAAAAAAAAAAAAAAAAAAAAAAAAAAAAAAAAAAAAAAAAAAAAAAAAAAAAAAAAAAAAAAAAAAAAAAAAAAAAAAAAAAAAAAAAAAAAAAAAAAAAAAAAAAAAAAAAAAAAAAAAAAAAAAAAAAAAAAAAAAAAAAAAAAAAAAAAAAAAAAAAAAAAAAAAAAAAAAAAAAAAAAAAAAAAAAAAAAAAAAAAAAAAAAAAAAAAAAAAAAAAAAAAAAAAAAAAAAAAAAAAAAAAAAAAAAAAAAAAAAAAAAAAAAAAAAAAAAAAAAAAAAAAAAAAAAAAAAAAAAAAAAAAAAAAAAAAAAAAAAAAAAAAAAAAAAAAAAAAAAAAAAAAAAAAAAAAAAAAAAAAAAAAAAAAAAAAAAAAAAAAAAAAAAAAAAAAAAAAAAAAAAAAAAAAAAAAAAAAAAAAAAAAAAAAAAAAAAAAAAAAAAAAAAAAAAAAAAAAAAAAAAAAAAAAAAAAAAAAAAAAAAAAAAAAAAAAAAAAAAAAAAAAAAAAAAAAAAAAAAAAAAAAAAAAAAAAAAAAAAAAAAAAAAAAAAAAAAAAAAAAAAAAAAAAAAAAAAAAAAAAAAAAAAAAAAAAAAAAAAAAAAAAAAAAAAAAAAAAAAAAAAAAAAAAAAAAAAAAAAAAAAAAAAAAAAAAAAAAAAAAAAAAAAAAAAAAAAAAAAAAAAAAAAAAAAAAAAAAAAAAAAAAAAAAAAAAAAAAAAAAAAAAAAAAAAAAAAAAAAAAAAAAAAAAAAAAAAAAAAAAAAAAAAAAAAAAAAAAAAAAAAAAAAAAAAAAAAAAAAAAAAAAAAAAAAAAAAAAAAAAAAAAAAAAAAAAAAAAAAAAAAAAAAAAAAAAAAAAAAAAAAAAAAAAAAAAAAAAAAAAAAAAAAAAAAAAAAAAAAAAAAAAAAAAAAAAAAAAAAAAAAAAAAAAAAAAAAAAAAAAAAAAAAAAAAAAAAAAAAAAAAAAAAAAAAAAAAAAAAAAAAAAAAAAAAAAAAAAAAAAAAAAAAAAAAAAAAAAAAAAAAAAAAAAAAAAAAAAAAAAAAAAAAAAAAAAAAAAAAAAAAAAAAAAAAAAAAAAAAAAAAAAAAAAAAAAAAAAAAAAAAAAAAAAAAAAAAAAAAAAAAAAAAAAAAAAAAAAAAAAAAAAAAAAAAAAAAAAAAAAAAAAAAAAAAAAAAAAAAAAAAAAAAAAAAAAAAAAAAAAAAAAAAAAAAAAAAAAAAAAAAAAAAACCCTAAATGCTAAACCCTAAGCTAAACCTAAATAAACCCTAAAGCTAAACCCTAAATGCTAAACCCTAAAGCTAAACCCTAAATGCTAAACCCTAAATGCTAAACCCTAAAGCTAAACCCTAAAGCTAAACCCTAAAGCTAAACCCTAAATGCTAAACCCTAAAGCTAAACCCTAAAGCTAAACCCTAAATGCTAAACCCTAAATGCTAAACCCTAAAGCTAAACCCTAAATGCTAAACCCTAAAGCTAAACCCTAAAGCTAAACCCTAAATGCTAAACCCTAAAGCTAAACCCTAAAGCTAAACCCTAAATGCTAAACCCTAAATGCTAAACCCTAAAGCTAAACCCTAAATGCTAAACCCTAAATGCTAAACCCTAAAGCTAAACCCTAAAGCTAAACCCTAAATGCTAAACCCTAAAGCTAAACCCTAAAGCTAAACCCTAAATGCTAAACCCTAAATGCTAAACCCTAAAGCTAAACCCTAAATGCTAAACCCTAAATGCTAAACCCTAAATGCTAAACCCTAAAGCTAAACCCTAAATGCTAAACCCTAAATGCTAAACCCTAAAGCTAAACCCTAAAGCTAAACCCTAAAGCTAAACCCTAAAGCTAAACCCTAAAGCTAAACCCTAAATGCTAAACCCTAAATGCTAAACCCTAAAGCTAAACCCTAAATGCTAAACCCTAAATGCTAAACCCTAAAGCTAAACCCTAAATGCTAAACCCTAAATGCTAAACCCTAAAGCTAAACCCTAAATGCTAAACCCTAAATGCTAAACCCTAAAGCTAAACCCTAAATGCTAAACCCTAAATGCTAAACCCTAAACTAAACCCTAAATGCTAAACCCTAAATGCTAAACCCTAAACTAAACCCTAAATGCTAAACCCTAAATGCTAAACCCTAAACTAAACCCTAAAGCTAAACCCTAAAGCTAAACCCTAAACTAAACCCTAAACTAAATCCTAAATGCTAAACCCTAAATGCTAAACCCTAAAAACCTAAAGAGGATGAGGGTTCCCGCTTTAGGGTTTAGGGTTTGAAGTTGTAGGGTTAGCCGTTAGGAACCACTAAAAGGTTTGAGGTTTTAGGGTTTAGGGTTTGAAGTTGTAGGAAACCACTAAATATATATATATATATATATATATATATATATATATATATATATATATATATATATATATATATATATATATATATATATATATATATATATATATATATATATATATATATATATATATATATATATATATATATATATATATATATATATATATATATATATATATATATATATATATATATATATATATATATATATATATATATATATATATATATATATATATATATATATATATATATATATATATATATATATATATATATATATATATATATATATATATATATATATATATATATATATATATATATATATATATATATATATATATATATATATATATATATATATATATATATATATATATATATATATATATATATATATATATATATATATATATATATATATATATATATATATATATATATATATATATATATATATATATATATATATATATATATATATATATATATATATATATATATATATATATATATATATATATATATATATATATATATATATATATATATATATATATATATATATATATATATATATATATATATATATATATATATATATATATATATATATATATATATATATATATATATATATATATATATATATATATATATATATATATATATATATATATATATATATATATATATATATATATATATATATATATATATATATATATATATATATATATATATATATATATATATATATATATATATATATATATATATATATATATATATATATATATATATATATATATATATATATATATATATATATATATATATATATATATATATATATATATATATATATATATATATATATATATATATATATATATATATATATATATATATATATATATATATATATATATATATATATATATATATATATATATATATATATATATATATATATATATATATATATATATATATATATATATATATATATATATATATATATATATATATATATATATATATATATATATATATATATATATATATATATATATATATATATATATATATATATATATATATATATATATATATATATATATATATATATATATATATATATATATATATATATATATATATATATATATATATATATATATATATATATATATATATATATATATATATATATATATATATATATATATATATATATATATATATATATATATATATATATATATATATATATATATATATATATATATATATATATATATATATATATATATATATATATATATATATATATATATATATATATATATATATATATATATATATATATATATATATATATATATATATATATATATATATATATATATATATATATATATATATATATATATATATATATATATATATATATATATATATATATATATATATATATATATATATATATATATATATATATATATATATATATATATATATATATATATATATATATATATATATATATATATATATATATATATATATATATATATATATATATATATATATATATATATATATATATATAAATATATATTAATATATATATATATATATATATATATATTTATATATACTTGATTTATATAAATCTTTTATACATACATATATACTTACAAGTACATATATATATATAAAATTACGTATATATATATATACATATACATAGTTATATAATCCTCTATACATACAATAACAGAACGAGATCAACTCATCTAGGCTAAATATAAATAGCAAAAACGAGTAAAACTGGATGCAAATAATAGTAATATGGTCAAAATTGAAATAATCCGGTAGAAAATGAGCAATAAAATTTAGTAAACACAAATAAAATTGATTCGAGGAGTCAAGGATTCGTTTGGAATTCCGGATCGAAGAAAAGGGAGATCAAAATATGGTGCAGATAAATCAAATCCAATATGAATGGAAGATGCCTATGTAACTCTTTTTTCTCCAATTTTAGTTGGATGCAATCTTTGATGAGAATCGTTTCTCATCTATACCTAGACCAAAGGATATGGTTCCTAGCTCCAATGGAACCAATAAGGATTGTAATGTTGAAGTCTCTGAAAAGACTGATGATCAGTCACTTGAGCTTCGAAAAAGCATAAGAGAAAGGAAACCTAAATCATTTGGACCAGATTTTCAATTATACTTAATTGAAGGTTCCAGGGATGAAGTTTCAACCCAATATTCCTATTGTTTCAATGTTGAGGATGATCCTAAAACATTTGATGAAGCAATGAAGTCTCAGGATGCTGCCTTCTGGAAAGAAGCAATCAATGATGAGATGGATTCCATCATGGGCAACAACACTTGGGTGTTGGCTGATCTACCTCCTGGTTGCAAACCATTGGGTTGCAGATGGATCTTCAAGAAGAAGATGAAGGTAGATGGAACTATTGAAAAGTTCAAGGCAAGGTTGGTCATTCAAGGCTTTAGACAAAAGTCTGGAATTGACTATTTTGATACTTACGCTCCAGTGGCTCGTATCTCTACCATTAGACTGCTGATTGCTTTGTCAGCAATTCACAATCTGGTCATTCACCAGATGGATGTAAAGACAGCATTCTTGAATGGTGACCTGGAAGAGGAGGTTTATATGGACCAACCTCAAGGCTTCATCATGTCTGGTAATGAAAGCAAGGTGTGCAAACTTGAGAAATCCTTGTATGGATTAAAACAAGCACCTAAGCAATGGCATCAAAAGTTTGATGAAGTGGTTTTGTCAAATGGTTATCATTTAAACCAAGCTGACAAATGTGTATATAGCAAATTTGATGATTCTGGTAAAGGAGTTATCATTTGTCTATATGTTGATGACATGCTGATCTTTGGGACTAATCAAAATCAGGTTGACTTAACAAAAGAATTTTTGTCATCAAAATTCTCCATGAAAGATATGGGGGAGGCTGACGTTATCCTTGGTATAAGGATCAAACGTGAAAGCAATGGAATTTCTATTTCTCAATCTCATTACATTGAGAAGGTTCTAAAGAAATTCAACTGCTTTGATTGTACTCCGGTGAGTACACCTGTGGATCCAAGTATGAAGCTAATGCCTAATAAAGGTGAAGCTGTATCACAACTTGAATATTCCAGGGTGATTGGCTGCTTGATGTATGCCATGACTTGTACAAGGCCTGACATTGCATTCGCTGTGGGAAAATTGAGTAGGTATACTAGTAATCCTGGCACTCATCACTGGCAAGCAATTAAGCGGGTACTGAAGTATTTGAAGAAAACTATGGATTATAGTTTATCTTATACTGGGTTTCCTTCGGTTCTAGAAGGGTATACTGATGCGAGTTGGATAACCAATGTTGAAGATCATTCTTCTACATCTGGTTGGGTATTCTTGCTTGGGGGAGGTGCTATCTCATGGGCTTCCAAGAAGCAAACTTGTATTACCAACTCAACAATGGAATCTGAATTTGTTGCACTGGCTGCTGCTGGTAAAGAAGCAGAATGGCTAAGAAACTTGATTTATGAGATTCCATTGTGGCCTAAACCTATAGCACCCATTTCTATTCATTGTGATAGTGCTGCTACATTGGCTAAGGCTTATAGCCAGATGTACAATGGGAAGTCTAGACACTTAGGTGTTAGACATAGCATGATTCGTGAACTTATCATGAATGGGGTGATTTCTATAGTGTTTGTAAGATCACAACAGAACTTAGCTGATCACTTGACGAAGGGATTGGCTAGAGACTTGGTTAATAAGTCTGCTGAAGGGATGGGTTTAAAGTCCACCTAAATTTCTAATTGTAAGATACCCAATTCCCTTTTGATATTAATCAAAAGTTGAATTCAATGTGGAAAGCTTATACTTAGAAATTGGAGCACATAAGTTTACATATCATCCCAAGGTATGTGCTCAGACCTGCAGATGGTTAGGTTGAAGTATAACTTCTTAATAGTTCCTTTGAAAAAGTGCAATAGCAGGTGTATGAATAAAGTAGAACTACCTATATGAATGTGAAGTTTTGCCGCTTCAAGAAAGCTTTGGACTTTTAGCTTTGGATACTTTCATGAATGGATATGGACGCATGGCTTGTATAGCGTCAGGATAGCTTTAAAGTATTTGAAAGCTTGTGTGTATATTATTTTCAGGTATTCAAATGGGTTGAAGGGTTCAATTCTTAGAACACCCTGATTCTCGAATATTTGGAATGGGTAATATACTAAGATGAAAATTCAATCTTCAAGACATTTTCATTTACGCATAAGTTTTGTTTTGACTATTTTCTCATGTATCGGAATTACACTAAATTGGGGAGGATTGTTAGTAATTTAGTATAATTAAGGGATATGGTTATGACACTTGGAAATGGGTTTGGAGGTACGGAGTGTACACCCATTCAGTGAATGACATCCCGGACCCAAAAGCAGTATTGGTTGGCATAAATTATTTTGGACGGCAACTTTAGTTTTAAAGTAAGGAAAAGTATTACATACTTTGGCATTTATAATGCTAGTGCTTATTATTATACTAATAATAAAGACAATGAAGTGGTTAGAATAATTTGTTGGAAAGCATCAGACAACAAAAGGTTCCACCATTTTGATTATGACAAGTTAGGTGTATATGTTTTATGATATTTTAATATATCATTATGTCTAAACTCTAATTTTGTCGTATGATTAAATAAATGCTATGATGAAGTGGAATGCAACTTTAGTTGCATATTTTAATGTCTTACACTTCTCAATATTCTTGTATATATAGTTCATACTTTATGATCAGAAGAAGGTGGCAAGTGGTTTTAACATTAAATGTCTTTTCTAATATAGTTGATATATTCGACTTAAAAGTGCAGTTTTCTAATCGTAATACTGTTTATGCTTATATGAAAGAATCAACGTGTGTTTGATGGGCATATGTTTGGGTGTCTCTAAATTATAGAGAAAAGATACATGAGAAGATAGTCAAAACACTAAGTGCTCTCTAGCGAACGGGTTCTTGATTTCTGCCAAAATCTTGAACATTACTCTTTGTATTATCCCAAAACAAAATTCGTGTAACCCAGGCAGATAGGGTCGAATTGTTGTTTTCGGAAAGTGATATCACGATACAAAGAGATATCCGGTCCAATTGATTTCTAACCCTTTTATTTCAGGAATATTTAATCCAACAATCGAAAACAACAATTCCTTGTGAAATCAATGGCTTCTACGATGAAGCACATGACGGCGAATTTCTCCAAGCTCGATAAGTTTGAAGGAATGGATTTTCGTAGATGGCAGAAGAAAATGCATTTTTTCCTCACCACCATGAACGTGGTTTATGTGCTGAGCACTCCTTGTCCAGAAGATGGCGATGATGCTACTGTTGATCAGATTCGGAAAAGGAGCAAATGGGAGAATGATGACTACATTGCTCGAGGATTAATCCTCAATGGTATGTCTGATGCTCTTTTTGATATTTACCAAAACCATGCTTTTGCTAAAGGACTATGGGACTCTTTAGAGACCAAGTATATGACTGAGGATGCCTCTAGTAAAACGTTCCTTGTGAGTAATTTTAATAATTACAAGATGGTCGATTCTAGACCAGTCATGGAACAATACAATGAGCTCATTCGCATACTTGGTCAATTCACACAACATAAAATGAATATGGATGAGACTATTCAAGTCTCTAGTATCATTGATAAACTCCCTCCGTCGTGGAAAGAATTTAAACATTCTTTGAAACACAAAAAGGAGGAGTTAACTCTTGTTGAGTTGGGCAGTCATTTGCGTATTGAGGAATCCCTCAGGGCGCAGGATATTGACAAGCCAAAAAGCAACAATGTTGCTGGTACGTCTTCGGTCAATATGGTGGAACATAAAAAGTCCACCGGATATAATGGCAAGAAGGGGAAACGTAAACATCAAGAAACTAACAAAGCTGGTCCCAATAAAAAGACTAAATTGGCTTGTTGGAAGTGTGGCAAATCTGGACACTTGAAACGGGATTGCAGAGTTAATATTGGTAATAAAAATACCAATGGATCTGGCACAAGCGGTTCGGGAAATGGTTTTAACAACCAAAACTCGAAAGGTCAGTATATATATAATGATTCATTTGAGAATTATTATGTTTCATATATAACTGAGGCTTATTTTGTGCAGGATGATGATGTTGCGTGGTGGGTTGACTCGGGTGCTAATACCCATGTGTGCAAGAATAGATGTTGGTTCAAGACTTACGAGTCGGTGACTGAAGGATCTGTTCTTCATATGGGAAATGAGTCAACAGCCCCAGTTCTAGGACGTGGAAGTGTGGATTTGATTTTTAGTTCTGGAAAAGTTGTTTCTTTATTTAATGTTTTGCATGTACCACAAATTCGTAAAAACTTGGTTTCTAGTAGTATTTTAAATAATTGTGGTTATAAACAAGTTATTGAATCTGATAAGTTTGTTTTGTCAAAACATGGCTTGTTTGTTGGTTTTGGGTATTTATGCAATGGAATGTTTAGGCTTAACATTAATCACGAAAATGTCAACTCTGCTTTTATGTCAACTTCTAGCATAAATGATTCTACTCTTTGGCATGCTAGACTAGGACATGTACACTTTAAAAGAATGCAAGATATGTCTAAAGATGGATTAATACCGGCTTTTGACATGAACAATGAAAAGTGTAAAACTTGTATGTTGACAAAGATTACCAAGAAACCATTTCAACATGTGAAACGTAATTCTGAAATTTTGGAATTAATACATAGTGATTTATGTGATTTGCATGCAACTCCTACTTTAGGGAATAATAAATATTTTGTGACTTTTATTGATGATGCTTCTAGATATTGTTATGTTTATTTATTACATACTAAGGATGAAGCATTAGATAAATTTAAAATATTCAAAACTGAAGTAGAATTGCAACAAAAGACTTTGATAAAAAGGCTTAGAACGGATAGGGGAGGTGAATATATTGATCAAACATATTTCCAATCCGTTGGGATTATCCATGAGACTACAGCTCCATATACACCACAACAAAATGGTATATCAGAAAGAAAGAACAGGGTCCTTAAAGAAATGGTTAATTCCATGTTATCCTATTCAGGTTTAAGTAATGGTTTTTGGGGGGAAGCTGCGCTTACAGCTTGTTATTTGCTTAATAGAGTTCCTAACAAAAGGAACAAGATTACACCTTATGAACTTTGGAATAAAAAGAAACCAAACTTGAATTATCTTCGGGTATGGGGTTGTAGGGCTGTTGTAAAACTGCCTGATCCCAAGAAGAAAAGTTTAGGTGAAAGAGGTATAGATTGCATATTTATTGGATATGTTGAACATTCCAAGGCTTATAGGTTCTATGTTATCGAACCTAATGATTCATATGCGGTTCATTCCGTAATTGATTCAAGGGATGCAATCTTTGATGAGAATCGTTTCTCATCTATACCTAGACCAAAGGATATGGTTCCTAGCTCCAATGGAACCAATAAGGATTGTAATGTTGAAGTCTCTGAAAAGACTGATGATCAGTCACTTGAGCTTCGGAAAAGCATAAGAGAAAGGAAACCTAAATCATTTGGACCAGATTTTCAATTATACTTAATTGAAGGTTCCAGGGATGAAGTTTCAACCCAATATTCCTATTGTTTCAATGTTGAGGATGATCCTAAAACATTTGATGAAGCAATGAAGTCTCAGGATGCTGCCTTCTGGAAAGAAGCAATCAATGATGAGATGGATTCCATCATGGGCAACAACACTTGGGTGTTGGCTGATCTACCTCCTGGTTGCAAACCATTGGGTTGCAGATGGATCTTCAAGAAGAAGATGAAGGTAGATGGAACTATTGAAAAGTTCAAGGCAAGGTTGGTCATTCAAGGCTTTAGACAAAAGTCTGGAATTGACTATTTTGATACTTACGCTCCAGTGGCTCGTATCTCTACCATTAGACTGCTGATTGCTTTGTCAGCAATTCACAATCTGGTCATTCACCAGATGGATGTAAAGACAGCATTCTTGAATGGTGACCTGGAAGAGGAGGTTTATATGGACCAACCTCAAGGCTTCATCATGCCTGGTAATGAAAGCAAGGTGTGCAAACTTGAGAAATCCTTGTATGGATTAAAACAAGCACCTAAGCAATGGCATCAAAAGTTTGATGAAGTGGTTTTGTCAAATGGTTATCATTTAAACCAAGCTGACAAATGTGTATATAGCAAATTTGATGATTCTGGTAAAGGAGTTATCATTTGTCTATATGTTGATGACATGCTGATCTTTGGGACTGATCAAAATCAGGTTGACTTAACAAAAGAATTTTTGTCATCAAAATTCTCCATGAAAGATATGGGGGAGGCTGACGTTATCCTTGGTATAAGGATCAAACGTGAAAGCAATGGAATTTCTATTTCTCAATCTCATTACATTGAGAAGGTTCTAAAGAAATTCAACTGCTTTGATTGTACTCCGGTGAGTACACCTGTGGATCCAAGTATGAAGCTAATGCCTAATAAAGGTGAAGCTGTATCACAACTTGAATATTCCAGGGTGATTGGCTGCTTGATGTATGCCATGACTTGTACAAGGCCTGACATTGCATTCGCTGTGGGAAAATTGAGTAGGTATACTAGTAATCCTGGCACTCATCACTGGCAAGCAATTAGGCGGGTACTGAAGTATTTGAAGAAAACTATGGATTATAGTTTATCTTATACTGGGTTTCCTTCGGTTCTAGAAGGGTATACTGATGCGAGTTGGATAACCAATGTTGAAGATCATTCTTCTACATCTGGTTGGGTATTCTTGCTTGGGGGAGGTGCTATCTCATGGGCTTCCAAGAAGCAAACTTGTATTACCAACTCAACAATGGAATCTGAATTTGTTGCACTGGCTGCTGCTGGTAAAGAAGCAGAATGGCTAAGAAACTTGATTTATGAGATTCCATTGTGGCCTAAACCTATAGCACCCATTTCTATTCATTGTGATAGTGCTGCTACATTGGCAAAGGCTTATAGCCAGATGTACAATGGGAAGTCTAGACACTTAGGTGTTAGACATAGCATGATTCGTGAACTTATCATGAATGGGGTGATTTCTATAGTGTTTGTAAGATCACAACAGAACTTAGCTGATCACTTGACGAAGGGATTGGCTAGAGACTTGGTTAATAAGTCTGCTGAAGGGATGGGTTTAAAGTCCACCTAAATTTCTAATTGTAAGATACCCAATTCCCTTTTGATATTAATCAGAAGCTGAATTCAATGTGGAAAGCTTATACTTAGAAATTGGAGCACATAAGTTTACATATCATCCCAAGGTATGTGCTCGGACCTGCTGATGGTTAGGTTGAAGTATAACTTCTTAATAGTTCCTTTGAAAAAGTGCAATAGCAGGTGTATGAATAAAGTAGAACTACCTATATGAATGTGAAGTTTTGCCGCTTCAAGAAAGCTTTGGACTTTTAGCTTTGGATACATTCATGAATGGATATGGACGCATGGCTTGTATAGCGTCAGGATAGCTTTAAAGTATTTGAAAGCTTGTGTGTATATTATTTTCAGGTATTCAAATGGGTTGAAGGGTTCAATTCTTAGAACACCCTGATTCTCGAATATTTGGAATGTGTAATATACTAAGATGAAAATTCAATCTTCAAGACATTTTCATTTACGCATAAGTTTTGTTTTGACTATTTTCTCATGTATCGGAATTACACTAAATTGGGGAGGATTGTTATTAATTTAGTGTAATTGAGGGATATGGTTATGACACTTGGAAATGGGTTTGGAGGTACGGAGTGTACACCCATTCAGTGAATGACATCCCGGACCCAAAAGCAGTATTGGTTGGCATAAATTATTTTGGACGGCAACTTTAGTTTTAAAGTAAGGAAAAGTATTACATACTTTGGCATTTATAATGCTAGTGCTTATTATTATACTAATAATAAAGACAATGAAGTGGTTAGAATAATTTGTTGGAAAGCATCAGACAACAAAAGGTTCCACCATTTTGATTATGACAAGTTAGGTGTATATGTTTTATGATATTTTAATATATCATGAAAGTAATTGATATTGATATATATACTAGCCTGATCATTATGTCTAAACTCTAATTTTGTCGTATGATTAAATAAATGCTATGATGAAGTGGAATGCAACTTTAGTTGCATATTTTAATGTCTTACACTTCTCAATATTCTTGTATATATAGTTCATACTTTATGATCAGAAGAAGGTGGCAAGTGGTTTTAACATTAAATGTCTTTTCTAATATAGTTGATATATTCGACTTAAAAGTGCAGTTTTCTAATCGTAATACTGTTTATGCTTATATGAAAGAATCAACGTGTGTTTGATGGGCATATGTTTGGGTGTCTCTAAATTATAGAGAAAAGATACATGAGAAGATAGTAAAAACACGAAGTGCTTTTAGCAAACGGGTTCTTGATTTCTGCCAAAATCTTGAACATTATTTTTATTTTTATTTTTATTTTTATTTTTATTTTTATGTTTATTTTTATTTTGGCAGTAAGTGTCAGTTTGTTGTGTTATTTTTATTTTTATTTTTATTTTTATTTTTATTTTTATTTTTATTTTTATTTTTATTTTTATTTTTATTTTTATTTTTATTTTTATTTTTATTTTTATTTTTATTTTTATTTTTATTTTTATTTTTATTTTTATTTTTATTTTTATTTTTATTTTTATTTTTATTTTTATTTTTATTTTTATTTTTATTTTTATTTTTATTTTTATTTTTATTTTTATTTTTATTTTTATTTTTATTTTTATTTTTATTTTTATTTTTATTTTTATTTTTATTTTTATTTTTATTTTTATTTTTATTTTTATTTTTATTTTTATTTTTATTTTTATTTTTATTTTTATTTTTATTTTTATTTTTATTTTTATTTTTATTTTTATTTTTATTTTTATTTTTATTTTTATTTTTATTTTTATTTTTATTTTTATTTTTATTTTTATTTTTATTTTTATTTTTATTTTTATTTTTATTTTTATTTTTATTTTTATTTTTATTTTTATTTTTATTTTTATTTTTATTTTTATTTTTATTTTTATTTTTATTTTTATTTTTATTTTTATTTTTATTTTTATTTTTATTTTTATTTTTATTTTTATTTTTATTTTTATTTTTATTTTTATTTTTATTTTTATTTTTATTTTTATTTTTATTTTTATTTTTATTTTTATTTTTATTTTTATTTTTATTTTTATTTTTATTTTTATTTTTATTTTTATTTTTATTTTTATTTTTATTTTTATTTTTATTTTTATTTTTATTTTTATTTTTATTTTTATTTTTATTTTTATTTTTATTTTTATTTTTATTTTTATTTTTATTTTTATTTTTATTTTTATTTTTATTTTTATTTTTATTTTTATTTTTATTTTTATTTTTATTTTTATTTTTATTTTTATTTTTATTTTTATTTTTATTTTTATTTTTATTTTTATTTTTATTTTTATTTTTATTTTTATTTTTATTTTTATTTTTATTTTTATTTTTATTTTTATTTTTATTTTTATTTTTATTTTTATTTTTATTTTTATTTTTATTTTTATTTTTATTTTTATTTTTATTTTTATTTTTATTTTTATTTTTATTTTTATTTTTATTTTTATTTTTATTTTTATTTTTATTTTTATTTTTATTTTTATTTTTATTTTTATTTTTATTTTTATTTTTATTTTTATTTTTATTTTTATTTTTATTTTTATTTTTATTTTTATTTTTATTTTTATTTTTATTTTTATTTTTATTTTTATTTTTATTTTTATTTTTATTTTTATTTTTATTTTTATTTTTATTTTTATTTTTATTTTTATTTTTATTTTTATTTTTATTTTTATTTTTATTTTTATTTTTATTTTTATTTTTATTTTTATTTTTATTTTTATTTTTATTTTTATTTTTATTTTTATTTTTATTTTTATTTTTATTTTTATTTTTATTTTTATTTTTATTTTTATTTTTATTTTTATTTTTATTTTTATTTTTATTTTTATTTTTATTTTTATTTTTATTTTTATTTTTATTTTTATTTTTATTTTTATTTTTATTTTTATTTTTATTTTTATTTTTATTTTTATTTTTATTTTTATTTTTATTTTTATTTTTATTTTTATTTTTATTTTTATTTTTATTTTTATTTTTATTTTTATTTTTATTTTTATTTTTATTTTTATTTTTATTTTTATTTTTATTTTTATTTTTATTTTTATTTTTATTTTTATTTTTATTTTTATTTTTATTTTTATTTTTATTTTTATTTTTATTTTTATTTTTATTTTTATTTTTATTTTTATTTTTATTTTTATTTTTATTTTTATTTTTATTTTTATTTTTATTTTTTTTTTATTTTATTTTTATTTTTATTTTATTTTTATTTTTATTTTTATTTTTTCTTCCTCTTCTCGTTTTCTAGCGGCTGCTTCTTGTTCTCGCTGCATAGCAGCTTCTTCTTCTCGTTGTTTAGCAGCAGCCTCCGCCGCCTCTTCTTGTTCCCGTTCCCTAGCAGCCTCTTCTTCTTGTTCCCGCTCTCTAGCAGCCGCCTCTTCTTGTTCTCGCTGCCTAGCCGCTTCTTCTTGTTCCCGCTCTCTAGCAGCCGCCTCTTCTTGTTCTCGCTGCTAGCAGCTTCTTCTTCTCGTTGTTTAGCTGCTGCAGCTGCGGCAGCAGCAGCCGCGGCCGCTGCCTCCTCTTCCTCCCGTTGCCGCCTAGCCTCTTCCTCCTGCCGTCTCTTGGCCTCTTGTTCTTCCCACTCTTTAGCGGCCTCCTCCTCTTCCCTCTTTCGGGCTTCCTCTTCCTCTCTTCTTTTCTCTTTTTCTTGCCTCTCTATCTCTTCTTCCATTAACATCTCTTCTTCCTCTGCACACGAGGTGCATTCCAGAATAATAGCTTCTCTTTGAGCCGTTAATATCTCATCCATTGTTGTATTGCTTACACCCAAAGAAGTCGCCAGCACCCTTTTATCCAATGCCTGGAAAACCGATGCTGTACCAACTAAATACTGCGGATGGTTATTCTTTTGTGTTGTCGTGAACCCCATAAAAATAAACGACTCTTTGTTGAATGAAATCTGAGCCATAGGATGATATCTCGGTACCACAAACACATCGCCTTCTTCAACTCTAAACCTGGAGTTTTTACACTCGGTCTCATCTAAAGAACTTGGACACACCACATGAACCATACCGCGTCCTCTCAACACTACAGCGATTTCAGCAGTTATCGGGTTCCAATGCGGCCCCATCATTGATCCCTGCATATAATGTCATCACAAAACCAACATAAAAAGTCAACACACTAACTCGTAAGCACAAAAAATTACAAAAACCAAGATTGTTAATTACTCACAGTAGTTAAATTGACGAAGAAAACACCGAAATCAGAATCCTTCAATGCTTTCAGTTGCTTGCTCGTAACAACCAGACTCCACCCGTTGCAATTATCAACATCGTGCTTTGCTTCCTGGATGTTATACGGCTTGTCTTTATTTTTATTTTTATTTTTATGTTTGTTTTTACTCACATCGATCAAATCATTCGGCATATTTCCGAGGAAGGCTCTCATGATTTTATAATGAACCTCATACACGTTCTCGGCCTTAGACACTCCGTGCACAATCATCGGTTGTTTTCCTCCACTTTTTAACTCTTGTATGACTCCCTCATCCACCTGATCAATTGCAAAAACAAAGACATTGTTATAAAAAATCATACTCCAATATCTTAATATCTTCGTTATAAACATTAGTACTACTGTATAATTAAGATGGTTTTTACATTAAGTGCTGCTTGAAGGACTTTGTCGTCGAATCCCAACAACAGATCGCGAACACTGGAATATGCACCGAATGATGATCCTTCCTGAAAACAATTAACACAAATAAACATATATATTAGAACGAAATACATTTCATACCACAAAATTTGGTATTCATTTTGTATTTTAGTTATGAGATTGGAATGATACAAGCAACTGCTCCTTGGAATCAGAAAAAATGGCATTAATACGAAGCTTTCTGCGATCGGATTCCAAGTTGCTTTGCATGTAGAAAAAGGATCCAGTTCGCAGCCTGTAAACATCCCCTGCCTTTAAGTCTACTTGTTTGAGTTTATCCTCGTCTTTTTCAAGATCAACCCAACTCAAAGTTCCATTCCCTAAATTAACCAAGAAATGCATACATACATATATCAGAATATATATTCAATATATTCTTATATATAAAGCTGTAAGATACACCAAACAAATGCAAGGTAGAATTTACGTATTTCTTACATGTATTCTGACCATTGTTAGCATTTAGTATGAATTATTGAATTTGCAGATATAGTTTGCATGTATACAGAGGTCACAAACATATAATGAGACAGATGTGTATAGTTTGGGTCTTATTGCATATAACTTGAAAGCTACATTAATATAGTCACATGTGTTGGGTACCCACAAGTGTATTTGCATTTAATTAACTGGAGTAATATTGAACCCCAACAACAAAAAATGTACGAGTAATTTTTTTAAACACTTGAGTCAGAAATCATCACTAAATGATTAAATTTCCATCATAAAATCATTAATTTACCAAAGATTTCCTTTTTTTTTTGGTAAGGTAGAAGACTGTATTAACAAAGATTTCCTAGTCTTTTATAAGACTATCCATATTCAAGTCTACTTATGCGGTCTAACCAGAATATCTTAGCAACCATTTCCAAATTAACACTACATTTCCCATGAGAGGTTCAAAAACCAAAAAACTCTTACAAAAATCCATCAGGATCCCTCACCACTAACCAGCTAGATAGTGGTTCTAAATGAAAATTTTAGTGTTTGTTGACTAAATGTTACTCAATTATAAAGATCAAATAGCATAATGCTTTAATTTTAACATAAGATAAATGGATACATGCATGCAACACCTAAAAGTTGAAGATCATCAACTTGTTTCACTCAAATTCTTTTCACTAACTACATTAAAGTTCATACTAAGAAATTAAAGTTCATATATATATGTGCATTTTTAAATTATTGAGATCAAGTTGAGAGGTTGAATATATATATATATATATACACACACATATATGTAATGTAGTAGTACTTAATTACCTGAATCCACATAAAAGACCATATCCGAATGAAGATGAACAGGAAGGAAAAGAGAGTTGGGTTCCATTGTTATAAACTGCAAATGATAAAATCCATTTTTACCATCACTCACTTTCACTGAAGAAATCTCACCATCTTCCGCCGTTACCACACTCCACCGTTGTTCCTTCTTCACCACCGTCCCATGCTTTCCCGCCGGCACCGGAAACAAACCACCACCGCCGCCACCTTCATCCTCTTGTCCACCTCCATGCAAAGCTGCTGTTAAGTATAAAGGGGAAAAAAGAAATACTAATATTGCAACAAAACATACATAATAAGTTTTTGACATTTTTTGTTGTGTGATGTGTGTATGTGTTTGAGTGAGGAGGTCGGTTTGATTTATATATATCGTGTATATAGATATAGATATAAACAAATAAATAGATATATACATTTGGTGAAGACTGATGAAGAGTAAGAGAGTGATGTGGCAGTTAAGAGTTGGACACGTGTATGATGAGTTGGATACGTGGAGTGGCTTGGTGTGAGGCATTGACTGTCTTTACATGCATGGGTTTTGTTTCGTCCTGGAAGTTTCCTAGAAACAACGTATCCTGTCAGCTAATCGTACATATATAGATATCCTAATTACTTTCGTGGTGTATTTAGTTCCACCCGTGAAAACGATAGACTAGAGAAGAGAAATCACAGTGAAAACGATAGAGTAGACAGTAGAGAAATTAGCTGCTCAGGATTGTATCTTATAAGTAAATGTAAATCTAACACCAAATGTCATTTTCTATAAATTTTAGATCCCAATATCTTGACATACATAGTGGAAGTGAAATATAGACAGTCTTACCTCTACCATTAATCCGTAATTACGGAACCAGATCACAATTACGAGAGTATTAGATTACATTAAAATAGACCAAATCCTTCCAATTAATCGATTCATTTTTTATCCTAGTAGTATATATACCACAAATATGCTATGCTCTTGAAAGATATTGTCCACACTAATCTCCATTTGCTCGAAAATCTTTTATTTTTTGCTTTTCAAAGACTCCAACAAGTAACAAAGATGATGCTTCTAAAAATCTTTGTTGACTCCTAGCTAGGGGTGCTCATTATTTGGTTTCACCCAAAAAACTGCCCAATCCAACTAAAATCTTGTTGTTTGGGTTTGGTTAATTTGGTTTTGGTTGGATATTTGGGTCTAATCGAATGAAACTATTGGGTATTGGATTAGGGTGGTGATTAGTACCCCACCTACTTTTTAACGTACACCACTAAATGCGCATTAAAGTGTTGTATTTGATAAAATCTGAGTAATAGATGTAGATAATAGATATAGAAACATATATAATATTAAACTTAGACATAATCAAGTGAAACAATCAGATTCAAGATTAATAGCTAACAAGAGTTTCAAGGTACAAACCATAATACCAAAAGTGGGATTGATTATTAATACATAATGATGTTTGTTGTGAAAGGAAAGTAATTGGTGATGAAGCAAAAAAGTACTCGTATAACGGCTACATTGTGAAATCGTGTTGTGTCTTGCTTCAAGGAATGATCTCCCCTTTTTAATCTTCAATAGAGGGAGTATGTATGTTGTTATAAATTATGCCAGATTGAACCCTCATCTTCAAAAGATAAACATTTCAGCCCTTTAACTTGTTTATAAAAAAACAAAGCTAAGATTGAAGTATAAACCTATTTCTCAACACCCCCACAATCTTAACGACTTATACTTCTATAGAAAAGAAGTTAATCATGTTCAAATAAGCCACAAACTAAATACACTTAAAAACTTGACCCAACTAAATGATATATGGGTCAATAGAAACAAAACAAGAAGATTATGGTAACCAAGAAGTAAGACCTCGAAAAAAAAAAGGTTTACAAAGGCCGGAACATTTAGTCACACCGAATGTCTTTCACCCCAAGTGCACTAAATATGGGCTCCCGGAATGTTAGTCACACCGAACGTCTTTCACCTCAAGCGCACTAACACGGGCTAAACCAAAAACAACAATACCCAAGCTTCTTAACCAACTAGAATGGGAGAAGAATCACAAAGAGAAAAAAAAGGAGTGTGAGAATAGTAGTGAAGATACCAAGATAGAAAAGTAACAAATAAAATGCTCTCATAATCAATCAGCAGCTCAGTCGAGACGAGGGAAAAAGACATCAGCTATGAAGTCAACTACTAGTAGCTTCAAAACGAATCAAATATTCAACAGCAATGAGTTGCTTCAACAGAACAAACCAACGCCAGTCATAACCTTGTGCCTATGAAAAAGATCATAAAAAACAAAATGTGTTACAATTATTAAACAAATAACCAAACACACAAAGTTCTATGAAATAAGATTGAGACATCCCATTTTATAGCCAAATATATCTCGAAAAGCAAATACCAGGTCAACTAGTCTGATTATAGTCAACAGCATAACTGAACTTTCAAATACAACCGATCATTTCAATCATTCATTCATAGACCATGACACACATAGATGATCATAAACTGATATTAACTTTAGTAACAAACCAGGTAGTATCACAACCAAAAATATTAAGCACTTTAAAAAAAATTGGGTAACCAAAGACACCAAACTCAAAAAAAAATTATATCTTAACAGAACAAACCAACGCCAGTCATAACCTTGTGCCTATGAAAAAGATCATAGAAAACAAAATATTATAAACTTTAGAAATTTGTAAAGATATATTAAAAGACTTCCCTTATCATTCTTCATTTTCTTTCCTCACTTATCCATGTAGTACCGATCCATTTTTCCAAGAGTGTGCACCTACGTATTTTCAACTGGTTGCAAAGCACATAAGGTATCCATTAAATCCAAAAAAAAACGTGGCTCTTCCTCATTATTCAGGTAGTTCAAACTTTGCAATCAACCAACGGAGCGAAGAACCAGCTCTTGTGAGCAAATGTACGGTTTTTTGCCATGTTCAGAAACTCTCTTAGGCCACCTCTTCCTTATTGTAGTATACGAGTACTTGTTATATCATGGAGAATCGTAAATTGCTTCTGGAGGTAAACGGATTTCAAGATTCTTGGTCCAGGGATTTTCGGTGCAAGTGCTTTTCATGAGATAAGCTTAGTTTAATGTTGATATCTTTTGCACTAGCCATTTTATCAAGATTAGCTCGAATCAAAGATGTTTCAAGTGATTCAACTTCAGCTTTCAAACAACTCAACCTCTTTTGTCAATTCCGAGGTAGTGTTAGTCAACAACAAACACTATTTTTTAGCATTCTCGGCCCTGACTGCAGCTGTTGAAACCTTTTGCTTCAATTCATCAATCAAAGTCTCCATGTCCCAAATTGCAGAATAAAGCATGTTTTGCTATTCTTGACCAGCTTCAGTGGATACTTTTGCTTTATGCAACTCAAGCTCCAATTCTCTAGATTGCTTTTCTAGTAAACTCATCTTCTTAGAACTGTTTTGTCACCCGAGTAAAAAAAGCATATACATAGCCTCCCGAGTAAATCACTACATTACATAACCATTTTGTGGTTACATTCGTATCTCATTATACCGTTAAAAAATGACCAATTTGGTAAAAAAGCCGTGGAGCATAGTTACATATCACACGGGTTCTGCTCATCCAATAGGGACTCAACACGTTGCCACTTATTCTCTCTCCTCTCTTTCTTCCTCCCGTTCCCTTCCTTTTTCCCTTGTTTTCTTCGTCTCCCTTCACACACAAAAAAAAACCCTAGAAAGGATTATCTCCGATTTTATATGAATGTTTGGGGGTTTTAACCAAGCTAAAAGGGAATTATCCTCGATTTCAAGCTATAAACGATATGGATATGGAATACAAGAAAAAAACCCTGGAAAGCTAAAGGTAAAAACCCGCCTCTCCCTTCAAATTCAAAACTGTAATAAGTATGTTATTCCTGGTATTTGCAATGGCATATTGGCATGTATTATAAGCAATGACGTTCATTCTTTAACTTACTTGGTGTTTTGAGAATGACTTGGTACTAGAGATTCTCTTCAATGTTGCCATTTCTAATTAGGCCTGTAGAATATTGTAGTCAATTTAAATAGCCATTAATTAATCCATTATTGTAGGCTATTCGGGTAAATTGCATAAGAAGGTAACCAACTTTCATTTCGCCCAGTAGAATCTGAACTTGATTGAGGGGGTGTTTGGGATTTTCCTTATTCAAGTGCTTTTCTGCTTATTCTCAAAAAATAAACAATACCAAACACTCTCTGCTTATTTTTTTTTTTATTATTATTATTTTAGTAGACATCGGCAGTCGATAATAAGCAAACACACCTTGAATCTGCAACTTGGGACTAGCACTTGTATAGGTTGTTGAAAGCAACTTCCTTTCTGGTCTAGCTATCTGTATATGCCAGACCATGGATGAACCAATGAGTTTCCAAAGTCCACGATGGTCACAAACCGTTCATTCATTCCAAACGTGACAGCTGATGTACCCATTACCTTGATTAGATTGATTTTTTTTTCTCATGCAAAGCTTGTCTGGTGCCTGGAAAATGAAATCAATTAACCTTTAAGATTACCCAAAAATAAGACTTTTTGAAAGTTTGAGCTTTATGTTTAAGTTAGAAAAGTAAACTTTATATAATTATTTGTTATGTTTTATTACACTTAAAACAGTAGATAATTTTTTTTTAACTCCACCATTTGTAAGCTTTTTAGTTTATATATGCCGGTCCCAAGCCCTGAGGGTTTTTATTGGTTGTCCAAGATGATATGAACTTGACTTGCAACGTGTTTGACACATGAGGTACATCTATCTATTGTCCACATCATTATGGACTTTGTCTATAAATAGAAGGCATTTCATAAGTTGCAACGCGCTCGAAACTTTGGCAGTGCAAACTTGTGAAATTTACTCTAAGATATTCTTTCGAGTTTGAACACTTCACTTCTCTAAGTATTTGTATTTATTTGAGTATTTCCAAATATTTAGATCACTTGTATTTCAGGGTTTTTAAGATATTACACTGGGGTGTTTATCTTGATTCCGCAACAACATTTGTATTTTATTGAACATAATTAATAAAATACATTTGAATATTATACATTGTGTTCCACTGTTATTTACATTATTATATATTGTATTATATAGTTTCAGTGTTTAGTTTCTTGCATTTACATTAAGTTTATTTACTTGACTGAAATCTGGACCGTCTCACTGAACTCGTTCAGTCACCAGATCAATGAAGCCTGCCAGTCATTGTTAATGACATAGAGAAGTCTTCGGGTATCCATATTGATTGGGACTTACATATACCTTACATTGATAGTTGAAATAAATCTTGCTATATATAATGAAATGAATATTCATAGATGATGTTCCTTGGTTGTTCACCATCAAATTGCACCACTATGGTTTTTCACCTCAACCTGAAAGACGTTATGATAACGGTGTAATAACTTATGTAGATTTGTTAGCACAAATACTTTTTGCATTGCTCAAATGGATCAGATAATAATAAAACTAGGTTATGATCCAAAGTCATCCTACTACTACTATTTCAGAAATCCCAAAGGGGACTTGGATAATGGACTGCGCACATTGCGTAATGATCTTGGAGATAGGACAAACATGTTCAAGCATATTGGAGATGGGGGAACAAAGGTGAGAGAAGTTGACGTTTACGTCTCGCATGTGGAGTTGCTCGAAAATGTTGAAAAAACTCCAGATCCTCCATTCAAATTCCCAATCAAAACTAAACAAGAAAAAGCTTCTTGCTTTAAAAGATTGTTTGAGTAGCTGAATGTATTGTTTTATATTCTGTAATCATATTGGTTGTTTCGTAACCAATTGCATTCCCGTAATGTAACCTAGAAGTACATGATGGTCTTTTCAATAAAATGCTTATTCGTATGCGTCTATAGCCTTTTGCAAATTTATTCGTATCATAACAACAATTTACTTCTGCCTAATGGTGCAAAATTAATAACAATTATAGCAATGGAAGTGAGAATAAATCAAGATATTGATTTGAAAACATATGTCTTTCATGCCAATATTTCCAATACATACACAGATACTTCAGGTGGGAACAAAGTGGTTATCCCCACTAGCTAAAAAGTAGGACCATATGAACAATTGCTCTTGGAAATTGTCGACACACTTTTTGTCTAGAATTACATAAACTAAGAACTAAAAACAAATACTTTGGCTTCAGTTGGAGTGGTTGTGCTACTAGTCTTGCTATGGGCAGATGCAACTGATCATGAAATTGGGCCGTGAGGCCGAGATACAAATTTTGTTACTCTTTATCATTAAAATTGCACAATTATATAACAAATGATCATGCACATTCAAAACAGGTTCTAAAGCTCCCTTGCAAGCTGCAGTAGAGCTCTTGCAACATCTTCATCACCAACAACTTCAACCCCCGAGGCCAATCGATCCTGCCAAATAAACCAATGCTCCTATTCCTATTTTAACGAGGCTCTAGTTGTATGTTTTGCATACTGCCCAATATGACCTGAAATAATGGTACAAAATTGTAAAAATAAGGCTTCATCCATGGACCATAAACTTCAAATTATGAATTATAATTTCAATATAGACTCATGCTAAGTAGTTCAGATTTATCCCTTTTGTACTTTTGTAGTTCAGATTTATCTAGTATCCATATTAAGTCTTGTTATAGATGATAACCTGGCAAAACTCATAAACTAAGCTTATAATGAAACAGGTCGGACGGGAACTTAAATGCCTTTATTGGATAAATATTTCGTAACATTTTTCTTAAAAAGGGACCAGGTGTTGGCAGGTCGATAATGCTAGCCTATTTTGCAACCTCTGGGCAAAAGAATAGAAGTTAGAGGTAGAATAATGGCAGCTCATGAGGATTTGTAAGTCCCATGGTACGGATCGTTAATAGCTTGCTCCAGTTATCTTGAGGTGCGGAATCCCTCACTATAACTTGGTGATCAACAATAAGCCCCTAGATCACCTGCTGCGTCGCAGATCTTCTTCGGGCTAGCGGAACAACCTTTGACGACTTAACCTGCACAAATATGCTCAAAATTTCGACAAATGTTCAACTCTAAACTCTGTTAGGGTTCGGTATATATAGGAAACACCTGACATGGGCTTCAGCGAGTCGGCCTCGCAAATCCAGCCCAGCCCGTCACTAATGCGAGGTCGCATTCTGTGATTGGCCTCGTATTTGACCCTGCAAATACGGAGTCGTATTCCCTATGTGAAATGCGATCGCATTTCACACTTAGCAGATTTATTACACATTCAATACTTAAACTTAATCTAGTATTCTATGCATAATACTAAATTCATTAATGACAATCACATTACAAAGACATAACAATATAAGCCCAAACAATCTAGACTGCTATTGACATAGATGTGCACTTACAGACTCCCCCTTGGCAATAGCTTCTAGACGTTAACATACCTATGTCTTTGTCTTGTCTTTGTCATCAATCTACTTCCTCTGCTTCTTCTTATCAGCCTTCTTCTTCTTCTGAACTTCCTCTGAATCATCTGCAGCCTTATAAAAATCACAGTCTGAATGTAAGCCGATCTTCAAGCACAAACTCACTGTAATTCTATATCGCAACGCTGGACCCTGAAAATCTGGTGGAAACCAAATATTAACACTGTTCAGCTTCAGCAGATCTTTCTTACAGATGTTCACTAGATGCAAAGGCTCATAAATCCTTACAATCTCATAGTAATGATCACCATACATCACAGCTTCATACGTCTTACTATCAAAGTACCAGGCTATCATATTATCCAATAAGTCCTTCTTGAATTTCTTCAAAGGCACTTCTTTGGCAAACTTGGTCGGCTCATACTTCAAAGTAACAACAGGCTTCTTTGTCTTCGGATCTATCTTCGATTTATCCTTGACCATCTTGCCTTCCTGTGGATGATACTTTCTCTGAGATGGATCCTTGATCTTCATGTCTTTCGCTATAGACCTAGCAATATAATTTCCAAACTCAGATCCACTAGGATTGATTAGTTCTAGCCTAGCTAAGCACCAAAAATCAACATCAGTAAGTGAGTTGATGGCTTCTTCGTTATAGTCCAAATACTGCACTCCGTCTGTTCTCCTGATAATGAGAAGTCTCAACTTACCATCCCAATGAAAACTCACGATTCTTGAGCATGCAGTAGTGGCGTAGGCTTCAACCTTCTCTCCCTGAATCTTGTCTTTATATTTGATAGGTTTATGCGATACCTCATACTTAGCCATGTTTTTCTTCCAAGTAATAACCCAATCTGGTCTAGTATCAACAGGCTCTGTATGTTGCACATCAGGATCTTCAGCAATTGGTTCTTGCATGACTGGAGCTTCACGATCTTGGACTCGTTCAGACCTGTCCATTCTATCAAGCTTAGCTCTGAAGTCATCAATACTAAACCCTTTGCGCTCAGCCATTTTATCAAGATTAGCTCGAATCAAAGATGTTTCAAGTGATTCAACTTCAGCTTTC
>CM067175.1:32067394-32308658 GCA_034093135.1 Erigeron breviscapus | reverse complement strand
AAGGCTTGCCAAAACTTACTGCCAAACAGATCAAAGCAATAAAAGATGCAGATATAAGCACGTTCATTCCTCTGGATACTTCTCTCAAAATTAATCGTGAACAACTCCAGTCTGCCATGGAACAGAGAGTATCAAAGGAAACTGAACATATGGTCCAGATGGCTAAGCAGAAAGCCAAGTATGATGAAATGTTGAAATTCAGGGCTGATACCAGAAGGATCACAAGTGCTGAAATCAAACTCGCTGAAAATCATCAGGGCATGACCAGATTTAATATAAAGTTGACCAGAGAGGGTAACTTTACAGATGAAAGGAAAAATGCTGGTGCTCTGGAGATAGAGTACAGGAAAAAGATCAAAGGCTTGCCTAAACTTACTGCCAAACAGATCAAAGCAATAAAAGATGCAGATATAAGCACGTTCATTCCTCTGGATACTTCTCTCAAAATTAATCGTGTACAACTCCAGTCTGCCATGGAACAGTAGAGAGTATCAAAGGAAACTGAACATATGGTCCAGATGGCTAAGCAGAAAGCCAAGTATGATAAAATGTTGAAATTCAGGGCTGATACCAGAAGGATCACAAGTGCTGAAATCAAACTCGCTGAAAATCATCAGGGCATGACCAGATTTAATATAAAGTTGACCAGAGAGGGTAACTTTACAGATGAAAGGAAAAATGCATCAGTCCAAGCTTTTGGATGGACTGAACTGAAGGAGATAGGATTAACTTTCAAAGGTAAAACTGATTTGTCTCCTGATGTAAAGGCATTTATGAAGAGGATTGAAAAGTTTGGATAAGAATTCAACAGATGGAAGCTGTTCTAGGTATGAGACCACCAGTGTCTGTTCCATCCTCTCCATCACCAAAGAGAAAGGCTTCTGAAGATATCAGTACCATCCTCTCCATCACCAAAGAGAAAGGCTTCTGAAGATGCTCCAGGACAGACATCGAAGAGAAGGGCCTAACTCTTATATCATTTACTTGTTGTTTGTATTTAATTTCTCAAAATTGTAACTTATTTTATGTTGATGGCTGTAAATATAGTTGCATATTTTGATTCATAAAGTAAATGATCAGATTTAGTCTAAGTTAGTATTAAAAGATGAAACTGAAAACACTGATGATCTATAAAGTGTTTTCCAGTAACTTAAATTTTTAGACTAAGTCAAAACTTGTGTTTTTCAAGCATACAAAGTTGTATAGATATAAGCTTGAAAACACTTGCATTATTTCTAAACAAATAGGGGGAATTTGTTAGGTCCAGATTTACTGAACTCGCTCCAGACTTGACTACTGGAGCCTTACTGAAGATCTGTCCAGAAATGGTATATTACTGGACCTACTCTAGACTTGGAATCTGGAGTCCCTCTAAGGATTTGTTCAGAAATAATGAAGAAGACCAGTGAGCAAATACTTGTATAGAAAATCTGGAGTATTCCAGATTAGCTCACTGGACTTCACCCCAGTCCAGATCTACTCTACTAAAGACGTTCTCACTGAAGTCAAAGACTGAAGTCAGAATAAAGAAGACTGACAAATGGCGGAGTCCACTGAAAGTCTTACCAGATCTGTACACTGAAGGATTGTCAGTGTTCTAGACCTTACAAGTCTGAACACTGATATCGAGACATTGACTTTTGCCTTTACACATTTTCCAAAGGACATTCCACTTGTTCTTTACCAAAGTTTATACGTGTGTAAAGGTGGTTGGTTAAAAGAATAAAGTCATATTGATGTGACTTTATCCTTGTACCTTAACCAATGCATTTAATGTTCTTGTCGGTTCATTAAATGCATGCAACCATATTTGTACGGCACAAATTCACTGGTGAATTTGTTTGCCTATAAATACAAAGTCATTTCTTCGTTAAAATTACTTTTTAGCATAAAGGTGAATTTGTCTAAATACTCTCGATCTTAAACAGGGATACTTCACAACTTTAAGTATCTCGATCTAAAAGAGTTATTTGACAAATATAGATCATTTGTAATTCATAGGTTGTTAGGATACATGCTTATTTGTATTATCTTGATTCCGCACAACCTTGTATTTTATTTAAACATCATAAATAAAATACTGTGAGTCCCAAATATAGATGATTAACTAAACCCGACTGGCAAGTACAACTAATCTTGATGGACAAGTTAAGTTTACGATCCAGATATGGATAACAAGAAACAATTGACTTAAGGTTAATAACAAGAACTAAATGGCAGAAACTATATAAAGATATATATATGTATAATCAAGTATGTAGCATTGAGACACGTTGTTTTCTTTCTAATGTATTTGATTTATTGATATATAAACAAATACAAGGATTGTTGCGGAACAAAGATAACACCCAAGTGTAAGTATCTAAACAATCCCGAAAAACAAGTGATCTAAATAACTTGGAAATACTCGTAATTTTACTTAGAGTATATCTCACAAGTTGCAATGCTAAAGTTTCAAGCTCTTTGCAAGTTGTGAGAAGACTTCATATTTATAGACCAAGTTCATGATGACATGGACAAGATCGTATAAAAGTGGTTGTGAGCATTTAAGGAATTAAACTTAATTCCTTACATGCTTGTACTAGGAAGAGTATATAAGTCAGTGATGTGACTTATAGTACTATGTTCCAAACCTATACTTTTACCTTGTACCTTTTATTAATAGATAAATCTATTAACTGGGTAAAGGTATGTAAAGTAAAAAGTCTTCCTCGTAATCAGTGTAAAGTGTTGTAAATACTTTATACTGAGATGCTTCAGTCTTCGATCTGGTAGAATCACTCTTTGCTCGCTTCTGAGATGACTCTCTTCTTCATACTCCCCCCCCCCCCCCCCCCCCCCCCCCCCCCCCCCCCCCCCCCCTCCTCTTCTTCATACTTCAGTCTTTGACTTCAGAATGAATGCTTCAGATTTATCTTGATCTGAACTGAAGTGAAGCTTCAGTGAAGTAATTCTGATACGGCTCAGAATTCTGTACAAACATTTTCACTGAACTTCAAGCTATTTCTGAACAAATTATACTTGGTCGATTTCCGACCTAACAAATTCCCCCTATTTGTTCTGAAATAGTGCATGCATCTCAGACTTCTATCTATACATGTTTGTAAGTCTGAAATGCAAGTTTTGTTTAAGTTGTATAAATTTTTCTAAGTACATCTTATAGATCATTGATGTCTCAGAATTTTACTTGTGGTTTTTCTAACTTAAACTTACCATCTACTTATTGGTTACAATTTGCAAACATATATATACAAACTGAAAAGTTTGTCACAAATGTAAATATATTACAAGTACATGATAAACTGAAAAGAAACTACTTCTTGGCAGGTCTTGAACCAGAAGGTGCCTCAGTAGGTTTCCTCTTTAGTGGAGAATGATCCTTCTTTCCAAACAATCTTCCTTCAATTTCTACCTTGGCCTGCATCTTTTGTTGTATTCTTGATAACCATGCACCAATCAAGGCAGATTTCGGCTTCCCCCTCAGTATTTGGATCATCTCCCTATGCTCAGAAATCCCAAACTCGTGCACTGAAACCTGATGGTATTCTTCAGCTGCCCTTCCTTCTCTTTTAACAACCAAGTCAAAAAGCTTCAATCCATCAGCTTTTGTTACTTCCATATCAACTATTTTGGCTGCATGAGATCGATGCTTCACATAATGCTCATATTGATCCCTTTCATGTTTTCTTTCAATTTCAATAGCATCATTAGACATTGGCTTGAAGGTAGAAAGATCAGCATCACGAACATTCTTTCTTGATGATCTTGGTCCCGTCACTTTGGGCTTAATGGGTGGCCTTGACAATTCTTTTTCAACCTTCAGAACTCCAGCCAGAATTTCTTTCTTCTTAATTGCCATCTCCTTTTCTCTGTTTTTCACCAAGTCCTCAATGGACATCTTGAAAGTGAGATGGTCCAGCTTTTGTTCTAAGAGAATAATTCACCCCATATTCATACTCGAGCATATCCACAACAGCCTTCTGCACTCTTGGATCATTTTTGATCTTTAGATATCTTTCCAGAGAGAGACCAAGAGCTGCAGCATCAATATGATCGAGGGTTCCCATTTTCTGATGTTGAACCCTTTCTCTTTCCTTATTTTCTCCCCACATAATAAATTGATTAGAAACTTGCTTTTGCAAAGCTTCTAATTTCTTGCTATCAGCATTAGGATCATGAAGTGGGTAACCTTGTTCATCAACATTTTCACCAACCACCAAACCAGAACCCTTAGAATCTTTCTTTGTTGGTTCAACCACCACTGGGGCCTTGCCCTTATCTTTCTTGCCAGATTCAGTTTCAGTTTCCCCCTGAACTGAGGCACTACCAGATGGCACCTCAGTTTGCTTCTTGGTTGCTTCAATGATTTCTTGTGTATTTGCAAGCAGACCAATAGGCACACCTTTTCCCCCTTTGGGGACCTCTGAAGGCAACTTAGCGAATTCTTCAATGGCCATTTGCATGCCTTTCAGTGGTTCCCAACTTTGTTGTTGTAAGCATTCAGAAATACCTTTAGAAAGCTGAGCAAACTGAGATCTTAATCTGAAATTGGAGTTCAGATTCAGCGACTCTTTATCTTTTATCTCTTTCAATTGCTTTCTATCTTCTTCAGTGAATGAGGAAACAGGAGGAGCAACAATATTTTCCTTCTTGAGATGAGTTAGAATTTATTCTAACTGTTTTGACTGGTTCTGAACTGAGCTTTCAAGTTTGGACACTGAATCTTTTACTTTATTCACAGCCTTGTCCACTTTGTCATATGTGTCTTTGGTTAGTTCAGCAATCATCACTCTAACCTTCGCACCAACCTTCTCAGAAATGGATTCTGAAATCTGAGCAACAAGATTCTGAGTTATCTCAGACTTCAGATTATCCAAAATACCAACACTTATAGAAGCCCCAAGTTCTTTCTCATTTATACTTGGCTTCTTAACCAGCTCATGTACTTCTCTTCCAACAGCCATAAAATCTTGCTTCAACAACTGAACACAAGATGTCAAGTTTGCAACCACCGAAGCTTGCACATCTCTTTTTGTTAGCTTGAAGGTTTCTCTGATTGCAGAGCTCACCTTGTTGCAAGTCATCACCAGCTCATTCAGCTTCCCAACTACTAGTCCTTTGTTTCCAGCAACCTTGGTTAATTCAGTTCCAAGAAACATCTGAGCTCCTTTCATTTCAGCCACGGAACTAGTATTGGCAGTTAGAGACTTGGTTAAGTCCTCCACCCTTAGAATAAGGCTTTGGACTTCGGTTTGAGTCTTCTCTAACTGTGCTTCTACATTTAAGGTGGTGGAGGTTGTGCAGAAGCAGGAGCAACAAATGGTAGATTACCAAGCCCTTTAAGAACATTTTTCAGTTGTAAATCAGTTGGACTCTCAGATTCTGTATCAGAATCCATTGGGGGATCATAATTGATAGGGGGTGGGATTTTATGAATTTAGGGGTGAAGAAATTGAAGTGATGGATTAAAAGTACCGGCTGTAACATAGGCAGGATTAGTGTCTGGTGGAAAAATTGGATGTTGATGAGATGGAGGTGGTGGAACATAAGGATTAATATCTTGTTCTTGTTGGTCTGGTTGAATTTGGATTTCTGGGGGAGGAGGAGGGGCGTTTGTGAGGATGGCGGCTGGCTCAGAATCAGATTGATTCGCCTCCAATAATCCCTCGTCAAACTCAAAATCAGCAAGGGAATCGAGATTCCCCTGAGGTAGCTCATCGTCATCCCAGAAAGCATTCACCACTGCATTCTGGTCAGATATGCCCTGGTTTGGGTCACTAGTACCCGCACCAGTTTCTGGTTCAACATCTGCAGAAGCAGGTGCATCGTTACCAGATTTAATGATGTTCAGAAACTTATCTTTAGGTCGACTAACGGGTCCCACATTCTTTTGTGGCTCACTTAGTGACCTTTCTGAACCAGCTAGTGTGGCTGAAACAGTTTTATTAAATACCTGAAGCATAGCAGTGGATAGTTCAGGCTCATTTTCAGCAGTGGATGCCTTTGAGAAATCTCTGCTGTATTCAGGTACTAAAGCTTCAGGTCCAGCTTGATTATAAGCTTCACCAAGAATATCCATGAAACATAAGCTCAGAAATCTTGGAAAGGCAATATGCAGACTTCTCTTTCCTTTTAGTTTTGTAATTAGCTGAGAAAAGAGAATCTCAGCAAAGTCTGCTTGTATCCCATTCCAAATATAATACCCCATCTCAACTTGGGGTAAAGAAAGTTGGTCCAACCCTCCATGGTTGCCACAAAGACTTTCCACAATCTGGGTCCAGAAGAACCTCCAGCAATTGCCAAATCCAGACATAAATATGTGTCCTGAGGTCTTCATATTACCATCAGCATCCTCCATATCGCCATGACCGGTGGCGACTAGAACTTCCCTAAAATTGACTCCTTTGAGTCGTTTAGCAAATACCTGGGAAGGTTTGAGGTAGTTCAGATGAAGGGAATTTCTGAACCCTTCAAGAGTGATGACACACTGCTTGGTGCCCTCATTGAGAGTGAAGGAGATGGATTGTTCATCTTTGCTCACCACAACAGTATACCAGAATTCAAGCAAGTATCGATGATACAATGCCTGAGGATTAGCGGTCAGAGCATAATGGAAAGGGGATTGCTCCCAAAAATTATTAATTCTTCCCATTAGGGTTTTGGATTTCACATTTAATTGAGCCAAGAAATTGCTCATGTTAAATTGGATTTGAGAAGGGGTGAAATTCTTTGGCCATGTGGCAGATGTTTTCACATCATCTGATGGAGTATATTTAAAATTGATGAGCGATTTGGGTTGTGAAGAAGATGATGATTTAGACATTTTTAAGAATCGAAAGTGAAAGTGAAAAGAATATGAAGAGTTAAGGAATTTGAGAGTAAATATGAGAGAGATTGATGATTGGGAAGTAAATGAAAAATGAAGTAAATGAAAGAATGAAAAGGAATTTGAATTTAAGATGGAATACAAAGTGATTTTCCAATTAAAAACAATTTCTGGGGTCAAGTCCGCATTAAATGCAGAGACGTTTGAGTGACCCCACCCTGCAACACTTTTTCAGAAAAAGTACTCATTTCTTTCCCTTTGACGGCGCAACTTGTGTGACACATAAGCATGACCAACGTAAGTTAAAAACATAGTATGCAGTAGGCCACGTATACACACAATTGACCAAGTATCAAAAATATCTTGAAAGGATTGTTGTCTTTCAGTGATGACAAAATAAATTCTGAGCATGGTCAGTTCCAAAGAGATCTGAACCATCTCAGTTAATAAAATTCAACTGAAATAACTTTGATTTTCTGAAGTGCTTCAGTTAAATACGTTTTTCTGAGTAAAAGGTTCCCCCTCAAAAATGAAGGTTTATTTTAAGGTTAGAAAAATATTTAACATTCCCCCTGAAGTGATGATCCATGAATTAATAAGTGCCAAGATAGTATCACAAAGGCGTTCGATAGCTAGGCGAGCAAAAATTACATGGATCGCTCAGACTGGTGAACCAGATCAGTGTCACTGAGGCGTTCATTACAAGATTACCAGTCTAAGGATTTAACATACCCAACTCACTGACCAGATGTTTAAAGGTTTTGACATCTAAAGGTTTTGTAAAAACATAAGCGAGTTACTTATCAGTGGGAATAAAGTGCAATTCAATATCTCCTTTCAGAATATGATCACGAATGAAATGATACCTGAGATCGATGTGCTTGGTTTTCGAGTGCATCACAGGATTGTGAGATATGGCAATGGCACTAGTGTTATCACAAAAGATTGGAGTCTTTGTGTAAGTAACACCATAATCAGTCAGCTGGTTTTTCATCCATAGAATCTGAGCACAACAACTTGCTGCAGAAATATACTCAGCTTCTGCAGTGGATAGTGATACTGTAGTCTGCTTCTTACTGGTCCAGCTTACTAATTTGCCACCAAGGAAATGACACCCTCCAGTGGTACTTTTCCTGTCTATCTTACAACCTGCATGATCAGAATCTGAATAACCCATTAGATCTAGACTGGAGCCTTTGGGATACCAAAGACCCCATCTGGGGACACCTTTAAGGTATCTGAAGATCCTTTTGACAGCATTTGCATGTGCTTCTCTGGGATCAGACTGAAATCTAGCACAAAGGCATGTTGCAAACATTATGTCTGGTCTACTTGCAGTTAAATACATCAGTGAACCAACCATACCACGATATTTTGTATGGTCCACTGGTTTTCCATGTGGATCAGAATCCAAAGATAATGGAGCAGAAATAGGAGTATCTTTTGATGAGACTGAATCAAATTGATATTTCTTTAATAAATCTCTGACATATTTTTCCTGGTTTATGAAAATACCATCTTCAGTTTGTTTTACTTGAAGTCCCAGAAAATATGTCAGTTCACCCATCATACTCATTTCATACTCAGAAGACATGATTTTAGAAAAATTTTCACACATCTTCTTATTTGTAGAACCAAACACAATATCATCAACATAAATTTGTACTAAAAGGATATCACTTTTATCATGCAATATGAACAAAGTCTTATCTATTGCACCACGTTTAAAACCATTTTTAAGAAGATGTTTAGTAAGAGTATCATACCAGGCTCTGGGTGCTTGTCTCAGACCATATAAGGCTTTGTTCAGTCTGTACACCCAATGTGGTTTTTCTTCATTGATGAATCCTGGTGGTTGATACACATAAACGATTTCTTCTAGTTCTCCATTCAGGAATGCACTTTTGACATCCATTTGATAGACTTTAAACTGATGATGAGCTGCAAAAGCTAAGAATATTCTTATAGCTTCAAGTCTAGCAACTGGTGCAAAAGTTTCATCAAAATCTATTCCCTCTTCTTGTGCATATCCTTTTGCAACAAGTCTTGCTTTGTTTCTGATGATATGACCATCTTCATCCATCTTGTTTCTGAAGACCCATCTTGTCCCAATTGGTTCCTTCTTTAGGTTACTGGGACAAGGAACGAGTTCCCATACATCGTTTCTTTTAAACTGGTTGAGCTTATCTTGCATGGCTTCAACCCAGCTTGGGTCTTGCATAGCCTCGTCAATCTTCTTTGGTTCAATTAGAGATAAGAAGCTGACGTTTAAGCATTGATCGCTTGTGGTTCTTCTGGTCTGAACCCCTTTACTGGACTCTCCAATAATTTGCTCGATTGGATGTGCTTTTGTCCATTTAGAGTATTGACCAGGATGAACAATGATATCAGTGCAAGAACTTCTCTGAGTAACTTCAGGAGGAGCTTCAGAAAATACGTCTTCAGCTTCTTCTTCTTCTTGCAGATCATGACTTGCATCATGAAATTCTTCAGATTGAGGTTGCTCAGTGGAGCCTGATATCAGAGGAGAAGCAGCATGTATATTTGATCCAATAGTCAGTTCAGAAGGTAGTTTGAAACTGACTGGAGGATAAAATGGAATGTTGCTAGGCTTGTTTACTACTGGTTCTGAACGGAGATGTTCAGAAGCAGGTTCAGGTGACTGATCAGTTTCAGCAATGGGATCAGAATCACCAAAACTTATTGGACTTTCTGAGGGTGGTACAGGAATGGAATTTTTAAAGATTACAGAATTTGATTCATCAAAGGTAACATGAATTGACTCATCAACCTTTTCAAGTCTCTTATTAAAGACTCTAAAGGCTTTGCGATTTGATGAATATCCTAGGAAGTATCCTTCATCAGCCTTTGCATCAAATTTTCCAAGCTGATTTGAATCATTCAGAATGTATACTGGACACCCAAATACATGGAAGTATCCAATATTAGGCTTTCTATTTCTGAGTACTTCATAGGAGGTCTTCTTGTGTCTTTTGACATAAACAGATCTGTTCTGAGTGTAGCAGGCAGTTGCAACGGCTTCAGCCCAGAAATTCTTGGGAAGACCAGATTCATTCAACATACTTCTAGCAGCTTCAATCAGCGTATGATTCTTTCTTTCTACAACACCATTCTGCTCTGGTGTGTGAGCTGAGGAGAAGTTCTGAGATATGCCAGTTTCAGTGCAGAAGGACTCCAGAGTAGCATTTCTGAATTCAGTGCCATTGTCACTTCTGAGCTGACAAACTTTTCGCTTGTGCTTGAGCTCAATTTGTTTGATGAGAGCAATGATTTCAGCAGCAGCTTCACTTTTGGACCTGAGGAAAATCACCCAGCAGTATCTTGATTATTCATCAACGATAACAAGGGTGTATTTCTTTCCTGCTCTGGTCTGAACATTCACTGGTCCAAAAAGGTCCATGTGAAGTATGTGAAGAGGTTCAGTTATACTAAAGCTTTGTTTTGTCTTGAATGAAGCTCTTTTCCGCTTACCCATTTCACAACCTGGACATGGCTTGTCTTTATTGAAAGACATAGAGGGTATCCCATCAACAAGTTGTTTTCTAGACAACTTATTAATATTTTTGAAGTTCAGATGGGATAATCTCTTGTGCCACAGCCAGTTTGTGTCTTCATCTGCCTTTGAGTAGAAACATTGTTCAGTGGTAGAAGGATTCATATCAATGACATAAATGTTTCCCTTCCTTGGTGCAATCAGTACCACCTTTCCATCTCTGTTGAATATGGTGCCTTGTGAAATATCAAATAAAACCTTGAAGCCATCATCACACAGTTGACTGACACTGATCAGGTTATATTTCAAACCGTTCACATATGCAACACGTGTGAATTTGACTTGACCATTATTCACCACACCATATCCCTCAGTTTTTCCATTACCATCATTTCCAAAAACTATTGAGGGCCCCTCTTGCACCCTATATTCCTCTAGCAGGGTCTGATAACCAGTCATGGTTCGGCCAGCAGCACTGTCCAGAAACCATATATTCTTCTTTCGGTCTCCCTGCACACAAACAAAGATTAGTTCTTTTTGGGAACCCATCTTTGGATGGGTTCACTAGACTCTCCCTTAGTAGTCTTAGATTTCTTTGGTTCAAAAGGAACAGAAGGATCAAAGGGGATTTCAGTCATTATTTCAGATGACACAAACATAGTTGGTTTGATGGGGTTTTCAACCTTTTTCTTTTCAGATTTCTGCTTGATTTGCTTAGAAAAAGGTTTTGTATTTTGTTTAGGTTGAAGAGAAGGAGTTTCAACATTTCTTAAACGTGCATTACAACTCTGCACTTGTCTAGCCAATAGTTGAAATTGACTTTCTAACCTTAACAAAATTGATTCTTCATTAGACACCTGAGCCTTACCTGAATCTGAGGTAGGTGGCTCAGTAGGGGAGAAATTTTTCTTCTTCTTTAGGTCTTTAGGAACCTTAGATGAAGTCTGAGGGGATGGCTTTTTGGATTTAGCCTTCCTTTCTGAAACAGTTGTCTGAGCTGTTTCAAATTTACCCTCAGATTGTTCCTGGGCTTTATTAGTTACAGTTTTCTGCTTGCCAACTTTAGAAAAAATGATTTCAGGCTTTATTTCCTTTGGAAGTGCATCTAAATCAGTGATTATGGATGCCAAATGAAGATCACCAGACTCATATGCTGCTCTTTGTGATGCAAAAGTATTTTTAATTGCAGCATCTGGCCTTGGTGCTTTCATCCAAGATTTAATAATTGCTTGTTCTTTTTCAAGGATGGATTTTAATTCTTCCTTTTCCAATTCTAAAGTTGCAACCATAGACTGATAACTTTTTAGAGCCAAATGAACATCTTTCAGTTCTTTCAGTCTGGCATGACTGGCGTTTAGTTCAGAAGCATTATTTTCAAACATTTTTAGGCTTTCTGAACGCACTGTCTCAACAAATGAGATGTCAGCCTCTAAAAGAACCAAAAGGTCCAGTTTGTGTTCCTCATTATCTTCAAAGCCAAAATTACTGACCTTTTTCATTACAATATCCCACCCAGCGACCAGATTCAACATCGGATTTGACCAAATGACCTTGATCTTCTTGTGCCATGAAACACATGTCCCTAACTTCTTCTTCATCATCAGATGATTCATCAGATTCTTCCCATTTTTCAGTTTTGGCAATCATACAACTGTTGCTTGAGTTGTCTTGTGCCAGAAGAGCCATATGTGCCTTTAACTTCTTGTATTTGGCCTTAAAACGATTGAACGTTTTAGCCAGCATGGCAACCAGATCATCATTGTCATCCTCATTACAATCATGAGTAACATTACCAGAGACACCAGTCTTTAACATTTCAGAAACCATCTTCTTCATCGAGTCAGAAATGTCACTCTCAGAAGATAGTAGAGCAGTACTATGTGGTTCAGAATACTGAACCATACCAGAACTGGTAGAAACATGATTCTTGGCATCTTGCTCAGCCAAAGCTCTCTCAGCTTTGTTCTCTTCAGTATATCTGAAGGCTCCATAAAGGGAAGCAAGAGTGTGACTGTGCAAAGTTTTGCCTTGTCTCAAGACCAAGATTAAATTTTCCCATTTAGAAGGTAAAATGTCACAAAAATTTTCCAACAGAATTTCTTTATCTTTGGTTACACCCAGGGCTTTCAGTTGATTTACCAGATTTGTAAATCTGATGTAAGTTTGAGTTAAAGTTTCCCCAGGGACAGCAAAGAAAGACTCATATCTTTTGTTTAAAGCAACTTTTCTTGTGACAATTGTCTCATTTGTGCCTTCAAACTGTGTCATTAGTTCCTCCCACATTAATTTGGAATTTTCAAGTAAAACAAGAGTGGGCATAAGGGTTTCAGGAACTGCATATAAAATCATATTTTGTAACTTTGTGTCAAGGTCTACAAGTCTATGATCTTCCTCAGACCAATGATCCTTCTCCTTAGGTGACTGCCTAGGAGTCCCATCGGTATTTCTGACAACAGTAGAAGCATTCATGGGGACAAAGGGTCCTTCTTTTAAGATATCGGGTAAGTGTCTTTCAACACCAGCAATATACTTTAGCATGCATGCTTTCCATGTTTGAAAGTTCTCACTGTTCCCATCAAACTTGGGAACAGGATTATTTGGAAAGTGTACGTGTACATTATGCGATGGTATATTGTTGTTGATGATAGGGGGTGGAGTAGTGTTATTAGGGTCAGGACGTTCTTGTTGAAAGTCAGCCATCTATGCAGATCAAAGGTTAAAGAATTGATATAATTCAACCTTGCTGCTCTGATACCAATTGTGAGTCCCAAATATAGATGATTAACTAAACCCGACTGGCAAGTACAACTAATCTTGATGGACAAGTTAAGTTTACGATCCAGATATGGATAGCAAGAAACAATTACTTAAAGGTAAAATGTCACAAAAATTTTCCAACAGAATTTCTTTATCTTTGGTTACACCCAGGGCTTTCAGTTGATTTACCAGATTTGTAAATCTGATGTAAGTTTGAGTTAAAGTTTCCCCAGGGACAGCAAAGAAAGACTCATATCTTTTGTTTAAAGCAACTTTTCTTGTGACAATTGTCTCATTTGTGCCTTCAAACTGTGTCATTAGTTCCTCCCACATTAATTTGGAATTTTCAAGTAAAACAAGAGTGGGCATAAGGGTTTCAGGAACTGCATATAAAATCATATTTTGTAACTTAGTGTCAAGGTCTACAAGTCTATGATCTTCCTCAGACCAATGATCCTTCTCCTTAGGTGACTGCCTAGGAGTCCCATCGGTATTTCTGACAACAGTAGAAGCATTCATGGGGACAAAGGGTCCTTCTTTTAAGATATCGGGTAAGTGTCTTTCAACACCAGCAATATACTTTAGCATGCATGCTTTCCATGTTTGAAAGTTCTCACTGTTCCCATCAAACTTGGGAACAGGATTATTTGGAAAGTGTACGTGTACATTATGCGATGGTATATTGTTGTTGATGATAGGGGGTGGAGTAGTGTTATTAGGGTCAGGACGTTCTTGTTGAAAGTCAGCCATCTATGCAGATCAAAGGTTAAAGAATTGATATAATTCAACCTTGCTGCTCTGATACCAATTGTGAGTCCCAAATATAGATGATTAACTAAACCCGACTGGCAAGTACAACTAATCTTGATGGACAAGTTAAGTTTACGATCCAGATATGGATAGCAAGAAACAATTGACTTAAGGTTAATAACAAGAACTAAATGGCAGAAACTATATAAAGATATATATATGTATAATCAAGTATGTAGCATTGAGACACGTTGTTTTCTTTCTAGTGTATTTGATTTATTGATATATAAACAAATACAAGGATTGTTGCGGAACAAAGATAAACACCCAAGTATAAGTATCTAAACAATCCCGAAAAACAAGTGATCTAAATAACTTGGAAATACTCGTAAGTTTACTTAGAGTATATCTCACAAGTTGCAATGCTAAAGTTTTTAAGCTCTTTGCAAGTTGTGAGAAGACTTCATATTTATAGACCAAGTTCATGATGACATGGACAAGATCGTATAAAAGTGGTTGTGAGCATTTAAGGAATTAAACTTAATTCCTTACATGCTTGTACTAGGAAGAGTATATAAGTCAGTTGATGTGACTTATAGTACTATGTTCCAAACCTATACTTTTACTTTGTACCTTTTATTAATAGATAAATCTATTAACTGGGTAAAGGTATGTAAAGTAAAAAGTCTTCCTCGTAATCAGTGTAAAGTGTTGTAAATACTTTATACTGAGATGCTTCAGTCTTCGATCTGGTAGAATCACTCTTTGCTCGCTTCTGAGATGATTCTCTTCTTCATACTTCAGTCTTTGACTTCAGAATGAATGCTTCAGATTTATCTTGATCTGAACTGAAGTGAAGCTTCAGCGAAGTAATTCTGATACGTCTCAGAATTCTGTACAAACATTTTCACTGAACTTCAAGCTATTTCTGAACAAATTATACTTGGTCGATTTCCGACCTAACAAATACACCTTGAAAAATACATTATGTTCCACTTTACTTGTTTATTGCTTTAAGTCGTATTACTTTATTTATATACCTTGCATTTATATTCAAAGTAATACTAGTCCATTCTAGTGATTATTAGACTTGTTGTATTTTACACTTCTGGGTTTAACCATCGTATTTGGGACTTCTCACCACTCATATCCAAAGTGATCATCGTGCCGACAAAAAGCATCAAGAAATTAAGCTTGAACGATAAACCAGCCTCATCGGAATGTTTGAGAACATCCGCAACATTCTTAGGACGAACATTCGCCAAACCAAAATCAGATTTCCATCGATCAGAGAAAGAGACTTCATCATCATCAACATTCTTTAATGGCAACGACAAAAGATTTATATCACCCATTGGGATCCCGAGAATATCACGAACAGCTTCACGATTGATATTGATGGAAACAGAATCAAAAGTGATCTTCAAACCTTCTACATCTAACTTATCAACAACAAAAAAGCCTAACGAACCAGGAAGAGTGTCAAGTTTCATATCCAGAAAACTACCAAAACCCATCTCTCTAATAACTCTTTTCTGTGGTTCTTTCAGAATATCCAAAACTTCAAAAAGCAAGTTAGGAGATGTCCTAATCCTAACACTAGGAAGAACGTCAACTTTCAACTTCTACGTCCTTTGTTTAACAATGGCTCCCTTTTTTGGACTTTTCTTGGACTTTTTACTCTTAACTGACTTCACAACAACCTTTGAAACATCTTCAGTACGACGTTTCTTTGACTTGTGAGAAACATCTTCTGTATCAGTTTCAGTCATCCCTTTGTTGGCTGTTTTAACAGACTTAGCAGGGGTGACCTTGTTGGAATTATCAGCTTCAACGGCCTTAACGAGAGAAACCTTCTTCGCACGGTTTGATGACACAAAGTCAGAATCAGAAGAAGACTCATAGGCATCAGCAACCTTTTTAGAAGATTTTGATTTCAGAGATTTGGGTTCCGATACATCTTTATCATCATTTTTATCTTGGGAAACTATAATAAAAAAATAAATACATATAAGCAAATCATCAAAAAGCTACAACTAGACTAAAACAAATAAATATAAGCAAGATAAGCAATTAAAATGAGAAATTTTCACATGTGTAGCAAGACTTTATCCTTAGCCAAATACATCAACAACAAATATCAGAATCATTATTAACCTAAATAAACATTATCAACTGCTTACAGTTAAACATTTCTAAAAGTAACTACCTACACATGTGTAACTAACTAAAAAACAAGAAATAATCAACAATGAAAAATATACATCACCTAATAACGAAACAACAACAATAACCAGAAGAATAACAACATAAATATCTCTAAATAAGTAGGAATAAAAAATCATCAACTACACAAAAATCATATACAATCATCAAATTAAATAAAACGTAAATATAAATGTAATGAAATAAACCGAAATGCATACCAGGAGATTTAGATCGTTTTGCGGACTTCTTCCTCATCGTAACCCTAATTTGATCGGAAAAATTTGAAACCGTAATTTCAATCAGATTTTCAAAATAAGATACTTTTCACCAGAATTTCTAGTATTATTTGATGATATGAAGATAGAAAACGGAAATTGATCGGAAATCAAGGATAAAACACGATCAAAAATGGAGAAATAACCGGCGGAGAAAACTATGTGTGAAGAGAGGGAGAGGATTTGAGAGGGAAGAAAGACTGAGAGAATGAGAGAGTGAGGGAGGAAGGATTGTGTTTGGTGGGAGGTTGGAAATTACCACGGTACCCTTTCAAGGGTATCCGTGTGTTATTGATCTTTAAATCTGATCCACACAAATAAATTGATCCAAGGGCTGTGGTTAGTTCCTGGGTTCTTTTTTATTTAGCAATTCTTAATTAACCCCCCTCTATACGGATATACCTATGTATTAGACAATAAATAACCTGCAATCAGTTTTATCCAACTGTCGGTCACCATCATCGTTTGATATGTTTACTGAATACGTTTACCAATTTTATATACACTACAACTAATTTTTGATATATCATTTACCACACATTACACGAGTATACTTCTATCGTACGGTTTGTACCACAAACAAATTGACATTCACTCATATTATCCTTTTTATCACATGGAGGCATGGAGGCAGGAGCGTTTGTAAAGGCCCAGTCAAACTTGGCCCATGAGTACAAAATATAAAACTTTTTTCAGTATACTCTGCCCGTTTTCCATATCTATAAAAAGCCCATGTCTCGTGTAAAGTAAATTAAAGTATTAAACCACTATTCCCTGCCGTTTCGATTCGAATACATTACCTACCATCGTTGTTCTAAAAATTTCGTCCTCTTTTATAACAGGAGGAGTGACTCGATATATTTTTAACGATTTTTTAGTTTTCATCTTATGTATTTTAAAATTTCGTCCCTTTTTTATTAGGACTTATGTATTTATATATGTGTAAAACATTTACTTTCACATGTAATATACAAAAAGATCATACATGCACCAACAATTACGGTTAAGGGCGGAGCCTGTTTGGTAGATCATTTTTCACTGATCACCCCCTACAACATATCACTCTCTATAACATATCACCCCTATAACGTATCACCCACACCAACTATAACGTATCATCCACACCAACTACCCTTTATTAATAATCTTAAGAGCAGAGCCCGACTCCAATCAAAGCGAACAAATTTTATTTATATATTTTACTTTCATATGTGTAAGATGTATAACTTCCACAAGTCACATGCCATCAAAATGTTAATAGTTAAAAGATCGTTAAATGCATATCGAGTACATTTCTAATGATAAAGTACGAAATTTTAAAACTACCGATTTTATTTTTGGTCTGACGATGTACGGTTTTTAATTTTAAATGAATTTGATAAACTTTTATAATGTTTTTAAAGAAATGAAAACATACAATCGTATTTTTTCTAGGATTCTTAGAACAAGTTACCCTTAACTAACACAGTAGTATCCATAAATTATAATCAAGCACATTAGTAACGCAACTGCTTGATGGTCTGAATTACGACCCCTCCAAGAACAACATTTCCATTTCCTTCTATCATAATCGTAGCGAAAATTAAACTAGCTAATGAACACAAGCCACATATATTAGTAGTAATGACACGTTATTAAAGATCTCATAATATTTCTTCATTTCATTGTGTTACTCCCAAAAACATACAATATTTTATATAGTAACTTATGTTGGAATAATTATTTAGTACTAGAGAACTCGACAAGACTTTTAGGATCATAACACAAAAATCACTTTCTAGCATCTAGGAATGGCAACATGACATTGTGTAGCAACACGTTTAGCAGCATCAGGAGTGACATATTGGCGAAGTGTTGGGTTCTTTAGGTATCCACAGAAACAAGGTTGTTGTTCCTTCACCTTGGCACAACAATCTCTAGATGGTGGTTGCGGTGACGAAATCGCACCCGCACACACCATAAGATCCATGTAGTTGCAGTTCGCGGCTTCTGAGCCGGGAACTTGGTTCATGAGAACCAATATGAATGTAGAAAGTAGAACAATAGAAAATACTTTGGTGGAACTCCTCATTTTGGACTGATAGGTTTTTGCAAGAAATAAAGAAGAGTAGTGTGGTTTGAGCAAAGTTTTAGAGTGTACTATTTATAATGAAAAAAGGGTATAGTAGGTGACCGAATTAATGTTCCCGTGACTAAATAGTCAATTGTACAGGAAAAAGATTGGTAGCACTTTATTATTGCACCGTCTAATCTAGGATTGTTAACTTCGATAAATAAAATGTTTGATTGATGATGATAGAATAAAAGCTAACCCACCTAAATAAAAATGTTTATCTTTCAAGAGTATAAAATAAGGAATGAGTTATGAGTATGTCTTAAGGCACCTTAGCTATCAAATAAGTAATGTATCAGATATTTTTTTTAAAAAGTTATATATCTTTTTTTATAAAAAAATTGATATTTTTTGAAAAAAATTATATATCTTTTTTTTTTTTAAATTGATATTTTTTCCACTTTTTAAAAAGAATATTAATTTGATATATTTAATGTATTGTATATATTTATATACTAGCACGGTACCCGCGCAATGCGGCGGTGGTTGTGACGTGTGGTGGTGGGGGCAACTGTTGGTGGTGGAGGCGGCGTCGAGTGTTGTAGATAATTGATGTAAAAGTAATTGATGTAAAAGTTAATGTAGATATTTAAAGTGATAAATGATTGATAATGTAAATTAATAATGTTAAGGGGGTAGTGTATATGAAAACATTTTAAGGGGTGTTAAGTGAAAATATTACATATTTTTCAACAATACTAAAAAAAAATGTTTTTTGTTTTATAATATAGTATAGAAATATAGATACATACTTCACAGTCCCATGAAATAAATAAGAGATATTTAAGATTGTAAAACACAACCATATATCCGGAATAGACTAATGACTTGGTGGGTAAATCAGTCTAATCAGTCCAATTCTATCAGCTTTATAACTCGGTGAATAGCTCAAACTCGGATTATATGTAAACCTCGGTTAATTCGGTTAAGACTCGAGTGTCTCGGTAAAACTAGACTTAAGACTCGGTGAATAATGGTGAAATATTGTTTTTCAAGAAGGTGTTTTTAGAAAAAATGATGATGAGGTTGAGTATGAACTTGATGGATTCCTCCAACAAGACAAATCAAATAATGATGAAATGTGAATATATCAACTGCTATTATGTTTTAATTTCAAGCATTGAAATACTGCATTAATTTTTTTAAACAGGTATATTTAAAATTGTAGATTTTAATATAATTCTAACCTTTTATTATGTATAATTTCAAAATGGGTATCTCAAATTGAGTTCGAGATTCTAAAAACTCTTAACTCCCGTCTTCATCTAGTCAAGTCTAAGTCACAAATTCTGCAACTTTAATTTTCACTTATTTACCTTAAAGTGGGCTAGGGGAGTCTTGCCCTCCAATGTTTCATGTTCACAATCTTTCACAATGTATGGATTTTGTCTTCAAAAAATTGGGATATGCGTTATGTAGGGAATTTGGTTAAAACAATACATAAGTTAGGGTTGAGTATTGTAAAACAAGTATTAAAGTAAAATAAATAGGACAAGATCTTGACCCTTAGATTATGGTTAAATTGATGCACGAAGATTCACGAAGCAATTGATGCACGATGATTTTCATGATGCACGATGATTTTCAGTGAATAAAAACCTATTGTTTTATTTGTTTTACTTTAATACTTGTTTTATTTTACCTAAAACTACATAAGTTTTTTGTTTGAAAGGCAAAACAATACAGATGTAAGTTAAACCTACAAACATTCAAATAATTTACATTTTGTTTTTAAAAAGTGGATAAACAAAACACGTACTCGGTATATGTGTCGATCATTTCTGTAAGCAGTTATTGGTGAATGGGTTCTTCAAGTACAGGTGACCCATGCCATTTAATTTCTTCTATTAAATTTGGATTGCTTTCGGTGACAGAACAACAATGCAATTATGTTGGTAGGAACTATCAGTGTAAAAAAAAATTAACGTCAAATTTTGAGTTTTAACGTGTTGTCTTTTTATTATATTCATTTTATAAAGAAATTTTGATTACTTTCGGAAGAACTCTACAAAGCGTTGAGCTCGGGTGTGTTATGGGATTGGAGCTGGAGCTTGAGGCTAGATTATTAAGAGCTATAGGTATTTTTTTTACCTTTCATCAAAAGTTTTTATTTTTAAAGACCTTTTGGGGCTTTATGAGTTTTTCGGGACTATGACTTTTTATTTCATCATATTAATATATTTCAAAGTTTAAGGTTTTTAAGTTCAAAAAAGCTCCAAAAACCCTTTACAAAACAATCTCTCGTCAACTCCAAGTGGGAGCTGTTGGTATGTGATCACGTTAAATAAACGCATGTCCAGAAATCATTTAAGCCTACGGGGTCACACAAAATGACACGTAAACTCTATGTAATTAATTAATATATTAAATGTAATATATTGATTAATAAGATCACGAAATGATTAATAAACATAAGTTAATAGTTATATAAATGTTTATTAATTAAAAGAGATGGATTAAAGTGTAAATTAGTAGTTTCCTAATTACACTAAAAGAGGGGGGGGTAGGAGGGTTTCCTAATCCTCTACAAACTTGGTCACCAAGTCAAAAACCCTTCTAATTAAAGCCTATAAATAGAGGGTTATAGTTAAGGGTTTTTCATAAGTTCCATAAGGTAAAACCCTAACTAAAAAACACTCTCTTTCTCTCCCTCTTCTTGTTCGATCGGCCGAAGCAAAGGAGAACCCAAGGGGTTCGAATTTTTGGGTTTTAGGTTTCGACTTTTAGGGGTTATACACAACGGGTTTGTGAGTTCGTGATCGGGTACTAGCATACAATATAGGGGTGTCAAGTGTGCGATCGTAGAGGGGTTTTACTTTAAACCCTAAATAATAATAATCATATTATTATTAATATTATTGGAAGCTTACGCTAAAAGGTACATATTCAATTCTCTCTTTGTTAATTAATATGATTGCATATACGTTTCTATCCGCTGCGTACTCGTGTTTGTTATATGTTTATGTGCATAAATCCTAACAGTGGTATCACGAGCCTAATATGTGATATATTAGTTACAAAGTTCAAAACTTGAAGGGGGTTTAGGGTTGGTTCGAATTTAATTAATTATTAAATATTAAAATTGGTTTTCTTTATTGTTTTTAATTAATTTTCGATTTTAATTAAATAAAAATTAGGGTTTTTTGTTTAATTAATTCAACCTAATTTTAATGGTTAATTGAAACCCTCTAAGCAAGTTTTGATTATGTGAATTGCATGTTTATTTGATATAAATTGTATGCTTGTATCTTTTATATTTAAAGTTGTTAAATAGAAGTAAAAATCATAAGGAATTCATGCAAAAATTCTTTATGATTATTACTTAGATATTTAGATATAAATTGCTTAGCCTAATGATCCAATAATTAGGGTTAATTATTTGATAATTGTGTGACTATGTGAATTTTTCGTGTGATTTTTTCTGCTTGACACCAGTTCACTAAACAATTCATATAAAATCAACCGTAATGAGTTAGGAGTTTCCCTTTGGACAGTATATGCTCAACTCATAGGGCTACAACTTTGTAGTTCTGGTCAAAGCTTGATTCGGAATGGAAATAGGTCTAAACTGGTCGTGAAGCTACTAGAATTTTCCAGTCAACATGTTTATGTGTAATTACTTGCTAATTGTTTGTTTAAAGGCTTACGCAATCAAGGTAACTTGATGTATGTGGTCCTCTTCTTTGAAGGGGGAGCCGACTTAGACATATACATTAACCATAGTGACCATGTTTAGGTGGCCCACCTTAACTCGTTGCATGATTAATTAGTTAATAGTTAGTAAGTTTATTATTTTGCTTCTTTTATTGTGGTATAAATGGTGATGCAAAATTGTTTTATTGGAAAAGAATAAACTTGACTAAGAATTATCGAAATATGATTTTGTTTTAATAAAATTGGAGTCTTACAACCAAGAGATACACCGGCTCACCCATTTGAACAAACTCTAAGAGAGGTATAAGTCGGAGTGCGCTAGCCTCCTAAAAGAGCGGGTTTTTAATTGCGTCTATCGCAAACCTTTGCTCTTGCGCTTCTTTGTGCGTTCGAATGGAGCTACCGAGCTCTTTTGTGTTGCTAAGACTATAAAAATGATTTTATTAAACATTATGTTATGAAGATTTGCATGAGTCTTCATACATAAACTTTTGATTCACATCAATTGCATTACCCATTCAAAGTTAAGTCTTTGCCACCCACTTTGCTAAGAACACTTGCAAGTGCTTTTTGCTCTACGTGAGACCGTAGGTGAATTGTATCTAACAAGGTAAATTACTACTCATCGTGAGACCGGTGGTAGACTATTTACATGTTCTTAATTGGGCGACTTAAAGCGAGTTAAGAGGTGAGACCTTAATCTGTGGCATAATATGGGACAAAACATGTTTACAAAACACTTAACACCCCATTAAAGTGTTGTTGTAAATCCCATAAATCTAGGAATTGCACTTGTAATGCAATTATTGATCGTCACTTACCTTTTGAGTACGTCATTTCTAGCAGATCAACTGATGAAATGATTGTATGTCAATTGGATCCTAGCCTTAATGAAATTAATTGTTAAATGAATTTAACATGGGTAAATTATATTTCTTAAGGATTATTATCGAAAATACCGATAATTGAACTTTTGTCTGTTTTGTAGATGGCAACAACAAATCCTTCTCAAAACATACACCAATCGGCTTTTAGGTCGATGCTAGAAAGAGAAAAACTTTCTGGAACCAACTTCAATGACTGGTTTCGTCAGCTGAGAATTGTTCTAATAGCCGAGAAGAAATTGGATGTCCTTGAAGCGCAGTTGCCCGCTGTTTCGGGTGCCAATGCTACGACTGCAGCATTGGCGGAATACAATGCTCTGTAAGATAGACATAATGAGGTTGCTTGTTTGATGCTCGGGAGCATGAATCCCGAACTTCAAAAGCAATTCGAGACTTATAATCCGTATGATATGATCAATGAACTCAAGTCTATCTATGAAAAACAAGCTGGAGTGGAATTGTTTGAACTTGTTGAAACACTTCATGACTTGAAACACGAGCAAGGAACACCGGTGAGCCCTCATGTACTCAAGATGAAGAGGTACTTTGAGCAATTGGAAAGGTTGAACTATGCTTATCATCCGCCTATTGCTATTGGCATGATCCTTAAGTCTCTTTCAAAGGACTTTGAGGAGTTTGTGCGCAATTACAATATGCATAGCATGAATTAAACCATAGTTGAACTTCATGCCATGTTGATTGAGTATGAGAAAAAGCTTCCAAAGAAAACTGCTACACCCCAATTTTTTACGATCAAGCAGGGAAGGATCCAGAATGGGAAACAACCGAGAGCTAAGGGCAAGAACGATGGTAAGGGAAAGCAAGTTGCTACCGTCCCGAAACCTAAAAAGACCCCTCCGGCGAAAAAGGAATATCCGGCTAAAGACCAGACTTGTTACCACTATGCTAAAGTGGGACCCTGGAAGAGGAATTGTCCTAAGTATCTAGCTGATTTGAATGCGAAGAATAAGCAAGCTGGTTCAACCAATACTTCAGGTATCTTCACAATTGAATTATATTCCTTTTCTAAGCGTAATTCATGGGTTTATGACACCGGGTGTGGAACTCATATCTGTAATTCTTTACAAGAGCTTAGAAGGAGAAAGAAACTGAAGCCAGGATCTTTACAATTGTTCGTGGGCAATGGTCTACCGGCAGCTGTAGAAGAAATAGGAGACTATCATTTAGTTTTACCTACTGGTTTAGTTATTGTTTTAAACAATTGTCATTATGCACCATCTATTACTAGAGGTGTAGTTTCAGTTTCTTTGTTGAAAAACAACGGATTCATTAATGTTTTTAATGTTTATGGTATTTCAGTTTCTCGAAATAATATTCATTATTTTAATGCTATTGCTTGTGATGGTATTTATGAAATTGATATGCATGGTTGTGATTCAAATAATAACTCAATGTATAGTGTTAGCAAACGAGTCAAGCCAAATTTGGACTCGACTTATCTTTGGCATTGTCGTCTTGCACATGTTGGCAAGAAATGAATTGAAAGGCTTCACCGTGAAGGGATCTTACAATCAAATGATGAATCATTTGACAAATGCGTGTCTTGTGTTTCCGGCAAGATGACAAGAAAACCTTTTCTGCATAAACCGGAGAGGGCTAAAGAGCTACTTGGACTAATACATACCAATGTATGTGGCCCATGTAGACATGTGTCAAGGAAAGGTGCTAGCTACTTCATCACTTTTACGGATGATTTCAGTCATTATGGTTATGTTTACTTGTGTTGAGTCCCAATGTTAATTGTAAATTTAATGATGACAAATCTGACCTATAAACACTTAGTAATCTTTTGGTTCTTGTAATCTGATCTGGGTCAGACTAAGCTGACACAGCTTACGATCTGTCTCTGACCCAGATCACGCTTCATACTTTGTAATTGTAAGATCTTATGGAAGCAAGTGTTATTCAAGCTGCATCAACAATGTGATAGCATTCAATCCAAGTCGAAGAGGAGGATTGAAGATAGAAGACCAAGCTGTTAGTGGAAGACAGCTTGGGATTAGTAGTCAGCTTGGAAACACTTAGGCAGATTGGTGCTTTGACAAACGGCCCAATCTGTGTCTGACAATCAAGTGAAGATAACAACCTGGATTGAAGATAAAGACAAATGATGTGACTAGGAAGAATCCTAGGATCTAGGTTGGTGGTTGGTTTTACATATGCGTGTCCATACTCTTATTGGTTGATAAAGAATGTGCGTCAGTACGTGGGGGACCACAAGTACCATGAAAGGCACGATTGATTATTCCTTTATCATCCACTGAATGAAGAACACGTAGCTGCAACAGACACCTAGTGAAGGAGCGCTTTCGCCTATAAAAGCCTCATTCGTGGATTGCATATGTGTGGCTTTTCCTGAGAATCATTCTTCACACAAGTTTCTCTGCTCTTATACACAACTTAGTCTGTACGAGATCAGCTTGGGCTGATTCTCTTGAGCTGAAACTTATTGATTGTTGTTTGTCATTTCATAAGGTTGTTTAGATATCTATAGGCTATCTTTATTCCGCAACAACCCTGTAATTCTTTGTATAGATTATTTCTTAATAAAGGATTACATTTGAAAACCACAATCTATGTTCAAGAATGTTTTTATTTCTTTACTGCTTTACTGTTTTAATGATTCCTGCTCTTTACTTACTTGCTTAATATTCATAAACTGAATCTTAAAACGTTTTGTGTTAAAAGTTTGTAAAGATTAAGGAAAGTTGTATTCACCCCCCCCCCCCTCTACAACTGTTCTGTGTACAATATACTTTGGTATATTGATACACCGTGGGACGTATAATTGGTATCAGAGCGGTGGTTGAGAATTAACTTGACTTGATCCTTGCATATTTTCATTTATAGTAAAGCAATGTCATCATATATTGATAATGGTTCTTCAACCCGACCACCCATGTTTGACAAAGATGATTTCAGTGGGTGGAAAGGTAGAATGTCTTTGTTCCTTGAATCCATTGATAACAATATGCCTGACATCCTTACGGATGGTCCTTATGTTCCTACACAAACCATTGTGGTAGAAGCTATGGTCAGGGAAGGTCAACCAACCATTCCTGCCACAGTCAAATCTATTGTTAAGGACAAGGCAGATTAGGGGGATGAGGATAGGAGGTTGGCAAACTTGGATGTGAAGGCTAGAAATTTCATTGTCCAAGCTGTGCCCAAAGACCTTTACCATTCTATTAAAATGTGTTCTACAGCTAAGAAAATGTGGGGTACATTGACTGTCATGTTTGAGGGTTGCTCTACCTCCATGGAATCCACAATTACTACATTGACCAGGAGGTATGAGAGATTTTTCTCTTTGAGAAATGAATCCTTGACTGACACTCATACCCGCTTTAATGCTTTGGTAAATGATTTAGCTGTTGTTGGAATTAATAAGAAAAATGAGGTTTTAAAGAGTAAATTTCTTGATTCATTACCACCAAAATGGAACAACTATATTTCTTCTGTTAAATTAAGTTCTGTTTATCATGATCTTGATCTCCCTGGACTTTTTGGTTTGCTTCATAACCAAGAATGTTCAGAGGCTGAAAAGTTAATTGCTATGGGTGATTCTTATAGTCAGCCTGCTGCTGCACTTGTTGCTTCTATGACTGAACACCCTAGTTCAATTAGTAATGAGATCATTCCTTGTGTTAATGATGATATTCTTGTAATGTCTAATCCTAACTCTGTTTGTGCTGAATCTGAATGTGATGAATCTGATGGTGATGAACTAGCTATGTTGGCTGAAAGGATCAGAAGGAGATCCTTTAATAAGTTTAAAGGAAAAGGAAGAGGTGGCCAAGCTGACAATATCAAGAAGCCATTTGACATGTCCAAGGTTACTTGTTACAAGTGTGGCAAGACTGGACATATGGCTGGAGATTGTAGATCTAAAAAAACTACTCAAGCTGTGCCAGCCAAAGGTGGAAGAGGTGAAAAATACTCTAAACTCAAGACTAAGTACAAAGCCTTGAAAGCACAAGTAGCGGAGCTGACTGAGAAGGTAAACAAAAGTGAAAAGAGTCTGGTAGCCAAAGACTGGGCTGAAAGTGCCACATCATCTGATGATGAGCTGTATAAAGATGCCAAGTGTTTCATGGCTAAAGAAGCTACTCAAAGATTTGCTGAAGATCTGGTGAAAATACAACAGCAATCTGAGTTAGCTCACCAGGCATCTACCAGTCAGACTGCTCCACTTGAGGTAACTTCTTTTTCCAATCTGTCTGATAATGAGAAACTGTCCAGACTGAATAAACTTGGTGATGAGGTTTTGCTGCAAAAACACTTTAATCAAGAACTCAAAAAGGAAATACATATTTTGAAACTTGATAACAGCTCTAAGAGTCACACCATTGAAAAACTAGAATCTGAAGTTAAAGCTCAAAAGCAATTAAACTCCATTTTGATTAAAGAAGCTAAAACTGCAGAAGAAAAGTTTTTAAAGGTTAAACAAATTACTGAAACATGGTGTATAAGTTCTAAAAGAGTTGCTAAGTGTGTAAATGAGCAAATACCTCATCAGATCCAAGCTATTTTTGATGGTAATTATGATAGGGCCATAGCCATTGCTGAAGTATGTGTTATGGAGCCTTGTTATCAGCCTCCTTCACCACCCAAAGTCCAAACCAAAGAAACAATCTCTAAACCAATTAAGTTGGTTCAGAAATCTGGTATTGGGTTTAAAGATCCTGAAACCATTGGTTAGACCATTGCTGAAGCTGTGTCTGAAGCTGATCAGGTTGTTGAGTTAAAACCTGAAGAAAGCCTTGACTTGTCCAAGCTGACCATCACCCAATCTGAGTCAGATTCAAAGACTAAAACAAACAAGAGTAGTTTAAAGAAAAATAAAAGAAAGGTTAGAGATCATAGTGTTCCCAAAGAGAAAATAAAGCTTTTAAAGAGTAAGAAGTTTGGTTCTCTAGGAAATGAGTAACAAGCAAAATCTGAGTCTGTTTCAAGTAACACCAAGTCTGACCCTAACAAGTTAATTTTAAAATATGTTGAGTCCAAAATTGATAAGGTGTCAATGGAAGCAAATTTTCTTAAAAATGTGTCTGATCCAAAAACTGTTGATCAAAGAAAATTGAGAGCTGAATGTAAGAAATCTGGAATAGGCAAAGGTTTTGTTCAGAAGGAAACTCTAAATGTTGTTAGAAAGAACTTTGAATCTGGTAAAGGACAGACCAAGCAACAATGGGTTTCAAAATGTGATAAGAGTCTATGTTTAGTTACCCAATCTGAGTCAGACCAGAAGGTCAGCTCTGGTGAACCCATCTTTGGATGGGTTCCCAAAAAGAACTAATCTCTTATCATAATTGCAGGGCAGTCATGACGATAATACCTGGCACTTGGACAGTGGATGTTCCAAGCATATGACCGGATGTAAGTCCCTGCTATGTAGCTTTAGGATTTGCGCTGATCCTAATGTTACTTTTGGAGATGATTCTCAAGGAAAGACTGAAGGTTTTGGTGTACTTTCAAATGGTCATCTTACTTTCAGAAGAGTCTCATATGTAAATGGTTTGAAGCACAATCTGATCAGTGTGAGTCAGTTGTGTGATGCTGGTTATGAAGTGAGATTCAAGTCTGATAAGGGTATTGTTCTTGATTTAGAAGGCAATGTGGTTCTTATTGCAAAGAGGGATGAGTCGTTGTATTCTTTTGACATGAGAAATCCAACTGTCACAAGAGAAGTCTGTTTCATGTCAAAGACTCAAGATGAGATGAATTGGTTGTGGCATAAAAGGCTGTCTCATATGAATTTCAAAGACATCAACAAGCTGTGTAAGAAAGAGTTGGTGTCTGGTCTTCCAGTGATCAATTATGAGAAGGACAAGCTGTGTAGTGCTTGTGAGAAAGGCAAGCAACATAAAGCTACTTTTAAGTCTAAAACATGCCCAACCATTGATAATTGTTTGGATCTGCTTCATATGGACTTATTCGGACCAATCAGTACTCCATCATTCACTGGAATGAGGTACTCCTTGGTAATTGTTGATGAGTATTCAAGATACACCTGGGTTTTTGTAAAGAGTAGAATTTGAGCTTTAGTGTGTGTTCTAGTGTGTGTTAATGGAGGTTTCTAGTGAGAGAATGTAGAGAGAGAAAGTAGAGATGGCAGGGAAAGATTGGATTGTATTATATGGTGAAAGGTTACAATAATACAAGTGTTAGTCATAAATGACTTATGGGAGGGGTATTTATACTAATCACTAACTTAACATTAATACCCCTTCCAATACTAGAATTTACAATTAAACACCATATTTATATTTCTAACAATCTCCCCCTTGGTGTTGAATTGTAAATGTTGCATCGTCTTCGGTCTTTAAATAAACATGATGAGCCCATTTGTTAAAAATCTTAAATGTTGAATGGACTTTGAAGCTTTCTCATTGTCTTCAACGTCTTGTATCAACCTTGACTTTGAATCTTCTCAACAAACATATATTCTTGACGATGACTCTCTAAAACTTGATCTTCTCTTGCAACTTTGAATAATTTGGAAGCATCTTTGAAATCTTTGTAACTTTTGAGCTTTCACAACTTGAACTTTTGAGTGTTGATTTCAACTTGATGTTGCTTTGAGAAGTAACTTGAATCTTTGAGTAGCATGCGGAAGCTTGGTTTTGACTTTGAATTCTTTTGGATGCGGAAGCTTGATTTAACTCTGAATTCTTTTGGTTGCGGAAGCTTGGTTTTGACTTTAAATTCTCTTGGCATTGCGGAAGCTTGGTTTTAGAATGCGTAATTTGATTTGACTTTAAAACTTCAATTCTTGATCTAACTTGTCTCAGAATCAATAAACATCTTGAAGCACTTGATTCTTTGATCAATTAATTCTTGTTCCCCCTCAAACAAACATTTCTTTCTTGGAGCAACTTATCAACTAAACGAAATATCTTCAAATTTCTTGCCCCCCCTCAAATAAACAATCATTTCGGAGCATTTTTTAACATTTCATGAGTTTACTCTTGCTCCCCCTCAAACAAACATTTCTTTCTTGGAGCAACTTATCAACTAAACGAAATATCTTCAAATTTCTTGCCCCCCCTCAAATAAACAATCATTTCGGAGCATTTTTTAACATTTCATGAGTTTACTCTTGCTCCCCCTCAAATGAACAATCTTTGGATCTAAACAATTCAAGTATCTATCAAAAGAACAATCTTTATTCAATCTCAAACTTTTCTAATCATCAAACAAATGGTCAATTATTCAATAAATCTTTCAAATATCGACCATGTACATCATCTTGAATATCCTCGATCTCGAATCAATCCTTTAACTTTCTCGAAACAATCTCTCAACTTAGCACGATAATTATTCACTCTCTTCACCTAAACTAACAATCCTTTGAACATCCAAACACAACAATCATCCTCGAAAAAAATTCTACCAAACAAATTCTACCTATATCCTTGAACTCTATCTATCAATCATATAATCATTTCTCCCCCTTATGATGAATATGTGAAACGTGTTCATCATACAATAATGATTGATAGCATAAACGGTAGATGCCAACAAACAACAAGCACGCAAATTAACCCAACCCAATTCCCAATGAACCTATTGGTGAACTAGAATGTGAGGTTGCATTGTTGGAAAAAGATTTTAATATGGTGTTTGTGTTGTTTGTGTTTGTGTGAAGAGAAATGAAATGAAATCCGAATAAAAATGATCCGTTATCACAACCAAAAATCAAAAGGATTGATGGTGTGGCCTAAAAATACGATAACTATTTTTAGGACTTCCCATTATCATCGAGAAATGCACAAAGCTTATCTCTAAATGGTTCGGTCTATGGCTTTTCAACCGATAGATTGCTTTAAAGAATGTAATTCATGGTCAGTGTCACAAAGGCGTTCAATAACCATGTCTTACTATCCTCAAAGACTTTTGGGAAAATAAATCCTAGGTCACATAGACTTCTCGTTTACTCAGCAAATTCATAAAATGAAAATGTGAGACCTACGTTCAACGTTGGAAATGATGTTAGCATTGGTAGGATTTCCATTCGATCATTGTGGAATATCAAATATATGATATCACTACGAATGTTCCGGAAATTTCACAAAGATATGCAATGTCACAAAGACATATAAAGACTCTATGTGTCCTAATCAAATGAAAGATATATCAAGTACGCTCTAGACTCGATAAGTGATCAAATGAAGTCGGGGACCGGAGCAGAGTGTCTCCCTTTTTCAATATCAACATCTTCCAAATGAATTGTCGATAGAAATGTGAAAATCTCCGTGAGAATAAAACAAGCATTTGTTAAGAAATACTTGAGTGGTTAGGTAAAGATGTGCATTGCTTCACTGGGTCCATGAAGTCTTCTTCAATATCGAGAAATCAACAAATGAAATTCCGATAGAAACGTGTTGACCCGGCTTTTTAAGAATTTTGGGGAGGGCTTTTATTTCTTTTAGCCCTTTCTCACATCATTTCACTGTAACCTCTCACTTTTCGACTACTCCCTCATGTCCTATTTGCACAAACATCATCACCACGCTCATAAACCCTCACAATATAGAATTGAGATTTTAACTCCGGGGTTAGATCTCATCGGTGATGACAAGATCATGGAGTATTTATGATTAGACTGATATCTGGCACATAAACATGTTGAAAACATAATATCTGGTCTACTGGCAGTTAAATACATCAGTGAACCAACCATGCCTCTATAGACAGTGGTGTTCACTGGTTTACCATCTGGATCTGAGTCAAGTGTTAATGGTGCAGAAATTGGAGTGGGTTTAGATGGTGAAGAGTTCATATCATATTTCTTTAAAAGATTGATGTGACCAATTTATACCTATCGCCCACATCATTATTGGCCATTTTATTAAGTGTTTTAAGTCGATTTTGTGTGCATTTGGCGCGTTTATGGTGTTTGTTAGTGTTTCAGGCTCTAAACGGGTTACGTGTCCATTTGGTGCAATTTCGGATGTTTTCTGAGGCCAAGAAGTTGATTTATGAGTTCGAGAGTTGTTTAAAGTTGAGAAGATGGAAAATTTCAGCAAGTTCATAGTGAAAAGGTTGTCTTCGGACCAGCAGGATTGCACTGCGCCGCAGTGGGAGCATCACCAGGCCCACTGCGCCGCAGTGGGGGTGACCAAGGCCCACTGCGCCGCAGTGGGGGTGACCAAGGCCCACTGCGCCGCAGTGGGGGTGACCAAGGCCCACTGCGCCGCAGTGGGGGTGACCAAGGCCCACTGCGCCGCAGTGGGGGTGACCAAGGCCCACTGCGCCGCAGTGGGGGTGACCAAGGCCCACTGCGCCGCAGTGGGGGTGACCAAGGCCCACTGCGCCGCAGTGGGGGTGACCAAGGCCCACTGCGCCGCAGTGGGGGTGACCAAGGCCCACTGCGCCGCAGTGGGGGTGACCAAGGCCCACTGCGCCGCAGTGGGGGTGACCAAGGCCCACTGCGCCGCAGTGGGGGTGACCAAGGCCCACTGCGCCGCAGTGGGGGTGACCAAGGCCCACTGCGCCGCAGTGGGGGTGACCAAGGCCCACTGCGCCGCAGTGGGGGTGACCAAGGCCCACTGCGCCGCAGTGGGGGTGACCAAGGCCCACTGCGCCGCAGTGGGTTTTCTTTCTAAGAGCTGCACTTCCAGGGAACACCTTCAAGGATCGAATCAAGATTTCATCATCTTCCGATTCATTGAAGATTCACGTGCACCCACTTAGATCGTATCTATTTTATTGTCTTGCAATTTCTATTTCTCAAACGATTGGTACATCATGTTCTTCCTTTATTTTGATTGTTATTTCAATTTAATCATGAGTGGCTAATCTTTTAATCATCCACCTTGATGAAACTAGACGAATGATGTGATTGCTATATGTTTTAATTCAAAGAGTTGATTTCAATTATCGTTGTGTCGAGATCTTGATGATTTAATTCCTTTATATATATTATTATGATATTGGTGGCATGTGTATTCTTCGTTAGTGGTACTAGTTGGATACATATGTGATTTTCAAACGGTTGCTTGTCTATGAGCAATTATCACTAGTTCATGGTATGATAGTGAATGTCATTTTAATAAAAGGAATCATTTTGTCAACGTGTTTAGAAACGGTTGGTGGTACCACGTTTTAATTCACATAGGCACAATTGTTAATTGGATAATCAAGTAAACTAATTGTTGGTAAGGTTGTCTAGGCATTGGTGGTACCGGCTTGGGTAATTAAACTAGCAACTTAGGTGTTTGGGTGATTTGTGAGCGGTTGGTGGTACCACGCGAGCATTTTATCCTTTCACGATTATCTTTTCAACTCAATGAATTTGGTCTTAATTGAATGCAATCATGTTTGAAGTCTAGCGAATTCAAGGTGGATGATCTTTACTATTATTGTTTGAAGCTTTTCTTTACTTTTAAGTGTTTTGTCTTTTAAATTTACTTTAATTTAATTGTCAAAGTGAGATTCAAAGTGTTCCACCCTGTTTTCCAAACTACTTTATTAGACAATTGATTCAAACCAATCCCCGTGAACGAACCTGGACTTACTTTGTAACTATATTGCATACGATCGGGTCCACTGCCCGATAGTGTGTAGTAGTGAGTTTCGAGGTATTTCTTGTTTTAAATTTTTAAACTCGATTTCACACATCAAGTTTTTGGCGCCGCTGCCGGGGATTGTGTGCCGTTTTAGTTGTTAATTTAGTGGTTTGATCCTTCCTCACGCGTGAGGAAGTTATTTGCTTTAATAGTTTAGCTTTTCTTTTCTTGTCTTATCACAGGTGCAGTTGACGTGTTTGGTTAGTTGTGTTTTGCAGGTCTACTTCTTAGTTGATGAACTTGCGGTCTTCGGGTTTACCTCTAAATAGTCCTTTGAGAACACCAACAAGACGTAGGTTTAACTTCACAACACCTACACCATTCTCACCTATTGCTAGACCCACTCCTGATTCGGACGAAGAAGGGTTCTATTTGGACGAGTTTTTCAATTTAGAAGTTAAGTTAGAAGAGGAAATGGGAGACGAAGAAAGGGATCCGAATGATATACGTTATGGTGAGAGGGTCCGTACTATTCCTGCCAACCGTGGTAGTCCTATAAGACCTCCGGCCATTGCTCATGATTTCAATCTGAAAGGTAATCATCTTAAAAGTATTGAGGAGCAACAGTTTGATGGCAAAAGGAAATGGGATCCATACCAACACTTGGAAAGGTTTGAAAAGTTGGCACGGTTATACCAATATGGGCAAAACCAAATGGATGCCGTTAAGCTTGAAACATTTCCCATGTCCATTACCGGGGATGCTCTAGATTGGTTTAATGATCTTCCGGAAAATTCGATCACAACTTGGAACCAACTCAAGCAAGCTTTCATTGGTGAGTTTTATTCACTTAGAACTCAAAGGAAGTTGGAGAATTTGATTAGGTCCTTTGACCAAGATGAAGATGAAGATGTGGTAGATGCATGGATTCGGTTTAAGGAAATGTTGAGGAATTGTCCGGGCCATAACATGACTAAGGAGCAATATGTTGAGCTTTTCTTTGATGGCCTAGATAAGAAGTCTAAGCGGGAGTTAGGATATGCTTTTGGGGGTGGTTTCAACAAGATCACACCAAATGAAGGTTTTGAAATTTTGGAGTCCATGGCAAAGGACAATGCGAATATGGATGATGATAGATTCTTGAAGAATGAGAGAAGGTTAAAGAAAGGTACTAGCCAAGGTAGGGTTGCAAAGGTTGAAGCTAGTCATGATTCTGGGATGATTGGAGAGATTAGAGCGCTATCTGAGCGCATGGAAAAGGGATTTGCTATGCAAGAGAATCGGTTTGGAGCAATTGAGAGGGATGTTAAGGTAGTAGCCGATGGATGTGATCATTGTGGTGATATGCATTATTCTGATGAGTGTCCCAATCGGGGACCCGAAGATGTGAGTTACATCCAGAATCAACAACAAGGGAGCTACCCGCGCAATACCGGTTTCCAGAACCGTTCTTCAGGTAATCCTTCTTATAACTCTTCTTTTCCTACTAATAATTCTCGTTTTTCAGGAAATAGGTGGCAAAGGGATAACTTTCAGAGTCAGCCACAACAACAAACTCAACAAGGAAAAGGATCAGGTTCTTCTTCTAATGCCGATCCAAATGCCGAGTTGAGGGAGATGATGAAACAGTTGGTGACTAATCAGGCTGAGACAAACACTAGCATTCAGATGATTCGGGATGATACTAAGGCATTGAATGAGAGGTTGGATAGGATAGATGGCAAGGTAGAGATAAATATGAAGAATCAATGTGTTAACTTTAAGGATCTTGAGAGTAGGATGGCTGCCCTTTCTAGGCCTCCAGGTACTTTACCTAGCAATACTCAACAGAATCCTAAGCCTCAGTTTAGCATGGGGCCAATTCAGGGGCAGAAGTACACTCCACCTCAAGCCCGTAATGAGGAAGCCAAGGCCATCACCACTCGTACAGGTAAATCCTATGACCCTCCTACTATACCTGATGTTGTTGTTTCAGATGTGCAGGAAAAAGGGAGTGATGATGATGAAGTTGATGAAGAGATTGAGATGGAGGAGAATCCGACCGTGAAGACTCCGGTCACTCCACCAAAACCGGATGTGGTTCCAGAGGTTAAGCCATATAAGCCAAAGGTTCCATTTCCACAGCGGTTCAGGAAGGCAAAGTTAAAGGAACAATATAACAAGTTTGTTCAAATGATTTCAAATGTTCATATTAATGTGCCTTTAGTTGATTTGATACAGGGGATGCCTCATTATGCCAAGTTCATTAAGGAGCTTGTGACGGATAAAGGAAAGATGGAGGAGGCAAAAGCTACTTTTCTCAATGCCGAGTGTTCTGCTATCTTGCAGAACCGCATTCCCCCTAAGCTTGAAGACCCAGGGAGTTTCCTTATTACTTGCTCTATTAGAACCATAATTTGTAAGGCTTTGGCTGATTTAGGTGCTAGCATTAATTTGATGCCTTACTCGGTTTGGAGTAAGTTGGCTTTAGGAATCCTTCGCCCGACTCGCATGAGTATTAGACTAGCTGACCATTCATTTCAGTATCCCATGGGGATTGCTGAAAACATTAGAGTCAACGTGGGCCATATTGTTTTTCTTGTTGACTTCGTTATCCTCGAGATGGAGGAGGATGCACAGGTACCCCTTATTCTTGGACGCCCATTCCTTAATACCGCGGATGCTATCATCCGTGTGAAGGATAAGGAAATTTCTTTGGGTGTGGGTACGGATAGAATTGTTTTTAATGTTGAGAGGTCTATTAAGCATTCTTATTCTAATAATGAGTCTTGTTTCATGGATTGATGTGATTGATGATGCTTTGGACCGAGAATTTCAAGAATTGATGGAGACCGATATTGGAGATGAGGAGATTGCAAATTTAGGATCGGGAGATATATCTGATGATGATTTGTTTGCAGAGGTTATGGCGCTTAGCTTGGATGAGACACCTCCCGAGGTTGAGAGTTTTGAGGAGGTTGTTGCTGATGGAAGTTCGAGGGTACCAAACTCTGTTGATGTACCACCCACTGATTTGGAGCTTAAGCCATTACCTTCCCACTTGGAGTATGCTTATTTGTCAGGTGAATCTTCTTTACCCGTGGTTATCTCGTCCTCACTCTCGAGTGACGAGAAAGATTGTCTTTTATCTGTGCTTCGAGCCCATAAGCGGGCTTTTGCTTGGAAGACCACCGATATTCCAGGTATTAGTCCTAACTTTTGCCAGCATAAGATTGATTTTGTTGATGACGTTAAGCCCGTTGTCCAGAGACAAAGGAGGCTAAATCCTAACATGAAAGAGGTTGTTAAGAAAGAAGTCATTAAGTTGTTAGATGCAGGGATCATTTTTCCTATTGCTGATAGTCCATGGGTAAGTCCTGTCCACTGTGTGCCCAAAAAGGGGGGCATGACAGTCATTGAAAATGATAATAAAGAGCTTTTGGCCACTAGGACTATAACGGGTTGGCGGGTTTGTATTGATTACCGTAAGCTTAATGATGCCACCCGTAAGGATCACTTTCCCCTGCCTTTCATTGATCAGATGTTAGAAAGACTTGCAGGTAATGAGTATTTTTGTTTCTTAGATGGGTTCTCCGGGTACTTCCAAATACCCATTGATCCCAAGGATCAAGAAAAGACCACCTTCACGTGCCCATTTGGTACTTTTGCTTACCGGCGAATGCCGTTTGGTTTGTGTAATGCCCCAGGCACCTTTCAAAGGTGCATGATAGCTATTTTCCAGGACATGCTTGAAACCTCCATGGAGGTCTTCATGGATGATTTCTCGGTTTTTGGGGACTCTTTCCAGACTTGCTTGCATAACTTAGAAAGGATGTTGGAACGGTGTGAGAGGGCACACCTTGTTTTGAATTGGGAAAAGTGTCATTTCATGGTGACCGAGGGTATTGTGTTAGGGCATAAAGTGTCTAAGGCCGGGATTGAAGTTGATAGGGCTAAGATAGATGTTATAGCCAAATTACCCCCGCCTTCCAATGTGAAAGGGGTAAGGAGTTTTCTTGGACATGCCGGTTTTTACCGCCGTTTTATTAAAGATTTTTCTAAAATTACTCGTCCTATGACCCACTTGTTGGAGAAGGACGTCCCTTTTGTATTTGATGATGCTTGTTTGAGTGCTTTTCAGGTCTTGAAGGAGAAGTTGACTAACTCTCCTATCATGGTTGGACCGGATTGGGAATTGCCATTCGAGTTGATGTGCGATGCAAGTGACTATGCTGTGGGAGCCGTGCTTGGGCAAAGGATGGAAAAGCATTTCAAGCCCATTTACTTTGCTAGTAAAACTTTGAACCCCGCCCAGCAAAATTATACAACTACAGAGAAGGAGTTGCTTGCAGTGGTCTTTGCATTTGATAAGTTTAGATCATATCTAGTTTTGAGTAAGACCATAGTTTTTACTGACCATTCAGCCCTGAAATACCTGTTCTCGAAACAGGATGCTAAACCCAGGCTTATCCGTTGGATTCTTTTGTTGCAAGAATTTGATATAGAAATCAAGGATAAGAAAGGGGCTGAAAATTTGGCTGCCGACCATTTGAGTCGTTTGGAAGATCCTCACCGGGAGGAACTTCGTGAAGGGGAGATCAATGATCACTTCCCTGATGAATCTTTAATGTTTATATCTAATTCTGATGATGCTCCTTGGTTTGCAGATATTGCTAATTATTTGGTTGCAGGTGAGATTCCGAATGATTTCACGTCCCAGCAAAAGAAGAAGCTCGTATCGGATGCTAAGCACTATTTTTGGGATAGCCCATACTTGTTTCGTGTTTGTGCAGATGGTATGGTAAGGAGATGTGTAGCTGGGGCTGAGACGAGGGAGATTCTTGATGCTTGTCATTATGGTCCAACTGGAGGTCATTACGGTCCTTCGGTTACAGGTAAAAAAGTGTTTGATGCAGGTTTCTATTGGCCTACCATTTTCAAAGAGGCTCAAACTTTGGTAGAGACTTGTGACATTTGTCAAAGACAAGGGAGCATTACCAAGCGGGATGAGATGCCTCAACAAAGCATTCAGGTATGTGAGGTATTTGATATTTGGGGCATAGACTTCATGGGACCATTCCCACCGTCTAACAAGTTTCAATATATTCTTGTTGCCGTTGACTACGTGTCTAAATGGGCTGAAGCCAAGGCTTTGCCCACGAATGACGCGAGGGTAGTCATTGATTTCCTTAAACAGTTATTTTGTCGATTTGGTTGCCCTAGAGCTTTGATTAGTGACCGAGGAACCCATTTTGCAAATCATCAATTAGCCAAGGTCATGAAAAGATATGGTGTTGTGCATTACTTTTCTACTTCCTATCATCCACAAACTAGTGGACAAGTAGAAAACACCAATAGGGCCCTGAAAAGAATCTTAGAGAAGACTGTTGGTGATAATCCCAAGGTTTGGTCAAAGAAGTTAGATGACGCCTTGTGGGCGTTTAGGACGGCTTTTAAGACGCCGATTGGCACCACGCCATACCGGTTGCTCTATGGTAAGACTTGTCATCTCCCTATTGAGATAGAGCATAAGGCATATTGGGCATTGAGGAACTTGAACTTGGATATGATGGAAGCTAGTGAACTTAGAATGTTGCAACTTCATGAGCTCGATGAGCTTAGGTTGGGTGCATATGAGAATTCTAGGCTTTACAAGGAGCGAACCAAGGTATGGCATGACAAAAGGATCCGTAGAAAGGAATTTAAGGTTGGAGCTAAGGTTTTGTTGTTTTTGTCTAAGTTTAAGATCAAACAACCTAAGCTAACTTCTAGGTGGATTGGTCCTTTTGTTATCAAGCATGTTTATCCTTCGGGTTATGTTGAATTGTTTAAGAGAAATGGAGACGGTTCTTTCATTGTAAATGGTCATAGACTTAAGTTGTACTTGGAAGAAGAACAAGTGGAGGGGATAATCGAGGAGATCCCCGTTTTTGAATTGGAAACTTGAAGGTTGGTCGAGTCTAGCTAATGACTCGTAAATAAATTAAGCGCTTCTCGGGAGGCAACCCGTGTTATTTTATTGCATTTTGTTTTCTTTTTATTAGTTAGATTTGATGTTATTTTGTCAAGAAAGTGCAGGTGCAAATTTGGTGTGAAGCGGATTGAGGTAAGTTGTTTTAAATTTGTCATACAAAATTTTTCTAAGGAAAAAAAAAAAAAAAAAAAAAAAAAAAAAAAAAAAAAAAAAAAAAAAAAAAAAAAAAAAAAAAACAAACCTGTCCAAAAAAAAAAAAAAAAAAAAAAAAAAAAAAAAAAAAAAAAAAAAAAAAAAAAAAAAAAAAAAAAAAAAAAAAAAAAAAAAAAAAAAAAAAAAAAAAAAAAAAAAAAAAAAAAAAAAAAAAAAAAAAAAAAAAAAAAAAAAAAAAAAAAAAAAAAAAAAAAAAAAAAAAAAAAAAAAAAAAAAAAAAAAAAAAAAAAAAAAAAAAAAAAAAAAAAAAAAAAAAAAAAAAAAAAAAAAAAAAAAAAAAAAAAAAAAAAAAAAAAAAAAAAAAAAAAAAAAAAAAAAAAAAAAAAAAAAAAAAAAAAAAAAAAAAAAAAAAAAAAAAAAAAAAAAAAAAAAAAAAAAAAAAAAAAAAAAAAAAAAAAAAAAAAAAAAAAAAAAAAAAAAAAAAAAAAAAAAAAAAAAAAAAAAAAAAAAAAAAAAAAAAAAAAAAAAAAAAAAAAAAAAAAAAAAAAAAAAAAAAAAAAAAAAAAAAAAAAAAAAAAAAAAAAAAAAAAAAAAAAAAAAAAAAAAAAAAAAAAAAAAAAAAAAAAAAAAAAAAAAAAAAAAAAAAAAAAAAAAAAAAAAAAAAAAAAAAAAAAAAAAAAAAAAAAAAAAAAAAAAAAAAAAAAAAAAAAAAAAAAAAAAAAAAAAAAAAAAAAAAAAAAAAAAAAAAAAAAAAAAAAAAAAAAAAAAAAAAAAAAAAAAAAAAAAAAAAAAAAAAAAAAAAAAAAAAAAAAAAAAAAAAAAAAAAAAAAAAAAAAAAAAAAAAAAAAAAAAAAAAAAAAAAAAAAAAAAAAAAAAAAAAAAAAAAAAAAAAAAAAAAAAAAAAAAAAAAAAAAAAAAAAAAAAAAAAAAAAAAAAAAAAAAAAAAAAAAAAAAAAAAAAAAAAAAAAAAAAAAAAAAAAAAAAAAAAAAAAAAAAAAAAAAAAAAAAAAAAAAAAAAAAAAAAATGTAATGATTAATTACCCCTAAAACTTGTGGCTTCATGTCGTTCATAGGAAGAATTTGCCCAGAAAAAAAAGACCACTGCGCCGCAGTGGTGGTGTGTGTGCCACTGCGCCGCAGTGAGGTCCAACTCACTGCGCCGCAGTGAGGTCCAAGTCTCACTGCGCCGCAGTGAGGGATGCCAAGTCTCACTGCGCCGCAGTGAGGGATGCCAAGTCTCACTGCGCCGCAGTGAGGGATGCCAAGTCTCACTGCGCCGCAGTGAGGGATGCCAAGTCTCACTGCGCCGCAGTGAGGGATGCCAAGTCTCACTGCGCCGCAGTGAGGGATGCCAAGTCTCACTGCGCCGCAGTGAGGGATGCCAAGTCTCACTGCGCCGCAGTGAGGGATGCCAAGTCTCACTGCGCCGCAGTGAGGGATGCCAAGTCTCACTGCGCCGCAGTGAGGGATGCCAAGTCTCACTGCGCCGCAGTGAGGGATGCCAAGTCTCACTGCGCCGCAGTGAGGGATGCCAAGTCTCACTGCGCCGCAGTGAGGGATGCCAAGTCTCACTGCGCCGCAGTGAGGGATGCCAAGTCTCACTGCGCCGCAGTGAGGGATGCCAAGTCTCACTGCGCCGCAGTGAGGGATGCCAAGTCTCACTGCGCCGCAGTGAGGGATGCCAAGTCTCACTGCGCCGCAGTGAGGGATGCCAAGTCTCACTGCGCCGCAGTGAGGGATGCCAAGTCTCACTGCGCCGCAGTGAGGGATGCCAAGTCTCACTGCGCCGCAGTGAGGGATGCCAAGTCTCACTGCGCCGCAGTGAGGGATGCCAAGTCTCACTGCGCCGCAGTGAGGGATGCCAAGTCTCACTGCGCCGCAGTGAGGGATGCCAAGTCTCACTGCGCCGCAGTGAGGGATGCCAAGTCTCACTGCGCCGCAGTGAGGGATGCCAAGTCTCACTGCGCCGCAGTGAGGGATGCCAAGTCTCACTGCGCCGCAGTGAGGGATGCCAAGTCTCACTGCGCCGCAGTGAGGGATGCCAAGTCTCACTGCGCCGCAGTGAGGGATGCCAAGTCTCACTGCGCCGCAGTGAGGGATGCCAAGTCTCACTGCGCCGCAGTGAGGGATGCCAAGTCTCACTGCGCCGCAGTGAGGGATGCCAAGTCTCACTGCGCCGCAGTGAGGGATGCCAAGTCTCACTGCGCCGCAGTGAGGGATGCCAAGTCTCACTGCGCCGCAGTGAGGATGCCAAGTCTCACTGCGCCGCAGTGAGGGATGCCAAGTCTCACTGCGCCGCAGTGATTTGTCACGTTTCTGGTTCAAAGGTCCACCCATTGGGACAAAGCTTATCAGTTGGATCTGTGGTTAATAAAGTTATTTTCTGAGGGGGCACCTAGGAGGTTTGCTTTGGCCCCGATGGTTGTTTTGGATAGGATGGTGAATCACTCGGATTCACAGTTGGTGCTTGGGCAGTTTATCACCCGTATTTACAAAAGGATGGGAGTTTTTGATCTTGATGCATGCCAGGAGGACTTGTCTTTACAGGTACCACAAGAGCATTTAACTGAGAAGGAGTTGATAATAGCTAAAATTGTGAAGAAGCCGAAAAAGAATGAGCAGGCAAGGTTGTTAGAGGATACAGGTGTTATTGCTGAACCGCCTCCAATTGTGGAGGCCGCTGAGGATGTTGAGATGGGGGATGCTCCTCAGGAGCAACCCAGGCCGCGTGCTCGCACCATTCCTGTCCCGAGTTCATTTGATCTCACACTCCTGGGACAGACGGTGCAGAATATTTATGATGATCAGCAGCAGAGCAGGAGAGCATTCGATGAGTACCAGAGGAGGATGGATCAGGATATGACTTGGATTGGATCGCAGCAGGCCCACACTAATTACACACTTGATTATTACCAGCCGATGTGGGATGCACAGTATCATAGTCGGGAGTTTGTAAGACCTAATCCGGTTCCTGAGTTTAGCCCACCACCCATCCATGTTCCCACTTATCGACAGGGCGGCGGTTCTTTCTTTCCTATGTCTGCCCCGGGGGACATGTCATCACGGCCCCATATCCTGGGAGGATCTCCTCGTGGTCCCGTACAATTTGGGTCTTTTCAGGGTGGTCGTGATGCTGGCGGTTCATCTTCTTTTGATGCAGGTACTAGTTCAGGATGGATGCCATGGCCACGTGCTGCTGGTCAAGCAGGTGGAGATGCTAGTGGCTCTGGATTTGCTGGAGGTTCAGGTTCAGGAGCAGGAGATGCACCGGAGGAGGCTACTAGTTGGGTGGACAGTTTGTTTGGTTCACCAGGTATCCCACATGGATATCACGGCCAGTTTCAGTGATGACGATGATGATGGTTCCCATCCGGTACCGTGGGATGGAATCATTTTATGATTTGTGATGATGATTGGTATTCTGATGACTGTACTTTATACATTATTTCTTATTTCTGTTGGTATCCACCCTACGGGGTGATGAGACATTGTACTTTCTTTTCTTTTGTTTTGTTTTCGTTTCTTATTTTTCTGCATAAAAACAGTAGTTACTTTGATATGTTTGGAAATGTGGTTTGTTTGTGATCCAAGTGAAACAGGAATTATTCAATTTGATGGCTATTGTGCAACACAAGTGTGGGGGGAAAACCCATTGGATTCTCTTCTCATCTTTACTCTGTGGCATCAAATTGTGATTGTGTGATGGTGTGCATATGCTGGCAGTAAGTTCAGCGCCGCTATATCTGTGTTTGGTATGTTTGATGCACACACAACTCTCGCACTTTCCGTTTTGGTACAAGTTTGTTTCTCCCGTCAAGCAAAGTGTTCTTCCTTTTTCGGAAGCGCAATTTGTGACACGGGGTAGACTAACTTGTTTCAAAACGGGATGTGTCCTTACTCCGGTATGTGTTCTGATTATTCTATGTTGCTTACCCCTATTTACCTTTGTTTGACCGAATATGGACATTGAGGGCATTGTCCATCTTAAGTGTGGGGGGGGGGGGGGGGGGGGGGGGGGGGGGGGGGGGGGGGGGGGGGGGGGGGGGGGGGGGGGGGGGGGGGGGGGGGGGGGGGGGGGGGGGGGGGGGGGGGGGGGGGGGGGGGGGGGGGGGGGGGGGGGGGGGGGGGGGGGGGGGGGGGGGGGGGGGGGGGGGGGGGGGGGGGGGGGGGGGGGGGGGGGGGGGGGGGGGGGGGGGGGGGGGGGGGGGGGGGGGGGGGGGGGGGGGGGGGGGGGGGGGGGGGGGGGGGGGGGGGGGGGGGGGGGGGGGGGGGGGGGGGGGGGGGGGGGGGGGGGGGGGGGGGGGGGGGGGGGGGGGGGGGGGGGGGGGGGGGGGGGGGGGGGGGGGGGGGGGGGGGGGGGGGGGGGGGGGGGGGGGGGGGGGGGGGGGGGGGGGGGGGGGGGGGGGGGGGGGGGGGGGGGGGGGGGGGGGGGGGGGGGGGGGGGGGGGGGGGGGGGGGGGGGGGGGGGGGGGGGGGGGGGGGGGGGGGGGGGGGGGGGGGGGGGGGGGGGGGGGGGGGGGGGGGGGGGGGGGGGGGGGGGGGGGGGGGGGGGGGGGGGGGGGGGGGGGGGGGGGGGGGGGGGGGGGGGGGGGGGGGGGGGGGGGGGGGGGGGGGGGGGGGGGGGGGGGGGGGGGGGGGGGGGGGGGGGGGGGGGGGGGGGGGGGGGGGGGGGGGGGGGGGGGGGGGGGGGGGGGGGGGGGGGGGGGGGGGGGGGGGGGGGGGGGGGGGGGGGGGGGGGGGGGGGGGGGGGGGGGGGGGGGGGGGGGGGGGGGGGGGGGGGGGGGGGGGGGGGGGGGGGGGGGGGGGGGGGGGGGGGGGGGGGGGGGGGGGGGGGGGGGGGGGGGGGGGGGGGGGGGGGGGGGGGGGGGGGGGGGGGGGGGGGGGGGGGGGGGGGGGGGGGGGGGGGGGGGGGGGGGGGGGGGGGGGGGGGGGGGGGGGGGGGGGGGGGGGGGGGGGGGGGGGGGGGGGGGGGGGGGGGGGGGGGGGGGGGGGGGGGGGGGGGGGGGGGGGGGGGGGGGGGGGGGGGGGGGGGGGGGGGGGGGGGGGGGGGGGGGGGGGGGGGGGGGGGGGGGGGGGGGGGGGGGGGGGGGGGGGGGGGGGGGGGGGGGGGGGGGGGGGGGGGGGGGGGGGGGGGGGGGGGGGGGGGGGGGGGGGGGGGGGGGGGGGGGGGGATTTATTCGGGAGTAAGGGTTCCATTTCGAACTCTGCACTAAGATGTGCGAATTTGAGGTTAATTTATTCCATTTCCGGGTTACTTTCTTTGATATGAGTGTGCCGGTGATGTGTTGAACTAGAACTTGGCCTGGTGATCGTTACGAGACCGCAGTGAGATCACTTTTGTGATATAAGTACATTGGATGACGAATTGGCATATAGGTTTGACCCATACTTTTCTTTCTCTCTTTATTCTCACCTTTTCTTTTGTATATTCATACCTTTATACATACTTGTATACATTTACCTAGTCTTTCTTTCCTTCCTTTGTAAACCTTTGTTGCACTCATCCTTAGTGCAATTATACATTTATACATCCCTTTAACTTAGCCTTTTCCATTGTATATATCCACTTAAATATGTAAATTATACCTTACCATACCGATAGTCTAATCTGGGGGGCCTTTGATTGCTGTTGGTTGGGTTGCACGGTTTGTGAGAGTTTTGGTGGTTGATTGATTGGATTATGCTTTGACTTGGGGAAGACATAGATTGGTTTAAGTATTGGGGTTTGTTTTGGATTGTTCAAAATTGATCATATTGTGTTATAGACATGTTCATCATTGTAAGAGGGTGCCTAAAAAAAAAAAAAAAAAAAAAAAAAAAAAAAAAAAAAAAAAAAAAAAAAAAAAAAAAAAAAAAAAAAAAAAAAAAAAAAAAAAAAAAAAAAAAAAAAAAAAAAAAAAAAAAAAAAAAAAAAAAAAAAAAAAAAAAAAAAAAAAAAAAAAAAAAAAAAAAAAAAAAAAAAAAAAAAAAAAAAAAAAAAAAAAAAAAAAAAAAAAAAAAAAAAAAAAAAAAAAAAAAAAAAAAAAAAAAAAAAAAAAAAAAAAAAAAAAAAAAAAAAAAAAAAAAAAAAAAAAAAAAAAAAAAAAAAAAAAAAAAAAAAAAAAAAAAAAAAAAAAAAAAAAAAAAAAAAAAAAAAAAAAAAAAAAAAAAAAAAAAAAAAAAAAAAAAAAAAAAAAAAAAAAAAAAAAAAAAAAAAAAAAAAAAAAAAAAAAAAAAAAAAAAAAAAAAAAAAAAAAAAAAAAAAAAAAAAAAAAAAAAAAAAAAAAAAAAAAAAAAAAAAAAAAAAAAAAAAAAAAAAAAAAAAAAAAAAAAAAAAAAAAAAAAAAAAAAAAAAAAAAAAAAAAAAAAAAAAAAAAAAAAAAAAAAAAAAAAAAAAAAAAAAAAAAAAAAAAAAAAAAAAAAAAAAAAAAAAAAAAAAAAAAAAAAAAAAAAAAAAAAAAAAAAAAAAAAAAAAAAAAAAAAAAAAAAAAAAAAAAAAAAAAAAAAAAAAAAAAAAAAAAAAAAAAAAAAAAAAAAAAAAAAAAAAAAAAAAAAAAAAAAAAAAAAAAAAAAAAAAAAAAAAAAAAAAAAAAAAAAAAAAAAAAAAAAAAAAAAAAAAAAAAAAAAAAAAAAAAAAAAAAAAAAAAAAAAAAAAAAAAAAAAAAAAAAAAAAAAAAAAAAAAAAAAAAAAAAAAAAAAAAAAAAAAAAAAAAAAAAAAAAAAAAAAAAAAAAAAAAAAAAAAAAAAAAAAAAAAAAAAAAAAAAAAAAAAAAAAAAAAAAAAAAAAAAAAAAAAAAAAAAAAAAAAAAAAAAAAAAAAAAAAAAAAAAAAAAAAAAAAAAAAAAAAAAAAAAAAAAAAAAAAAAAAAAAAAAAAAAAAAAAAAAAAAAAAAAAAAAAAAAAAAAAAAAAAAAAAAAAAAAAAAAAAAAAAAAAAAAAAAAAAAAAAAAAAAAAAAAAAAAAAAAAAAAAAAAAAAAAAAAAAAAAAAAAAAAAAAAAAAAAAAAAAAAAAAAAAAAAAAAAAAAAAAAAAAAAAAAAAAAAAAAAAAAAAAAAAAAAAAAAAAAAAAAAAAAAAAAAAAAAAAAAAAAAAAAAAAAAAAAAAAAAAAAAAAAAAAAAAAAAAAAAAAAAAAAAAAAAAAAAAAAAAAAAAAAAAAAAAAAAAAAAAAAAAAAAAAAAAAACTTTGGGGTGTGTTCGTGAGATAGCATCTTATGGGTTGGTGGCAATCAATGGTAAGGGTTTGATTAGACTATTTTGTACATACCTTTTACTTTTGATTGTTTCCTTTCATTTCTAACCTACACTCCCATTCTCCTTTGTAAATATCCACTATATATACCTTAGCTTAACTATACAACCGTCCTATATGCCTATTTTGATGATGTACTCGGTGCTTACGCCATGTCGGTGGAGCTATGATCCTTGTTCAAGCCTATGGTAAGATATGCATCACGACCGTGCTATGAGTGATTCTTGATATATTCAACCCCAAAAGTAAGTTCATTGGAGTAGAATGATATTGATAGGTTCATGTGTTTCACTTGTGCTTAGTCGTGTTATTGAGGCTTGTGGATTGTTCAGATATTGTCAAACATTTCGGGTTTTCATTTAAGATTAAAACTGCTTCACCCAACTTTTTGTCTTTGACATACTTGGTGTTGCTTCTTTTTGATAACTCGTAGTTGTTTATTTAGCTTCATTGCCAAGGATTACTTTTGCTTTAATTCCGGATTTGCTTGAGGACAAGCAATGCTCAAGTGTGGGGGGATTTGATGTGACCAATTTATACCTATCGCCCACATCATTATTGGCCATTTTATTAAGTGTTTTAAGTCAATTTTGTGTGCATTTGGCGCGTTTATGGTGTTTGTTAGTGTTTCAGGCTCTAAACGGGTTACGTGTCCATTTGGTGCAATTTTGGATGTTTTTTGAGGCCAAGAAGTTGATTTATGAGTTCGAGAGTTGTTTAAAGTTGAGAAGATGGAAAATTTCAGCAAGTTCATAGTGAAAAGGTTGTCTTCGGACCAGCAGGATTGCACTGCGCCGCAGTGGGAGCATCACCTGCCCACTGCGCCGCAGTCGGCTAAGTGGAAAGGCACAATTAGACCAGTGATTTTGGACTGCGCCGCAGTGGGGGTGACCAAGGCCCACTGCGCCGCAGTCACAATGATGAACAACAAGTCCAGTGGGATTAGACTGCGCCGCAGTGGGGAGTTCATATGCCCACTGCGCCGCAGTAAAGCTGAAGACAAACGAGCATTAGACCAGTGTCATTCCACTGCGCCGCAGTGGGGGCATCACTCGTCCACTGCGCCGCAGTGGGATGACGGACCTGAGGGTTTTTGGACCCATGATGAAATTGAACGACCAGTCCAGTGGAATTTGACTGCGTCGCAGTGGGGAGTTCATATGCGCACTGCGCCGCAGTGGATAAGACTGCGCCGCAGTGGAATATGCCCACTGCGCCGCAGTGGAGTAATGCCCACTGCGCCGCAGTGGAAATGCCACTGCGCCGCAGTGGAGATATGACTGCGCCGCAGTGGGGAGTTCATATCACTGCGAGTGGAAACATTCAATCATCCACCTTGATGAAACTAGACGAATGATGTGATTGCTATATGTTTTAATTCAAAGAGTTGATTTCAATTATCGTTGTATCGAGATCTTGATGATTTAATTCATTTATATATATTATTATGATATTGGTGGCATGTGTGTTCTTCGTTAGTGGTACTAGTTGGATACATATGTGATTTTCAAACGGTTGCTTGTCTATGAGCAATTATCACTAGTTCATGGTATGATAGTGAATGTCATTTTAATAAAAGGAATCATTTTGTCAACGTGTTTAGAAACGGTTGGTGGTACCACGTTTTAATTCACATAGGCACAATTGTTAATTGGATAATCAAGTAAACTAATTGTTGGTAAGGTTGTCTAGGCATTGGTGGTACTGGCTTGGGTAATTAAACTAGCAACTTAGGTGTTTGGGTGATTTGTGAGCGGTTGGTGGTACCACGCGAGCATTTTATCCTTTCACGATTATCTTTTCAACTCAATGAATTTGGTCTTAATTGAATGCAATCATGTTTGAAGTCGAGCGAATTCAAGGTGGATGATCTTTACTGTTATTGTTTGAAGCTTTTCTTTACTTTTAAGTGTTTTGTCTTTTAAATTTACTTTAATTTAATTGTCAAAGTGAGATTCAAAGTGTTCCACCCTGTTTTCCAAACTACTTTATTAGACAATTGATTCAAACCAATCCCCGTGAACGAACCTGGACTTACTTTGTAACTATATTGCATACGATCGGGTCCACTGCCCGATAGTGTGTAGTAGTGAGTTTTGAGGTATTTCTTGTTTTAAATTTTTAAACTCGATTTCACACATCAATTGGGTCCAATGGTTTTTGAATTCTTGAAAGTCCAAATGTAAGTCTCATCGATTTGATGAATAGAAGTTGCATTCCACGGAGAACTAAAACCCGGTGTTTTAGTTGAAAAGATTTTTCGTGGAAGCAACGGTGAAAAATCATTTGATTTCTTTGAAAAGCTTCCAATCTTGGGAGATGGATTTGGAAAATGATTTTTCGAAGCAAAATCATTCACTTTTTGCACAAATGCTTTCACAGGTTTTGGTGCAAGATCAAAAAGTTCCGAAAAAGAATATTTGAATGATTTTGACTCAGTTGACTTAGCTTTTAAAATCGGTTTCCATTTGGATTTTGTCAAGGTGATTTGTGAGCGGTTGGTGGTACCACGCGAGCATTTTATCCTTTCACGATTATCTTTTCAACTCAATGAATTTGGTCTTAATTGAATGCAATCATGTTTGAAGTCGAGCGAATTCAAGGTGGATGATCTTTACTGTTATTGTTTGAAGCTTTTCTTTACTTTTAAGTGTTTTGTCTTTTAAATTTACTTTAATTTAATTGTCAAAGTGAGATTCAAAGTGTTCCACCCTGTTTTCCAAACTACTTTATTAGACAATTGATTCAAACCAATCCCCGTGAACGAACCTGGACTTACTTTGTAACTATATTGCATACGATCGGGTCCACTGCCCGATAGTGTGTAGTAGTGAGTTTTGAGGTATTTCTTGTTTTAAATTTTTAAACTCGATTTCACACATCAATTGGGTCCAATGGTTTTTGAATTCTTGAAAGTCCAAATGTAAGTCTCATCGATTTGATGAATAGAAGTTGCATTCCACGGAGAACTAAAACCCGGTGTTTTAGTTGAAAAGATTTTTCGTGGAAGCAACGGTGAAAAATCATTTGATTTCTTTGAAAAGCTTCCAATCTTGGGAGATGGATTTGGAAAATGATTTTTCGAAGCAAAATCATTCACTTTTTGCACAAATGCTTTCACAGGTTTTGGTGCAAGATCAAAAAGTTCCGAAAAAGAATATTTGAATGATTTTGACTCAGTTGACTTAGCTTTTAAAATCGGTTTCCATTTGGATTTTGTCAACTGAGATTTTGCTTGAGATATGTGTGATGAGTTATCCTCGAAGGATAGAAAAGACACTAAAGTAGTTGTTCCATCAAAATTTGGTTTCTTAGTGTACTTCTTACCCTTTTGTGAGGAGTAATTAGTAAACTGAGAGACCTTTCTTTCAAAAAGTTTTGAAGATTTACCCGTGTAAACCCTCTTTAGAACATCAACTTTAGGTTTAGTTTGACAACAATCAACTTTTGGCTTTGTTTGCAATTCAATCTCAAGGTCGGAGATTTTTTTTGTCAAAAATGCTTCGTTTGATTGAAACTGCAAACACTTGTCTTCAAGACACTTGATTTGAGCACAAAGATTCGTTCTCTGTTTTTCAACATTGCTCACATCAATTCTAAGTTGTTCAAAAACTTTGAAAAATTTTCGCTCTTTGCTCACAAAAATGGTGGACTTATTTTGCGACTCATGGTTAAGCTCAGAAATCTTTTGTTGCCAAACAAGGTCTTTGATTTGAGTGTCCAAAACATTTTGATTGAGCTCTGTGAAAGAATTGTCTAACTCATTTGTCAATTTAGAAATCTTGGATTGCAAATGATCATTTTCTTTTTGAAAACTTTCCTTGTTGGACAAAATGAGATCATTTGCAGATTTGAGTGCTTTATTATCAGATTTGAGTTGGTCAACTTTAGATTGAAGACTTGCCATATTAGTCAAACTGAGATCATTAACAAAGTAGAGCTTTTTGTTTTCAGATTTGAGTTGGTCAACTTTAGATTGAAGACTTGCCATATTAGTCAAACTGAGATCATTAACAAAGTAGAGCTTTTTGTTTTCAGATTTGAGTTGATCAACTTTAGATTGAAGACTTGCCATATTAGTCAAACTGAGATCATTAACAAAGTAGAGCTTTTTGTTTTCAGATTTGAGTTGATCAACTTTAGATTGAAGACTTGCCATATTAGTCAAACTGAGATCATTAACAAAGTAGAGCTTTTTGTTTTCAGATTTGAGTTGATCAACTTTAGATTGAAGACTTGCCATATTAGTCAAACTGAGATCATTAACAAAGTAGAGCTTTTTGTTTTCAGATTTGAGTTGATCAACTTTAGATTGAAGACTTGCCATATTAGTCAAACTGAGATCATTAACAAAGTAGAGCTTTTTGTTTTCAGATTTGAGTTGATCATTAACAGATGTAAGACTCTCATCTTCCTTCCGAAGATCTCTGTATTTCTCGAAATATTCCGTAAACTTTTGTAGCATTTGAATAACACAAGCATGACCTCAAAAACATGAACACTCTCGACTTTCATGAAGATGATACGACTCCGTGCTTGGTTTATACTTGAACGTGATAGGCATTTTGAAATTTTTTTTATTTTCTGCCCACTTGAAGAATATTGATCAAAAATGATTTTGAATCACTTTTCTTGAAAAATTAAAATTTGACTAATAATTTCAACCAGAAATCAAACCCTCACAAACATGCGATTCGCCGAGCTTTTTCAAAATCGAATCACATTATGAAATTAAGCTCTGAAATTGATAACGAAGGATGATTTACTGATAACAAAGTGATCAGTGAACAAATTTTGAAACAACTATTTGCCGAGGAAAAATCTCTGCAAATAGAACAAGTAAGATCAACACTAGCCAAAAATCTCTGCAAACAGAACAAGTAGCACCACACTTGAACAAATTTTCTTGAAACAACTATTTGCCGAGGAAAAATCTCTGCAAATAGAACAAGTAAGATCAACACTAGCCAAAAACCTCTGCAAACACGAGTATCACTAAACGACAAAATAGTCGGTTACTGTTCTTCTTCTTCATTCAGCCAAACGCCGAGGTTTCTGAAAATCATTGATTTCTCCTCCATTTTTGCGAATTAAAACTTGAAATTTATATCAAAATGCTCAGAAACTCAATGCGCACAAATCCTCAAACAAATTAACTGCTAATTTCAACCAGAAATCAAACCCTCACAAACATGCGATTCGCCGAGCTTTTTCAAAATCGAATCACATTATGAAATTAAGCTCTGAAATTGATAACGAAGGATGATTTACTGATAACAAAGTGATCAGTGAACAAATTTTCTTGAAACAACTATTTGCCGAGCAAAAATCTCTGCAAATAGAACAAGTAAGATCAACACTAGCCAAAAACCTCTGCAAACACGAGTATTCACTAAACGACAAAATAGTCGGTTACTGTTCTTCTTCTTCATTCAGCCAAACGCCGAGGTTTCTGAAAATCATTGATTTCTCCTCCATTTTTGCGAATTAAAACTTGAAATTTATATCAAAATGCTCAGAAACTCAATGCGCACAAATCCTCAAACAAATTAACTGCTAATTTCAACCAGAAATCAAACCCTCACAAACATGCGATTCGCCGAGCTTTTTCAAAATCGAATCACATTATGAAATTAAGCTCTGAAATTGATAACGAAGGATGATTTACTGATAACAAAGTGATCAGTGAACAAATTTTCTTGAAACAACTATTTGCCGAGGAAAAATCTCTGCAAATAGAACAAGTAAGATCAACACTAGCCAAAAATCTCTGCAAACAGAACAAGTAGCACCACACTTGAACAAATTTTCTTGAAACAACTATTTGCCGAGGAAAAATCTCTGCAAATAGAACAAGTAAGATCAACACTAGCCAAAAACCTCTGCAAACACGAGTATCCACTAAACGACAAAATAGTCGGTTACTGTTCTTCTTCTTCATTCAGCCAAACGCCGAGGTTTCTGAAAATCATTGATTTCTCCTCCATTTTTGCGAATTAAAACTTGAAATTTATATCAAAATGCTCAGAAACTCAATGCGCACAAATTCCTCAAACAAATTAACTGCTAATTTCAACCAGAAATCAAACCCTCACAAACATGCGATTCGCCGAGCTTTTTCAAAATCGAATCACATTATGAAATTAAGCTCTGAAATTGATAACGAAGGATGATTTACTGATAACAAAGTGATCAGTGAACAAATTTTGAAGAAAAACACACTAAATTTGCAGAAATTACTAGAACAGTAATCTCGACAAATTGAACTTTCAGAAAAACTCAAAATTCCAGAAATTAAGCACAATTTAAGCTTCAATTAAGCTTTTGGATCGTTCAGATACGCTGATTGTGCTCTGATACCAAATGTAAAGAGTAGAATTTGAGCTTTAGTGTGTGTTTTAGTGTGTGTTAATGGAGGTTTCTAGTGAGATAAAGAAAGTAGTGTGTGTTAGTGTGTTAGCTTGTATTTTAGTGTGTGTTTTAGTGTGTGTTTTAGTGTGTGTTTTAGTGTGTGTTTTAGTGTGTGTTTTAGTGTGTGTTTTAGTGTGTGTTTTAGTGTGTGTTTTAGTGTGTGTTTTAGTGTGTGTTTTAGTGTGTGTTTTAGTGTGTGTTTTAGTGTGTGTTTTAGTGTGTGTTTTAGTGTGTGTTTTAGTGTGTGTTTTAGTGTGTGTTTTAGTGTGTGTTTTAGTGTGTGTTTTAGTGTGTGTTTTAGTGTGTGTTTTAGTGTGTGTTTTAGTGTGTGTTTTAGTGTGTGTTTTAGTGTGTGTTTTAGTGTGTGTTTTAGTGTGTGTTTTAGTGTGTGTTTTAGTGTGTGTTTTAGTGTGTGTTTTAGTGTGTGTTTTAGTGTGTGTTTTAGTGTGTGTTTTAGTGTGTGTTTTAGTGTGTGTTTTAGTGTGTGTTTTAGTGTGTGTTTTAGTGTGTGTTTTAGTGTGTGTTTTAGTGTGTGTTTTAGTGTGTGTTTTAGTGTGTGTTTTAGTGTGTGTTTTAGTGTGTGTTTTAGTGTGTGTTTTAGTGTGTGTTTTAGTGTGTGTTTTAGTGTGTGTTTTAGTGTGTGTTTTAGTGTGTGTTTTAGTGTGTGTTTTAGTGTGTGTTTTAGTGTGTGTTTTAGTGTGTGTTTTAGTGTGTGTTTTAGTGTGTGTTTTAGTGTGTGTTTTAGTGTGTGTTTTAGTGTGTGTTTTAGTGTGTGTTTTAGTGTGTGTTTTAGTGTGTGTTTTAGTGTGTGTTTTAGTGTGTGTTTTAGTGTGTGTTTTAGTGTGTGTTTTAGTGTGTGTTTTAGTGTGTGTTTTAGTGTGTGTTTTAGTGTGTGTTTTAGTGTGTGTTTTAGTGTGAGTTTGTTTGTATTATGTGTTCAAAAGTTCAATAATACAAGTGTTATAAATGACTTATGGGAGGGGTATTTATACTAATCACTAACTTAACACTAATACCCCTTCCAATACTAGAATTTACAATTAAACACCATATTTATATTTCTAACAGTTTTCTTTCTAAAGCACAAGAGTGAAGCTGCTGACAGCATTATTCATTTCATCAAGCAAGCTGAAATTCTCTACAAAAGACCTGTTAGGCAATTAAGAAGTGATAATGGCACTGAATTTAAGAATATCACTCTTAATTCTTTTTGCAGTGAAAAAGGGATTTCACAAGTCTACTCAGCTGCCAGAACTCCTCAACAAAATGGTGTTGCAGAAAGAAGAAACAGAACTCTTATTGAAGCTACCAGATCCATGATGGCTCAAAACAATGTCAAGTCTCATTTCTGGGCTGAAGCAGTACACAACTTGCTTTACCCAGAACAGATCCCTCATTGTGAAAAGACACCAGAAGACTGCATATGAACTTCTTAAGGGGAGAAAACCTGAAATTGGTTTCCTAAGAATGTTTGGTAGTCCTTGTTACATTCTAAATCAGAAAGGCCATCTTGGAAAGTTTGATGAGAAATCAGATGAAGGTATCCTACTTGGATATGCAACAATGATGAAGGCCTACAGAGTTTACAACAAGAGAACTAAAACAATTGAGAACTCTGTTAATGTAAGCATTGATGAAGGTTGTTCTAAGCCAGATTGCTCCCCTCCTGAAGATGAAGACTTCAATTTTGAAGAACTGGCTGTACCTGAGAATGAGCCTCCAACTAATCCTCCAGTTGGAGCTGATAATGCTCAAACTCAGGGGGAGCAACTTATAGAAGAAGAAGAAGGTGTTCCAATCTTTGAAAATGCACAAGCTGATCCTACTCCTACTGAAGAAATTGTTCAGAATCCATTAAATGACTCTCCAACTGGTTCAGATTCCTCCATTCCAGTCCAAGCTGATCAGCCTCTTCCTCAAGCTGATCATGCTGAACCATATAATCTGAATCAGTCCATTGTCCCAGTTACCAGATGGACAAAGAGTCATCCAATTAACCAAATCATTGGTGATCCACTCTCTGGTGTTAAAACAAGAAGAAAGGCAACAGGCAATTTCTGCATGTTTGTCAATTTTGTAAGCAAGATGGAACCAACTGAGGTTGATGAAGCACTGGCAGATCCTTCTTGGGTAAATGCAATGCAAGATGAGCTAACACAGTTTGAAAGAAATAAGGTTTGGGAACTTGTTCCAAGACCTCATCACAAGACTGTGATTGGAACCAAGTGGGTCTACAGAAACAAAATGGATGAAAGGGGAGTTGTGACCAGAAATAAAGCAAGATTGGTAGCTCTTGGTTACAGACAAGAGGATGGAATTGATTATGATGAGACTTTTGCACCAGTGGCAAGATTAGAGGCAATCAGAATGTTCTTGGCTTTCTCTGCTCACAAAGGTTTCAAAGTCTATCAAATGGATGTGAAGAGTGCATTTCTTAATGGGAAATTGGAAGAAGAAGTCTATGTTGAATAGCCTCCTGGTTTTGAAAATTCAAAGTATCCTGACCATGTGTTCAAGCTTGACAAGGCTCTCTATGGGTTGAAGCAAGCTTCAAGGGCATGGTATGACACTCTGTCTAAATTCTTATTGGCTAACAACTTCAAAAGAGGTAATGTTGACAAGACTTTGTTTGTGAGAAAGTATAATGGTAATATCCTGCTTGTACAAATTTATGTAGATGATATAATATTTGGGTCTAGCAGTGAAAGACTTTGCAAAAAGTTTTCTGAATTAATGTCTAAAAAGTATGAAATGAGCATGATGGGAGAACTAAACTATTTTCTGGGTTTACAAGTTAAACAGACTAAAAATGGAATTTTCATAAACCAAGGAAAGTATGTTAAAGATCTCTTAAACAAGTTTGGTTTTAGTGATTGATCACCTATGAAAACTCCTATGGGAACTGGTGATAAGCTGGATGAGGATAAAAACGGCAAATCTGTTGACATCACAGCATATAGGGGTATGATAGGATCATTACTTTACTTGACTGCTAGTAGACCAGATATTATGTTTGCTACATGTCTTTGTGCAAGATATCAAGCTAGTCCTAAGGAATCTCATCTTAAGGTTGTGAAAAAAATCTTTAGATACCTTAAAGGTAGTCCCAATCTGGGTCTTTGGTATCCCAAAGACTCAGGATTTGATCTAAATGGCTATTCAGATTCTGACTTTGCAGGCTGTAAGATTGACAGAAAAAGTACTTCAGGAGCTTGTCAATTGCTTGGCAATAGACTTGTAAGCTGGTCCAGCAAGAAGCAGCATTCAGTTTCTATATCCACTGCAGAAGCTGAATATGTCGCTGCAGGAAGTTGTTGCTCTCAAATTCTTTGGATGCAATATCAGCTTCAAGACTATGGTGTCACTGCATCAAAAACTCCAATCTTTTGTGACAGTACCAGTGCCATAGCAATTTCAAACAATCCTGTGTTTCATTCAAGGACCAAGCACATTGATATAAGATATCATTTCATCAGGGATCATGTAATGAAAGAAGATATTGAACTCCACTTCATTCCAACAGATAATCAGCTTGCTGATTTGTTCACAAAGCCATTGGATGAATCAAGGTTCAACCATCTCATAAGTAAGCTAGGTATGCTTAATTTGTAAAAGGTAGTGAGCTAAGTAATAACAAATCTGACCCCTTAGAGTTATCCTAAATTTTGAGGGTAAGCTGTGTCAGACCCAGACTACCCTTTCACACTTGGTGCATTCCCAAGTGAAAGAGGGTAAGCTGAGTCTGACCCAGCTTCGTGGTTATTTTTGTTATTAAATATCTCAGTGCATTTTATTATGTTCATTATTTTATTTAAGTGTACTTGCTGATCCTATTGGAGTGTGACACGTGTAGTAGTTACAGCAGGTTACTGAAAAAGTACCACCACTACTTGTTGATCCTCCAATCAAAATCTTTCTCTCTCCAACTTTTTCAAACGGGATATTTTGAGTTTTTGTATTTAACATTCACTTAACCTAAATCCCAAATCACTTGTTCATATTTTTCTCAAATCAATTTTTTTTTCTCTAATCTGATTACTGTTTTATTAAATTTAATTTCTTCTAAAAATTGTTTTCAAAATGGCATCATCATCTGTTTCTATTCATTCTAATGATTCTCAATCTAGTTCTTCTTCTGAACCTGAAAGTCAATACCCAGCTCCAATAAGCGCTAATAAGCTTTCACCTTATGTGGTGGGAAGTAATGTAGTAGTTGTTCCGGCTGATCTTGATACTGGTAAAATCAAGATTGGAAGTCTGGTTTTTGCCAACATTCATCCTCCTTCATGGGCAAAAGGATACGATGAGATTGTGTCTTTCTTATGGCATCATCCATTCGACAAAGTGATGATTGAGAAGCCAGACTGGGTGTTTCAAGATCTCCTGTGTGAATTTTGGGCAAGCTGTTTTGTGGGACAGAACAAGAAAGGAGATGCTGCAATCTATGGCACAATCCTCAATGGTAAGAGAAAGGTATATATTTCTTATGAGAGGATTAGGTCTGCATTTGAGCTGTCTTATATGCCTGATGATGAATATGAAAATGTTGTGTCTCATACTGAAGCCAAAAATATTTTACAAGAAGTTGGATATACTGGTCCATTGGCTTCAGTGGTCAAAATGAAATATTTAACTGGCATTTGGAATTATTTATTGAGCACAATTTCTAAAACTTTACAAGTAAAGGCAGGCAGCTTTGATCAACCTAATGTTCTAGAATTGCAAATTTTTCATGCAATGGTCACTATGACCAGAATAGATTTTGCTGGCTTAGATTTTAAGGACTTAGTTGATCGTGTTCATAAGAAGAGTCTACCATACCTTATGGTAGGATTCTTGCTCTTATCATTGAAGCAATACTTGACAATGATTACAGTCTGGCAACTGGTGAGACTGTGGAATGTAAGTCTATCAACAATAACATCTTTAATAGTCCCAAGGTGTCTGTGCAGGGTCTGACCCGAGCAATGCAGATCTACCTTGATTTTTGCAGGCAAAGAGAAAGGGAACAAGAAGCACTTGGGGAAGTTGTCCCTTCTTCGACGCGATCTGAGTCTGACACTCAATCTGCTAATCAGGGGGACCCAGGTACACATGCTTCTGAACCCTCAAACTCTTCTCAATCTATTCAATATTCTACTCCTACAAAAGAGGGTGAAGGGTTGGCCAAAACATCAGCCACCCTAGCCACACCCTCATCCACTCATTCAAAATCTGATTCTAAAAGACCCATTGTTGAGGACTTAGTGCCTCACAGTGCTAAAAAGAAAAGATCGCAAAGGAAATCTGTGCCAGCTTCTGGGGTTGATATTGCAACATCAAATCTTGAGATCCCCCAAGGTGCAGTGGAAGCTAAGGAACGTTCCAAAGTTGTCCCTGCCACCCAAGCTGACAAGCCGAAATCGCCACGCCCATTTGCACTCTCCCAAAAGAGTGTAGACGAGTTAAAGGGAACACCTATTGCTACCCAACCCCCCAAACAGGGTGAAGGTATTGAAAGAAAGACCTCCTCCCAAGGTCACACTGTGTCTGCACCTATATCGCCATCATCAGCCTCCCAAAAGGTTGATGATATCATTAAAGGGATAACAGAGGATCTAGCCTAGATCCAAAGTGAGTCAGAGTCTATGCACATCATCTCTGAGGATGGTCAGCCAAAGGAGAGAAGTATCGAACGCATTGGTGACACTGCTTCTCCTCCCCAAGCTGATCAGACTCCTTCTCTCTTACACTCTGAGTCTGCACAGGCTGTCAATGCCCCTTCTATGTCACAAGGAGGGGTACAGGCCTCAATTCTCCCTAAGGATACTTTGGTGCAACAACACACCTCTGTTGAAGGGCAATCAATTACACAAAACATTACACCTGCAGAGTCTGTGTCTGCATCTGTCCTTGGACAGAGGGATTCTGTAGGTTACATGGCTGTCTTTAAGGCAGTTATGTCAGCCCCTTGTGCAGCAAAGGGAACCATTGATGGTCCTCACGATGTCAATGAGAATATGATCACTATCTCCGGAAGTGATTCTTCATTCGATGATGAGTCTGCCCATCCATCCTCAAGGGATGCTCTGATGGAAGATGCTAGTGGAGGAGTTGATCAAAATCAAGATCAACACATTCCCACTAGCCCTCAGCCTGAATTAAACGTTAATCTTTCTCAGGCTGACCAACTCATCATCAATTCTGACAAATCTACTCATGAGACTCACTCTCATGAGCAAATTTTCCAAAACTCCTTAAGCCTCCACCCCCTTCTAAATGAGCCCAATGACCCTGATATTAAGGATTGCAGGCTGCTCTTTCCAGAGTCAGTGGCTTTTAAGCCAACTGCAAGTTCTTCCCAAGCTGCCACTATCTCAATTTCAGATGTGGTGGGTCAGCTCACTGAGTTCATTTCATCCTCTAAGGTTGAGAGCTTACAGCTGACCAAATGCTTGGAAAAGATCCAAAAGGATCAGGATTTGACGGATAAGAAGGTGGATAAGCTGAGTTAAGATCAGACTGCATTGAAAGAAAATGTGTTAAAAGCAGTTGATTTGATGCAGCAGAACCAAAACAAGCTGACAGAGTCTCTTGATAGTCTTACAAAGGCAGTCAATGAAGAGAATGAAAGAAACAAGAGTACTCTGAGTCAGATTGAGAATGCAGCAACCAAATTTACAAGAGAAGTCACCATAGAACTTCGATCTGCAAACAAGTCACAAGAAAATTTCAAGAATGATCTGATTGAAGTTTCTAAGGGTGTTAAATCCAAGATTAAACTCCTCCATGAGGATTATGTTGAGCTAAGAAGAGCCTGCTGTCTTATTAATATCAAGATTGACTTGATCAACCAGGATCTCAAAGGCCTCTTTGCTACTCCAGTGAGCTCTTTCCCTGCTGATGATGACAAAAGGGGGAGAAGAATGCTACTAAGAGAAAGAGGAGTGCTATGAGTGAAGCTGAAATAGAGCTAGAAAGAGAAAGACAACAAGCTCAGGCTGACAAGGAAATTGAAGAATACTTTGCAAAACTGAAAGAAAGACTAAATAAGGCCAGAGCTGAGGAGGCAGTCAATGAAGAGAATGAAAGAAACAAGAGTACTCTGAGTCAGATTGAGAATGCAGCAACCAAATTTACAAGGGAAGTCACCATAGAACTTCGATCTGCAAACAAGTCACAAGAAAATTTCAAGAATGATCTGATTGAAGTTTCTAAGGGTGTTAAATCCAAGATTAAACTCCTCCATGAGGATTATGTTGAGCTAAGAAGAGCCTGCTGTCTTATTAATATCAAGATTGACTTGATCAACCAGGATCTCAAAGGCCTCTTTGCTACTCCAGTGAGCTCTTTCCCTGCTGATGATGACAAAAGGGGGAGAAGAATGCTACTAAGAGAAAGAGGAGTGCTATGAGTGAAGCTGAAATAGAGCTAGAAAGAGAAAGACAACAGCCACTCTGTCCCAGTTCATGATCAAGAAAAGGACAACAAAAGGTGGGTCAAGTGGTGTGAAGGTCTTAACTGATAAAGAAAAGGATTGGGAGCTTGCAATTGAAAAAGCTCCACAGCTTGGGGTAACAGTTGAGGTGGCATACAAAATGATTAAGGAGGACAGATTACAAAGAGAAAGACAACAAGCTCAGGCTGACAAGGAAATTGAAGAATACTTTGCAAAACTGAAAGAAAGACTAAATAAGGCCAGAGCTGAGGAGGCAGTCAATGATGGAAGAATGGTTGTGCATGGTTCTAAGGTGGAAGGTGAGAAGGAAAATGTAGAAGAGATAAAAATACCAGAGTCTGAGTCTGGTGGTGAAAATGTTGGGAAAATAAATTAAGAAGCTGTAAAGGAGAGTGATATAACCAAAGGGGAGACTATTAATGTTGAAATGGGAGATATAAGAAAGGATGTGGGAGTTGAAAAAGATAAGAAAGCTGAAAAGAAAAGAAGAAGGTGGTGGTTCACTCTAAACCATCACAGAAAGTTAAAGATGTGAAGAATAGTGGTGAAGCCCATGATTGGCTAGAGGCTCTGGAGAAAAGACAAGTAACAGAAAAGATCAATTATAGAAAGCATCCAGAGCCAATCCTCCAGGTCTACTCAAAAGGCGAAAAGGAAAAGAAAAGAAGAAGGTGGTGGTTCACTCTAAACCATCACAGAAAGTTAAAGATGTGAAGAATAGTGGTGAAGCCCATGATTGGTTAGAGGCTCTGGAGAAAAGACAAGTAACAGAAAAGATCAATTATAGAAAGCATCCAGAGCCAATCCTCCAGGTCTACTCAAAAGGCGAAAAGGAAAGGACATTCCCAGCATCAGGTTTACAAGGAAAGGTTATGAAACAAGCTGGGAAACCCATGATCTTGACAATCTGCTTGATCTAGGATACACAGAGTGGGTGGAGTTACACAATATCATTACTGGTATTTCTGGAATTCACAAAGAGACAGTCTTGGAAACCATTGAGAAGAAGTTAGCTGCAATTGTAAAGTACAAGATTGATATCACTGGCCTTCCAAGACCAATAGCATATGATTTGGATTATGAAGATGAGTCAGCTGAGCCACTGAAGAAGAAAAGAAGAAGGTGGTGGTTCACTCTAAACCATCACAGAAAGTTAAAGATGTGAAGAATAGTGGTGAAGCCCATGATTGGCTAGAGGCTCTGGAGAAAAGACAAGTAACAGAACATTCCCAGCATCAGGTTTACAAGGAAAGGTTATGAAACAAGCTGGGAAACCCATGATCTTGACAATCTGCTTGATCTAGGATACACAGAGTGGGTGGAGTTACACAATATCATTACTGGTATTTCTGGAATTCACAAAGAGACAGTCTTGGAAACCATTGAGAAGAAGTTAGCTGCAATTGTAAAGTACAAGATTGATATCACTGGCCTTCCAAGACCAATAGCATATGATTTGGATTATGAAGATGAGTCAGCTGAGCCACTGAAGAAGAAAAGAAGAAGGTGGTGGTTCACTCTAAACCATCACAGAAAGTTAAAGATGTGAAGAATAGTGGTGAAGCCCATGATTGGCTAGAGGCTCTGGAGAAAAGACAAGTAACAGAAAAGATCAATTATAGAAAGCATCCAGAGCCAATCCTCCAGGTTCTACTCAAAAGGAGAAAAGGAAAAGAAAAGAAGAAGGTGGTGGTTCACTCTAAACCATCACAGAAAGTTAAAGATGTGAAGAATAGTGGTGAAGCCCATGATTGGCTAGAGGCTCTGGAGAAAAGACAAGTAACAGAAAAGATCAATTATAGAAAGCATCCAGAGCCAATCCTCCAGGTTCTACTCAAAAGGAGAAAAGGAAAAGAAAAGAAGAAGGTGGTGGTTCACTCTAAACCATCACAGAAAGTTAAAGATGTGAAGAATAGTGGTGAAGCCCATGATTGGTTAGAGGCTCTGGAGAAAAGACAAGTAACAGAAAAGATCAATTATAGAAAGCATCCAGAGCCAATCCTCCAGGTTCTACTCAAAAGGAGAAAAGGAAAAGAAAAGAAGAAGGTGGTGGTTCACTCTAAACCATCACAGAAAGTTAAAGATGTGAAGAATAGTGGTGAAGCCCATGATTGGCTAGAGGCTCTGGAGAAAAGACAAGTAACAGAAAAGATCAATTATAGAAAGCATCCAGAGCCAATCCTCCAGGTTCTACTCAAAAGGAGAAAAGGAAAAGAAAAGAAGAAGGTGGTGGTTCACTCTAAACCATCACAGAAAGTTAAAGATGTGAAGAATAGTGGTGAAGCCCATGATTGGCTAGAGGCTCTGGAGAAAAGACAAGTAACAGAAAAGATCAATTATAGAAAGCATCCAGAGCCAATCCTCCAGGTTCTACTCAAAAGGCGAAAAGGAAAGAATTCCAGCATCAGATATGTGAAGATGAGTCAGCTGAGCCACTGAAGAAGAAAAGAAGAAGGTTTGAAAGGATTGATGCTCCTGGAGGTGGTCATACAGATTTTCTCAAAAATTTGTCTCCTTCAGAGTTGCTTGCACAATTATCTTCTGGTGTTGTTGACAAGATTCTGGATAATCTCAATCTGACTCTACCTGCTGGTGTTGAAAGTGCAAGATGTGGGATGTTCATCACTGAACCTGAACATGGGATGTATTTTGTGGATGCAAGAGGGAATTTGGTTTTCCAAAGGACTGCTGAACTAAAACAGGTACCAGCTATGCACCTTTTTACCTTGTACAGATTCTGTATAAATTTTAGTGAAGAAGGTAATGGGTATGAGCACTTCCTTATTGATGAGGGGTTAGATAGGCAATTGGATGTGAGAGTTGCCCCATCATTTGAAGTTAATCAAGAAGCTATAGAAATGCTTGGAGAATAGTAATGTATCATGTAATATCTTTGTTTTGTTCTCTATATATGCAAAGGCAGTTGTACAAATCTAGTTTATTGGTTAAAACTTCATTTCAGTTCAAACGAACCCAAAAGATTCAAAGGGTCACAATATGTTAGATTCATTTTACTTTGATTCTTTGTAAGCTAATAGTTAGAAGTGTTGTTGGGTTTTGTCATCATCAAATAGGGGGAGATTGTTGAGTCCCAATGTTAATTGTAAATTTAATGATGACAAATCTGACCTATAAACACTTAGTAATCTTTTGGTTCTTGTAATCTGATCTGGGTCAGACTAAGCTGACACAGCTTACGATCTGTCTCTGACCCAGATCACGCTTCATACTTTGTAATTGTAAGATCTTATGGAAGCAAGTGTTATTCAAGTTGCATCAACAATGTGATAGCATTCAATCCAAGTCGAAGAGGAGGATTGAAGATAGAAGACCAAGTTGTTAGTGGAAGACAGCTTGGGATTAGCAGTCAGCTTGGAAACACTTAGGCAGATTGGTGCTTTGACAAATGGCCCAATCTGTGTCTGACAATCAAGTGAAGATAACAACCTGGATTGAAGATAAAGACAAATGACGTGACTAGGAAGAATCCTAGGATCTAGGTTGGTGGTTGGTTTTACATATGCGTGTCCATACTCTTATTGGTTGATAAAGAATGTGCGTCAGTACGTGGGGGACCACAAGTACCATGAAAGGCAAGATTGATTATTCCTTTATCATCCACTGAATGAAGAACACGTAGCTGCAACGGACACCTAGTAAAGGAGCGCTTTCGCCTATAAAAGCCTCATTCGTGGATTGCATATGTGTGGCTTTTCCTGAGAATCATTCTTCACACAAGTTTCTCTGCTCTTATACACAACTTAGTCTGTACGAGATCAGCTTGGGCTGATTCTCTTGAGCTGAAACTTATTGATTGTTGTTTGTCATTTCATAGGGTTGTTTAGATATCTATAGGCTATCTTTATTCCGCAACAACCCTGTAATTCTTTGTATAGATTATTTCTTAATAAAGGATTACATTTGAAAACCACAATCTGTGTTCAAGAATGTTTTTATTTCTTTACTGCTTTACTGTTTTAATGATTCCTGCTCTTTACTTACTTGCTTAATATTCATAAACTGAATCTTAAAACGTTTTGTGTTAAAAGTTTGTAAAGATTAAGGAAAGTTGTATTCACCCCCCTCTACAACTGTTCTGTGTACAATATACTTTGGTATATTGATACACCGTGGGACGTATCAACTTGCTTAAACATAAACATGAAGTCTTCGAAACATTCAAAGAGTTTAAAAATGAAGTATAGAATCAACTCGGTAAAACCATCAAGATTCTTCGTTCGGATCGAAGTGGAGAATACTTAAGCCAAGAGTTTAAGGATTATCTAAAAGCTTGTGGAATTATTCAACAATTACTCCTCCACAGCATAATGGTGCATCTGAAAGGAGAAATCGAACCTTGCTAGACATGGTGAGATCAATGATGAACCTTACGACTCTACCTTTTTCGTTTTGGGATTATGCTCTAGAGACTGTGGTACGCATTCTCAATATGGTTCCAACTAAGAAGGTTGACAAGACACCGCATGAATTGTGGCATGGGAGTGTTCCCAATTTGTCTTACTTAAAGGTCTGGGGTTGTGAGGCACTTGTGAAACGAGATACGCCTGACAAACTTGAACCTAGATCTGTTAAGTGCATCTTTGTAGGATACCCAAAGAAAACGATGGGTTACTACTTCTACTTTCCTACCGACAACACTGTTAAAGTATCTCGATATGCTGAGTTCTTTAAAAAAAATCTCATATCTCAAGAAAACAGTGGGAGGATTGTTGAGCTTGATGAGACTCAAGAAGAAGATGTGTCAACTTCTGAAATACTAGCAATCATCAACTTGGGGGGGGGGGATGTTCAAAGAGATGAATCTCATGAACCTCAAGTTGAAGATAATGCGATTCCAATTCGTAGGTCTCAAGGACAATACGTGCTCGTGAAAGATTGAATCTTAATATTGAGTCTGAAGAACACGTATTAGGAGACTTAAATGAACCTCCTAATTTCAAAGCTGAATTATTAGATCCAGAATCTGATAAATGGCTTGAAGCTGCGAATGTGGAAATGAAATCCATGAAAGATAATCAAGTTTGGAGCTTTGTTGATCTTCCACCTAATGGTAGAACCGTTGGGTGTAAATGGATCTTCAAGAAGAAGACCGACATGGATGGAAATGTACACACCTATAAAACTCGTCTTGTGGCGAAAGGCTATACTCAGCTTTACGGAGTTGACTATGAGGAAACCTTCTCTCCCGTAGCGGACATTAGAGCTATTAGGGTCATCTTAGCCATAGCAGCGTACTATGACTATGAGATATGGCAAATGGATGTCAAAACCGCTTTCTTGAATGGTTTTCTAGACGAGGAAGTTTATATGGTTCAACCAGAAGGTTTTGTCGATTCAAAATATCCCAACAAAGTGTGCAAGCTTCAAAGGTCTATTTATGGACTAAAGCAAACATCACGAAGTTGGAATAAAAGGTTTGACGAGGAAATTAAAAAGTTTGGTTTTGCTCAAAATCCTGATGAGCCATGTGTATACCGCAAAGCTAGTGGGAGTAATGTTACTTTCCTTGTCTTGTATGTAGATGACATATTGATAATAGGAAATCACATTCCAATGTTGCAAGATGTAAAATCCCATCTTGGAAAGTGTTTTGCTATGAAAGACTTGGGTGAAGCAGCATTCATTCTTGGAATCAAGATCTATAGAGATAGAAGTAAACGGTTGATTGGATTAAGTCAAAGTGCTTATATTGATAAGATCTTGAAGCGATTCAAGATGGAGAACTCTAAGCGTGGTTTCGTACCTATGCAAGAAGGACTTAATTTATCTAGCAAGAACGGTGCCTCTACACCTGAGGAGGTGGAGCGTATGCAAAGAATTCCTTATGCTTCGGCTGTGGGATCTATTATGTATGCGGTAAGATGCACTAGACCTGACATTGCGTTTTCGCAAAATATCATTAGTCGATATCAACAGAATCCGGGTGAGGATCACTGGACTGCTGTGAAGAATATTCTTAAGTACATGCGTGCTACTAAAGATTTATTCTTGGTGTATGGAGGAAATCCCGATGCAGAACTCAAAGTAAGTGGATACTGTGATGCTGGATTTCAGACTGATAAAAATGATACAAAATCTCAGTCAGGATACGTCTTCGTTCTAAATGGAGGCGCGGTGGATTGGAAGAGCAAGAAACAATCTACAGTTGCTATGTCTGCTACAGAGTCTGAGTATATTGCCGCCGCAGATGCCGCCATGGAAGCTGTCTGGATCAGAAAGTTTATTTCTGGGCTTGACGTGATGCCCTCAAATAACACACCTTTGGATCTGTACTGTGATAATACGGGAGCTATTGTCATTGCTAATGAACTCGGAGTTCAGAAAGGTGCCAGACATTACCAGAGAAGATATCACTATGTTCGTGAGCAAATCGAATTAGGTGAAATCAATTTACTCAAAGTTCACACAGATTGTAACTTAGCTGATCCTTTTACAAAGGCTTTGTCAAAAGGAAAGCTCAATAAGCATGCCGAGGGCATAAGGACTTAAATTAGCTGGTTATATCATGTAAATCTGTGATTGGTATTTGGATAAGGGATGTTGAACAATTATTATTTTTATAAATGAATTAAAGTACTTGGGTATGTTTGTTTTCATTTCAATAATGATTGTATCCTATATTTGCATGTTTAATCCATGAATATTTTTAAATATTCTAAACGTCCATTGTCGATTAACTATATGGGAATATAATTAAACTAAGACAAATGTGAGTGATTGGTAATATTTTTTGGAATATTTGAAGATGGTCTTACCAAACTCACATGATATCCATAGAGATGCATATCGGACTACCCCACTTAACGAATCATCACTTTATGGATCGGCGTCATTAAGTGAAATTCATGAAATTGTTGCTTTATTTATCCTTAAACTTGAGATACAAGCAGGTTATGCATGTGTGGATTGCATTTTCTTGATATAGTTCTAACTATCCTGAATAAGGCAGTAATAAAGGGTTATTTTCAGAAATGTAGTGAAACGACATGACTAACACGTGTAGTCAAAATAGGATTTGTTCCTTCAATATGCAACTGAAGAATGATACCATTTGGCGCCCTCATTGATTAATTAAGGTGTTTGTATGCGCATACCCAAATGAATTCCAGAAGTTGTCTCGATTAATTTGGTAATCTTAATTAATTGTAGAAATGAGAAACATAATCGTTAAATTATGGAATGACATTGATCCATATCCATAATTAACAAAGTATCTGAAACAAAGGGATAATAAAGACTAAATCATTTCAAATGATACTTTAAGAAACTATACTTAAATATTTCTGGGAGCATTGGCGTGTTGCTAGACGCTAACCAATGTTATTGCCTTTATATAACATGCTCAAGTGGGAGCTATTGGTATGTGATCACGTTAAATAAACGCATGTCCGGAAATCATTTAAGCCTACGGGGTCACACAAAATGACACGTAAACTCTATGTAATTAATTAATATATTAAATGTAATATATTGATTAATAAGATCACGAAATGATTAATAAACATAAGTTAATAGTTATATAAATGTTTATTAATTAAAAGAGATGGATTAAAGTGTAAATTAGTAGTTTCCTAATTACACTAAAAGAGGGGGGGGCGAAAATTGTAGGGGTTTCCTAATCCTCTACAAACTTGGTCACCAAGTCAAAAACCCTTCTAATTAAAGCCTATAAATAGAGGGTTATAGTTAAGGGTTTATCATAAGTTCCATAAGGTAAAACCCTAACTAAAAAACACTCTCTTTCTCTCCCTCTTCTTGTTCGATCGGCCGAAGCAAAGGAGAACCCAAGGGGTTCGAATTTTTGGGTTTTAGGTTTCGACTTTTAGGGGTTATACACAACGGGTTTGTGAGTTCGTGATCGGGTACTAGCATACAATATAGGGGTGTCAAGTGTGCGATCGTAGAGGGGTTTTACTTTAAACCCTAAATAATAATAATCATATTATTATTAATATTATTGGAAGCTTACGCTAAAAGGTACATATTCAATTCTCTCTTTGTTAATTAATATGATTGCATATACGTTTCTATCCGCTGCGTACTCGTGTTTGTTATATGTTTATGCGCATAAATCCTAACATTTTGCTATATCTAAAGTTAAACCCAAAACCTTAAGTTCTTGTGATAGGTTTACGGAGAAAACCTACAAACTCCAAATGATAAAACCCGTAGAGTGTTTGAGACTCCAAGAACAAGAGAGAAAGAGACTAGACTATAAATCTTTTCATTCCCCTCAAACTAAATGCAAAGTTACATATAAATAGGAAATGGAAACCAACTGCTATTTAACACCGCGTACATTGCCTACTAAAATCAAGGAAATAATATATGCTAATTACCCCACGTACAATTAACTGAAAATGTGACATGCTAATTAACTAGCCTAATTCAAGGAAATATAATATCCAGTGACGGTTGCTAAATAACCGTAAAGAAATGTACGTCATACTAGCCCACGAACGTATCATCTTGAACCTCTTCAAATACCAAAAATCTATTAATGGTTGGTAAATCATTAGTCATATTTTAAAATTTTAGTGTACGGGACTTGAGAAGTCCAATATATTTTGCTATTCCATCCGTCTAATTATGTTTGTACTAAAAAAACATTTTATCACTTAATATGTGAATAATTACCAAATTATTCAATCAATAAAATGTTATTTTTTTTTTATATAAGTCACATTTGAATTAAAATTAGTAATAATAATCAGTTAAGGGTATAATAGGTAGACAGACGAAAATCGCAGTTGAATCTTTGTAGGTTGTCCTAATGTAAGGGTCCGTTTCTTTTTTTAGTCATTAAGTGCTGAGTGTATTAAGTGGCTGAATGCATTAAGAATGTCTGTATGTATTAAGTAAAATATAAGTAATTGACGGTTATTTTGTTTATCAAGTTAAAAAAGAAACATGAAGTTTGACTGAATGATTAAGTTCTTAACTATTAAGTTCATTAAGTAAAAAAGAAACAAAGCCTTAAGTTTTGTTATCAACACATACAATCAACAACTAGGATATGTATATTATTATCGTTATGATTTTTCTTTAATTTGGGTTATATGTATTGTGAGCAATTTCGGTTCGCTGATGATGTATTGTGAGCAATTTCGGTTCGCTGATGATGAACTTGATTTTTTCTCAATACAACAAGGATTTGGTTTATGGAAAGAGATTGCAAAGCGGAAAAAGTAATGAAGACATGAAGGTTAAATTTGACATGAGGATTCAAGAAGATTTGACTTTGACAAAGTCAAAATTGAAAATGTCGGATCAATTTCTCATGGTTGTATTTCTAATTGTAGCATTGTTAATTTGTTATGTACTCTCATTGCATTAGACTTGAATTAGAAGTTATTTGTTGTATTTTGAATGCACTTGCTATTTTGAATGAAGTTGATTAATTACTAGTTAATCTTGATGTCCTTTGTTTTGTGTTCTGACCATATTTTTGTTTACTAACAACACATAGATGCTTTAAAATATAGATGTGAAACTTCTAATAACACATTTTGGAACACAAATTATATACATAATAGAAACATGATTTTATAATCATATAAAATCCATGAGACAAGTACTGTTACACCATTGTTTTTTACAGGTTACAAATCTTAAACTTCATTACAATACATGTTGATCCATACAATACACTAACGATCGACAAAAGGAACAAGTTAAGCAATTGTTTTAGTCTGAACAGACAAATACAACTAAGCCTATTCTTTATGTGCTCAAAAAAGTGCATGGATCAAAGCCTAATGTAAAAATACCCTATATTTTTACAAAGCATTTGGAAATATACCCTATGTGTGCAAAAAACTCATTATATGTAGTACTTCCTGGTCCAACACATGGTGTGGCAAGCTTTCTGTTGACAATGCTTTGACTTGGTGCCCTTCTCTTTACTTTTTTGTTTTTGTCTCGTTACTCCTTTTTCTCGACCCATTTCCAAGAATCCCCCAAAAAATCTAAGAAGGGCGACTTGTTTGGGTTGACTGTGTTGCCTAAAAAGGGCGACACTTTGATGAATATATTAACGAGACGAAGGAGTGTGTCGTTGAGCTTGAAAGGGAGTGTGAGAAGATTGAGTATGACATTCGGGAAATGAAATCCAAAAGAAGTTGGAGCTTTTTCTGCAATAAAAGAGGCATCAACGTCAATAGTTCAAATCTTTTGTCGAATTTGAAGGAGTTCTAGTTTGTTCTTTCTAATGTTTGTCATATGCACGGTAAGGATTCCAATTCCACTTACACCTATTCGAGATCTACTAGAAAGACAGCGTTTATGTCATCATTGTGTTTAGCACTCCTTGACTCTGGATTGTTGAATATGGTGCCATGGTGGCATTACGAAACTACCATACGTCCATACCATATGAGTATATGCCTTGTAGCTTACTACTCCATCCGTCCCAAATTAAGTGTCATCTTACTATTTTAGTTTATTTTAAAATAGATATCCAATTTCGAAAGTAGTATATTAACTTTGCCATTATACACTTTATCACAAAACTGGTTCGTAGGAGTTCATTCTGATTACTCATGTATGACAAGCAACGACATTAGTGGCCAGCTTTCAACGGCAGCCAAACCGACTGATCAGGTCACCTGAAATGACATCATAGAATTATCTAAGGTTGGGTTCGGTTGCTAGTGTGGCAGAGGACCCATGTCCAACACCTCATTTATTACAAAAGTATGTTCGAAAGATTTAATTGTATGTAAAACAAGTTACAACTTGGATCCATTCAGGTGTTTATCCAGTCGTCTGGTGCCGATTTTACCAATAAACAAAGTGAAAACATATACACAAGATTATAAGCAATATATTTTTAAACAGAACGCGCAGAAATATAGAAAAACAAAAATGAATCAAATATTTGTTACAAAATGAACAGCTCATTGGTACCAGCTGCTGTAGTTACAAGAGAAAAACGATTATTACATAGAAAAGCAGTATGATATATATTTATCAGAACGGAAGGGAAAACAAGAACCATTTTTTTTCACAGGGCTTTGCCTTTGATTAGGAATCAGGAAACTGTAACCTTTGATTCGGGTTCATAAAGTTGAAGCGAAGTAGGGCTCATTTAGTTGAAGACTCCAGCAAGTTTACCAATTTTCTTGGGGATCATTTCTTATAACAAATTTAAAGAACTGAAAATACGTAATCCTCCATGATTTGCTGATTATCAATGGAGTTACAATGATGAAAAAGCCGGCAACCAATCCAAAAACTGTGCTAACAATCAGGCCCGTATCTGTTCTTTGTGAACTATCCTCTTCATTTTGGGTTTTTGTATCAGGTATTTGGACTGCACAACGCTTTCGAGGAGCACCACAAAGATTGTTGCCTAAGAAGGACGACTCTTTGAAGCTTTGAAGTTGAGTACTTGGTGGGACTTTTCCTGTCAAGTTGTTGTTTGACACGTTGAAATTGCTCAAGAAACTTAAGCTAGACAAGCTCATGGGAAGCTCCCCCGAAAGCCTGTTCACAGACACATCAAACGTTTCAAGTGATTTCAGGCTTCCTATGTTGTTCGGTATCCTTCCTGTCAATTGATTTCTGGAGAAATTCAATGATTTTAACTTCAGAAGGTCCGTTATCTCACTTGGAATTCGCCCAACAAGTTGGTTACTAGACAGGTCTAACAACATTACTAATTCAAGAATAGTGCTATATGTATCTTCTCGTCCCTTCAATACCAACAAATCACTAGCAATAGTTGCTCCGCCATAAACCACATAGAAGGAAAATTGATCATTTGAGATATTTTCTTTTCCAGTAAGGACACTAAAGTTGTTGAAACATCTTGGGATACTTCCTGACAGATTGTTATCAGCGAGATCCAAAATCTGAATATTTGTAAGATAACAAAGCTCGTGAGGAATAATTCCATCGAAGTTGTTGGATCTGAGGTTGAGAAGTCTCAAAAAGGAGAGTTTTGTTCCTAACCATGTTGGAATGTGTTGAAGTTATAATCTCATTCTCTTGATCTGCTTATCAATTATCATATAATGTCTTGTTATTGTTTAGCTTATTGTATGATTAGTGTTGCAGGAGGACTTGGAGTGTGAGTTTTATGCTTATAAGGACTGGAGCTGTACGTTTGGAAGAAGATTGAAGTGCAGGGACTAATGTTGTAATTTGTCAATAGTTGTGTGTGTATATATACTTCATGTCATTCAGATTTAGGGTTAAGAACCCTAAATCTAAAATACACACACACATAATTTTCTCTCTCTCTTTATTCGATATATATATATACAAATATATATATCTGCTTAATGATCTGTAATAATAATCTAGGTTTTTGATTATTGATTGTAATAGAACATTCAACAAATAGTTGAGTGAATCATACTTGACTAGCAAGTGTGATTTTGTGGTTGATTGTTTCTAATCTATTTGAGAATAGATTAAGGTTTCTGGTGATAAATTGAGATTTATTCTTTGTTCATGGTATCAGAGACAGGTTATCGTCGTTGATCGCGATTAAATCGAATTAAGTTTGTTTAAATAATATTTTTTTGGGTTTCGAGATCTCAGATCTAGGGTTTCGCCTTTTTTGGGGTTTTTGTGTTTAGATCTGGTGGTTGTTAACGGCGTATGATCCTTTGATCACCGTTATTGGTTCTGGATCCGATTGTGGTGACAAACCCTAATTTTTTTTTAGAAAGTTGGGGTTAGGGTTTCACTGTTCATCGACTAAGTGAATCGATTGAATAGTTCGGCTGTTCCTCCTTGATTCTGCTATTCATCGACTAAGTGAATCGATTGAATAGTAGAGTTCCTCTTCTTCTTCTTTCTTCCGATAGCACTGTTTGTCTTCTCCTTCTTTTTCTTTACTCTAAAGGTTTTTTTATCTTATTCTCATTCAAAACAACTGTGCTAATACTTGACCTGCCTTCTTTGAGAGGTTAGGAATCCTGTCCCTGGCACTTTTGCGAGGATAAGATTTATTTTTCAAAATATATATATATATAATTTTTCATTTAATTTTTCTTGTTTTTATTGTATATATTAATTGAGATATATATATATATATATATATATATATATATATATATATATATATATATATATATATATATATATATATATATATATATATATATATATATATATATATATATATATATATATATATATATATATATATATATATATATATATATATATATATATATATATATATATATATATATATATATATATATATATATATATATATATATATATATATATATATATATATATATATATATATATATATATATATATATATATATATATATATATATATATATATATATATATATATATATATATATATATATATATATATATATATATATATATATATATATATATATATATATATATATATATATATATATATATATATATATATATATATATATATATATATATATATATATATATATATATATATATATATATATATATATATATATATATATATATATATATATATATATATATATATATATATATATATATATATATATATATATATATATATATATATATATATATATATATATATATATATATATATATATATATATATATATATATATATATATATATATATATATATATATATATATATATATATATATATATATATATATATATATATATATATATATATATATATATATATATATATATATATATATATATATATATATATATATATATATATATATATATATATATATATATATATATATATATATATATATATATATATATATATATATATATATATATATATATATATATATATATATATATATATATATATATATATATATATATATATATATATATATATATATATATATATATATATATATATATATATATATATATATATATATATATATATATATATATATATATATATATATATATATATATATATATATATATATATATATATATATATATATATATATATATATATATATATATATATATATATATATATATATATATATATATATATATATATATATATATATATATATATATATATATATATATATATATATATATATATATATATATATATATATATATATATATATATATATATATATATATATATATATATATATATATATATATATATATATATATATATATATATATATATATATATATATATATATATATATATATATATATATATATATATATATATATATATATATATATATATATATATATATATATATATATATATATATATATATATATATATATATATATATATATATATATATATATATATATATATATATATATATATATATATATATATATATGCTTTAGAGGCTAAAAACAAAGTTGGTTTTATTGATGGTAGTTGCAGAAGATCTAATATAGATGAAGTTCTAGGAAAACAATGGGATAGATGTAATGCTGTGGTTATTTCTTGGATTCTGAATTCTATTTCTGAAGAGTTATATCTTGGTCAGATTTTTTCTAGAAAAGCTTCTCTTATATGGCAAGAATTAAAAGAAACTTATGATAAAGTGGATGGTTCTGTGATTTTTAATTTGCATCATAAAATTAACTCTTTATGTCAAAATGGTATGCCTTTATCTGATTATTATCATAAACTGAATGCTTTGTGGAAACAGTTTGATGCTTTAGTTCAGTTACCTAGGTGTACTTGCCATGCTGCTCAAGATTTCTCTAAACATTCTCAATTGATTAAACTGATGCAGTTCTTGATGGGTCTTGATGATGTTTACATGAGTGTTAGAAGTAATATCTTAACTAGAGATCCTTTACCTGACTTAAAAACTGCATATTCTATTATATCTAGGGATGAGTCACATAGAGGGTTATCTGCTACTTCTAATGCCAAGTCACAATCTTCTGCTTTTGTGTCAAAGATTAATAATGCTAGAAATATGCCTTCTGTGAATAACTTTGCTAAGAATTCTAGAAATAATGGCTCTTTAACCTCTAAAGGTCCTTCTGTGATATGTGAAAATTGTGGGTTTAATGGTCATACTGTTGATAAATGCTTCAAATTGATTGGATATCCACCTGATTTTGGTAAAAAGAAGTCTGGACATTTTCAGAATGGTCAAAAGAAATTTTCTAGCAATAATACTTCTACTTCTCAAGCTTCTACTTCTAGTACTACTAATTTTTCTGATGAACAGCTGAGCAGAATTCTAAACTTGTTGAAAGATAGTTCTGATTCATCTCAAAATGTGAATGCCAACATGGCAGGTGTGTTGTTCAATAATAGTAAGATATTTCATAAAAATTTTAATCAATTTTTTTGTTCAAATTCTAATATGAGACAAAAACTTGTGAAAAAGGGTTGGATCAATGATTCTGGAGCCAATCATCATATTACTCATTCTGATTCTAATCTTGTTGATGTTTTGGATGTTTCTGCTTTAAAAATCAAAGTTGGTCACCCAAATGGAACCTTTGCTTATGTTCATAAAATTGGGAATTTACAATTAACTCCTTATTTAACTCTTTTTGATGTTCTTGTTGTTCCTGAATATTGTGTCAGCCTGTTATCTGTTCACAAAGTTGCTAAGCATAGTAAATATCTTATTGCTTTTGATGATACTATGTGCTATGTTATGGCTCAGGGTTTGAATACAATGAAAGTTCTAGGGACTGGTAGACAAGAAGGTGGATTGTACTATATTGATGAATGTTTAGAAGGTATTGATAGAATGATTACTTGCAATGTGTCTAAAACTGTTTGGCATCATAGATTAGGTCATCCTTCTGAATCTGTTCTAAATAAACTTCAGTCTGATTTGAATTTTAAACAATGTAAAGATTATGTTTGTGAAATTTGTCATCAGGCAAAACAAACTAGAGATGTTTTTCCTCAAAGTGATCATAAATCTACTGAATTAGGTCAGCTTATACATTTAGATGTTTGGGGTCCTTACAGGGTGACTAGCAGAGATGGTTACAGATATTTTTTAACCATTGTTGATGATTACACCAGAGCTGTCTGGGTATACTTGTTAAAAAATCAGTTTAATAAAACCATTAAGACTTTAAGAAGTGACAATGGGACTGAGTTTGTTAACAAAAATTTTACTAATTTTGTTGAGACAAATGGTATTGTGCATCAAACTTCTATTCCTCATACTCCTCAACAGAATGGGATTGTAGAAAGAAAGCATAGACATATTCTTAATGTTGCTAGAGCTCTTTTGTTTCAAGGGGGTATTCCCTTAAATTTGTGGACTGAATGTGTTCTGACTGCTTGTTATATTATTAACAGATTACCTTCTTCAGTGCTAAATGGAAAAACTCCTTATGAGATGATCTTTAATAAACCTCCTTTTTTCTCTCACTTAAGAAACTTTGGTTGCTTATGTTTTTCAAAAAATTTAAATGTCTTGGATAAATTTCAAAGCAGGTCTTCTAAATGTATCTTAATTGGTTATTCTAATTCAAAAAAAGGGTACAAGCTTCTTTCTCTCAATGATAACAAAATATTTTTTTCTAGAGATGTTAAGTTTTTTGAAAACATTTTTCCTTTAAAACATAAACAACAAGTTAAAGATTCTGAACAAGTTTTAGTTCAAGAAACCTTTTTTGATTTATATGAGCAGCCTTCTATTCCCAATGATGAAGTGAGAGGAAATGAGGTAAGTGATGGTAGCAACCATTCTCATTCTGGCAGTGCTTCTTCTAGCTCTACTAATGAGAATCTGGATGCTGCTGCTAATGATTTGAGTGGAAATAATTCTGAGGGTGATGATTATGTTGTCAATAATGAAGATGCTCATATGCAGAATCAACAAATCAATGATTTACAAAATGAAAATGAAAATAACAATAATGTTATTGATAATAATTCTGATCAGGTTCTTAGAAGGTCTGAAAGAGTTTCTGTGTTTCCTGCTAACAAATATAAAGACTTTGTTATTAATAGCAGTGTTAAATATGGCATTGAAAAGTTTGTTTGTTTTTTCAAAAAATTTAAATGTCTTGGATAAATTTCAAAGCAGGTCTTCTAAATGTATCTTAATTGGTTATTCTAATTCAAAAAAAGGGTACAAGCTTCTTTCTCTCAATGATAACAAAATATTTTTTTCTAGAGATGTTAAGTTTTTTGAAAACATTTTTCCTTTAAAACATAAACAACAAGTTAAAGATTCTGAACAAGTTTTAGTTCAAGAAACCTTTTTTGATTTATATGAGCAGCCTTCTATTCCCAATGATGAAGTGAGAGGAAATGAGGTAAGTGATGGTAGCAACCATTCTCATTCTGGCAGTGCTTCTTCTAGCTCTACTAATGAGAATCTGGATGCTGCTGCTAATGATTTGAGTGGAAATAATTCTGAGGGTGATGATTATGTTGTCAATAATGAAGATGCTCATATGCAGAATCAACAAATCAATGATTTACAAAATGAAAATGAAAATAACAATAATGTTATTGATAATAATTCTGATCAGGTTCTTAGAAGGTCTGAAAGAGTTTCTGTGTTTCCTGCTAACAAATATAAAGACTTTGTTATTAATAGCAGTGTTAAATATGGCATTGAAAAGTTTGTTTGTTATTCTAATTTGCATCCTACTTGTGTTTCCTTTATTTCTGAGCTTAATAAAAGCACTGAACCTAGTAGATATAGTATTGCTTGTAAAGAAAAACATTGGGTAGATGCTATGAATCTTGAGATGGAAGCTCTTTATAGAAACAATACTTGGGAATTAACTAATCTTCCTGAAGGAAGAGAACCAATTGGATGTAAGTGGATATATAAGATTAAGTATAAATCTAATGGTGAAATAGAAAGATATAAAGCTAGGTTGGTTGCTAAGGGTTATAGTCAAAAGGAAGGTGTAGATTTTAATGAAACTTTTTCACCTGTTGTAAAGATTGTAACTGTTAGGTGCTTAATTGCTTTAGCTGTTCAAAATAATTGGTGTTTGTATCAACTTGATATAAATAATGCTTTCTTGTATGGTGACCTTGAAGAAACTGTTTATATGAAACTGCCTGAAGGTTTCTTTGACAAGAGTGATACTAGAGTATGCAAGTTGAATAAGTCTCTTTATGGCTTAAAACAAGCTCCTAGACAATGGAATGCTAAGCTTACTGAAGCTTTAATTGGTGATGGTTTTATGCAAAGTAAAAGTGATTATTCACTTTTTACTAAGACTGGTAATGGTGTTTTTATTGCATTGTTAGTATATGTTGATGATATTATTATCACTGGCAATAATGAAGTTGAAATTGATAAGTTTAAATCTTATCTTAAAACCAAATTTTTGATAAAAGATTTAGGGAAGCTCAAGTATTTTTTAGGCATTGAAGTTGTTGACACTAATGATGGTTTATGTTTAAACCAAAGAAAGTATTGTTTAGATCTTTTATCTGAATTTGGCCTTCTGGCTGGGAAGCCAGTCAGTGTACCTTTGAATCCTAATGTTCAATTGTCTAGTTGTGAGTCAATTGATGATCCTATTCTTGAAAATATTACAGAATATCAAAAGTTGATTGGCAAGCTTATTTATTTGACTCATACTAGACCTGATATTGCATATACTGTTCATTGCTTAAGCCAGTTTATGCATAAACCTCTTGCTTCACATCTTAAAGTTGCACTTAGAGTATTGAGATACTTAAAAGGTGCACCTGGGAAAGGTATCTTGATCAGCAGGTTTGATTCTTTTAATCTTGAAGCCTATGTTGACTCTGACTGGGCCAAATGCATTTCAAGCAGGAGGTCAGTTACTGGTTACTTTGTATATTTTTGTGGTTCTTTGGTATCTTGGAAGAGTAAGAAACAAAACACTATATCTAAGTCATCTACTGAAGGTGAATATAGGGCAATGGCTTCTGTTACTTGTGAAATAATTTGGATTGTGAAAATCTTGCAGGATTTACAAGTTACTAATGTATTGCCTGTTAAGTTGTTTTGTGACAATAAATCTGCAATTAAGATTGCTACCAACCCTGTGTTCCATGAAAGAACAAAGCATCTTGAAATTGATCTACATTTTGTTAGAGAAAAGATACTTGCTGGTGTTATCAAAACTGAGAAAATAGAGTCTGCTTTAAATATAGCAGATATTCTAACAAAAGGGTTGGATACAAAAACTCATGAGATTATTTGTAACAAACTAAAGCTTGTTAACTTATTTGAGAATAAGATTAAGGGGGGATGTTGAAGTTATAATCTCATTCTCTTGATCTGCTTATCAATTATCATATAATGTCTTGTTATTGTTTAGCTTATTGTATGATTAGTGTTGCAGGAGGACTTGGAGTGTGAGTTTTATGCTTATAAGGACTGGAGCTGTACGTTTGGAAGAAGATTGAAGTGCAGGGACTAATGTTGTAATTTGTCAATAGTTGTGTGTGTATATATACTTCATGTCATTCAGATTTAGGGTTAAGAACCCTAAATCTAAAATACACACACACATAATTTTCTCTCTCTCTTTATTCGATATATATATATACAAATATATATATCTGCTTAATGATCTGTAATAATAATCTAGGTTTTTGATTATTGATTGTAATAGAACATTCAACAAATAGTTGAGTGAATCATACTTGACTAGCAAGTGTGATTTTGTGGTTGATTGTTTCTAATCTATTTGAGAATAGATTAAGGTTTCTGGTGATAAATTGAGATTTATTCTTTGTTCAGAATGCTTCCGATAAGTTCATTTCTACCTAGTTGAAGGATTACTAGGTTTGTCAAATTCATTAGAGAAGCCGGCAATTTACCAGATAATCTATTCTCGTTTAAGCTCAATGATCGAAGACGAGATAATGAATCCAACGTTCTTGGAATTGTACCAGACAGACTATTGTTCCCGAGGCTTAAGAATTGCAAATCTGGCCAGTTCTGCCAGCACTCGGGAATGACACCTGACAAATTATTATTTCGTAAATTAAGAGCGTGTGTTTCTTTCTCGCCATTGGAACACAGTAATTGGTGTAATGATCCTGCAAATAAATTATTTGATAGATCCAAGGAAATCGGAAATGAACCATTGGAGAGATGAGTTAAATATCCACCAAACTTGTTATAACTTAAGTCGAGTAAACGAAGTGTTACAGGGATAGTCAGCAATGTCCCTTGGATACGATTTTGTGACATATCTAAACACTCTAAACTAGCGAACGATCTCCAAAATGAGTCGGGCATGTATTCTGTAATGTGTGTGTTGCTTATATCCAGATCTATTAAATCTTTTTGCTTTTGAATCCACAATGGAAATTCAGGCCCTAAAACCCAAGAGTTCAAATACAATTTCTGCAGCTGGAAAGGGGGAATCCAGGTTGAAAGTCGAGGTCTTAGAGTTAAGTTGTTGCCTTTTCCTTTTAGATATTTCAAGTTCACTAATTTGGCAAAGTGAGCTTCAGTCACAACACCCGTTAGCAAATTGTAAGAAAAATCCAAATTAGTCAACTTGGAAAGTTGACCGAGATTATCAGGAATGCTGCCGTTCAGTTGGTTATCCGAAAGATACAAATACTCCAATGATGAGAATCGTCCAATCGAGAGTGGAATAGGACCAGAAATTAGATTCTTAGAAAGTATTAATGCCGTCATGGAAGATAACTGTCCTATGGCATCTGGAATTGTACCAGAAATACGGTTATAATAAAGATCTAGGCTCTTCAGATGTATTAGATGTCTAAGTTTATCCGGTAGATGACCATATATACCTGAGTTCCTGACGGATAAGGACTCCAAACGAGGGGATTTAAAATCAGAAAAACTTTCAATAAGGTACATTAAGCTAATATTACTAAAGTCATTGCCTGACAAATTGATCTCTCTCAAATTACAAAGATCAGCGAAAGATTTTGGTATCATCTTGGTGAGTAAATTATCTGAGAGGTCAAGGCTAAGAAGAGAGGTCAAATTGTGAAGGGAATCAAGAACAGAACTTGAAATACCACAAGAACGGATATCTAGCGAAACAAGATTACTAGCTATATTAGACAACCCTTTCAATACTAATGAGGAATTCATGAAATCATTCTCGGAAACATGAAGAAACTTGAGAGAAGTTAAGTCACGGAAACTATAAGTACTATTAGGAACAAAGTCATGAAGATTACATTGTTTTAGATCCAAAGAAACCAGACTAGTTATAACGAATATCCATTTTGGGACAGAGGTATTAAAGTTGTTAAAAGAAAGATCAAGCAAAGTAAGGGATGTGAGATTAAGACTAGGAACATAGGGATATATATTTGAAAGTTCACAACGAGACAGACGAAGTTCGACTAAATTTGAAAGGGAATTGATCACCTGAAACCAATCTGTTGCTTCACTAAGGTCCACACCACTCATATCGAGATGATGCAACAAACGCAGCGTTGACAACCATTGCATACTTGTCATACTTGTTTGTTTTCCCTCATCAGACCACAAAATTCCAAGAGACAAGACGTTGAGTTGAGAAAGATTCCCAAGTTGAGGAGGGACAATTCCACTAAAATTAGAATTCGAAAAATTAAGATACTTCATGTTTCCAAGGGAACCTAAGAAACTTGGAACTTGAATCCCTCCAAAATCGTTGCAGCTCAAGTCTAGATGTTCGAGTTGCTTCAAATGCAACAAGGATGAATTTATATCTCCTCTCATCCTATGAAACTTTAATATTTTTTCGTATGCTTCGTAGGTTATGTAACTTGATGAAAACGCGCAATCACCATTAAGTCCTGGAAGATGTATTTGACGAACATGACCTGTTACGTTATCACATACTATACCAGCCCATTTGCAGCAGTCGCTCTTCTGATCACCGACCCAAGAAGCAAGTCGATCTGCTTCATCTATGAGGCCGTGTTTGAGATCAAGAAGTGCGTTTCTCTCGATATCTATGCATAATGCATTATCAAATTTTCGACTAGATGAGCAAAAATGGAACAAGCTGGTTAAAACAAGAACCAAACACAAGTGACAGGTTGATGAAAAACAAGCACTCATTTTGAATCTTTTTATATATATTACAACAATGCTCGATTGATTTTTGTTTATATGAGTAGGCTGCAAAGGTATATACGTATCCTTTTTTTCTTCCCTTAACAACCAGCTTAATTGATTGATAACAATATATACCAAACACAAGTAACCTGGTCCACGGTTCTTGATTGATAACAATATATAATAGTCCTACCAATGAAAATGTTGAAATAATACAAGCCAATGTAAGAGGTCAATATATATATATGTACACACTAGCCTTTAGCCCGTGTGGACACACAATCAAAAACCAAATTTTAGAGACACTTTTATTATTAAAAGTGAAAAAATTTGTTAAGTTAAAATTGGATATATTAGTTTTGATTTTTATGGGAAAAATAAGGACATGTGTGTGACTCACGCCTCCTATTTGTAATTTGTTTAGGGTGGGCGGCATAAACTCTGATGTGATCTGAGTATCTAATCACGTTGTTAAAATGCTCTGTTCACTCCATAACTTTGTGCGAGGAATTGCCCTATTGACTAGTGGGAAGCGAGCTGCTCCTCGAAAATGCCTCACCCCTATTATTAATGGTTTGAAAAATGTTAGAAATTTATAATATGTTATTAACGGAAAGTTCAAATGAAAACGAGAATGGTTAAAAATGGTTTTAATTTAAATTTTTCTGTGATATTTTGTATAAAATTTGTTTTTATATATTTTGTTGTATTTTTTGGTTCTTTTTTCATATTTGGCTTCCTTTTGTTAACATCTTGTTTAAGTTTGGTTTTATTTCGGATAACATGTTGTTTTTCTTATATTCTTTTTGTAATTTTTTTCCTTGTAGCAGATTTGTTTTTTATTAAAATTTCCATTTGTTTTTTCCTCCAACTATTAAACACATTTACGATACTGTGTTCACGTATCATCGTTAGCGAGATGTTAAACATGGGTCGTTACAGATATTCGGGGAAAAAAAAGTCTAGGGTAAAGCCGGAAATTAAAAATCAAACTTTACAGTATAGTACCAGAATAACACTTGTCATCATCCTTAACCTTTTTGTGTCCTTAAAAAACAACATAAAATACATTTTGCTTTCGTGTATCGCACAAACACAAATTTAGGCCATGTTTCTTTCTTACTTAATATACTTAATAATTATGAACTTAATACATTCAGTCAAATTTTATGTTTTCTTTTTGACTTAATAAATAAAAATAACCATCACTTACCTATTTCTACTTAATACATGCAAACATTATTTATACATTCAGTCCTTTAACACATTAAATATTTAATAACTAAAAAAAGAAACGAGCCGTTAGTGTTTATGCACAAAATTATTACTTTTATTGGACCCAAGCCCAAAACCCAAAACAAAACCCCAAAGCCCAAACTCAAACCCTAAAAGAAAAATAAATCCCATTTTCCTTTATTTATCTCCACACTTGCCGTTCATTCTCATCTTCCTTAACCAAAACCCTAAACCAAAAAAAAAACCAAAAAAAAATAAAAAATGAAGTACAACCCACGAGTAACAAGCTCCCGCCGCAAATGCCGGAAAGCCCACTTCACCGCACCATCAAGCGTGCGGCGCGTGCTAATGAGCGCACCACTCTCAACAGATCTCCGAACCAAATACAACGTGCGGTCAATCCCGGTTCGTAAAGACGACGAGGTGCAAGTGGTTCGTGGGACGTACAAAGGACGTGAAGGGAAAGTGGTTCAAGTTTACAGAAGGAAATGGGTTATACATATAGAAAGGATAACACGTGAGAAAGTCAACGGACAGACAGTCAACGTTGGTGTGAATCCTTCGAAAGTTGTTGTGACTAAATTGAAGCTTGATAAAGATAGGAAGGATTTGCTTGAGAGGAAAGCTAAAGGAAAGGCTAATGGTGATAAGAGTAAGGGGAAGTTTAGTACTGATGATGTTTCTGCTGCTGCTTCTCTTCAAGAAATTGATTAAGTTGGTGTTTGTTTTTTATTTTAAAAAAAGTTTTATGTTATGTTTTTGGTAATTTGGAAGATGTTTTTTATGTTGGATTTGGTGTTTTAAGAATCTTATGAATTTGGTTTTTTGTTTAGTTACTTGTTATGGATTTGGGTAAGTTGTTTTTATAGTTCACACTAATGATTTAGTTTTGATGGATGTTATTTAAAATGGGGTTAAATGTTAGGTTTTAGTTTAAAGTAATTATAGCATGTTTGTATTAATGTGTAGAGAAAGGTTAGAGATTGCTGTTATTTTAGCTTTCTTTTTAGGCTTTTAGACATGATTCCTTAGAGGTTCTTCGATGCCTTAACATTGAAGCGTATCCATCTAAAGAACCCCTTAGGTGAGGTGATCTTGTCTCGGTTCATGTGATGGGGGTGGCTCAAAGTAAAAAAATGTTTTGTCAAAGTATTGTGCGCAATCGGTAGGTTGCTAGGTGTAAGTTATGGAGTAGCATTTGACGTTAGGCTCAAGCTGATAAGCTCGTAAGCCATTTAAGCGAGCTTTGTGGCTTTTTGAGTTTTTGATAGGTCAATAAGATGAGAAATAAGCTAATTCAGACTCTGCCTTAGTTGTAAGTCTTATAAATGAGATACTTTGTAGGAACTCTTTAGCATAAGTATGATTATGTCGAGCCTATGAGTTTAATGATAAGTAACCGAAGGCTGATATACTTTTGATTAGCTCTATCTGAATTATTCTCTTTTACTATATATACTATTGACTAGTGTGGGAACTGGTGCTATTGCTAAAACATATATTATGGTATAGAAAATTTTGCCATTAGACTATAGATATCTGTTATTAAAAAGGGTTTCGTTGGTGTTTTAAGAATACAGAATTCTCTGCCGTTCGTCTTTCACATGAACCTGCGTTTAGTGTGTGTTTCAACAGTTAAATGACTCTAGTGATGTTCAATGTTAAGACTGTTTGCCATTAAAAGTTGTTAATCAGATGAAGTTTGTTTACAGGGTGAGGTTGTTAGATAAACATGGTTGAACAAATGCTGAATGAAATATGGTTGTCTCAAACTGAAGACTACCAATTGATTATAATTAGTGTGAATTACTTAGTAGCTCTGTGCTCTTGCTTAGTGTTTTATTACTGTTTTAGTGCATCTTTATACTACTTTTAAGATATATTTTAGGGGTAGGGGAACTCTTAACGTGCTACTCAAATATGAGCACGTTTAGGACACTGCCTGATTATTTTTATAAGCCAAACTTAAGAGATCTATATTATCCTAGCTTAGCTTAGTTTTAACGATTCAAATGAGCCCAACATGCTTAGTTTAGTGCGAGTCTTTGAGCTCTAAAGTAAGGTTTTATATTATTATTAATGAGAACCTTGAGTTTGAGTTATAAGACGAGTTTATTGAGTTTGAGCCTGTAAACGGTAACATAAGTTTGAAATTTAGGTGAGTATTGTTTTTGAATATCATAAATGAGTCCGGACGCAGAACAAAGTTTTGAAAAGGTATTCGAGTTTTCGCCAGTAAGAATTAAATGATCCTAGCCCAAATTTACCGCTACAGGTCTCAATTTATATACATCCTTGTCTGATTCTAGTGATTCGACCAAGATAAATACCTTATTATTTGACCTAGCTAAATGTTGAAATTTTTCTGTATGGAACATCAGGATGATACAATAATATACTTGGAATCATCTTTTGTATTGTGATTTAATAACATTGTTAGGGAATTAGTTAACAAACTCAGTTTTCCAGGTTCTAGTATTTGCTGCAATCTCTGATGTTAATGCAGCCGTAAATGGCCTGCATGAAGCAAATAATCCTTTGATCTTTGTTTTACAAACATGCTGTCAAAGCAAGTTTTCCATATGCAAGATTGTTGCTGGCTATCCATTAGTTCATTACATCATCTACAACTGCTGCAGTTCTATATTTTGTTGTGATCTAACTTAAAATATGATACAGTGCGAAACTGGGGCTATAATATAAGGGAGATGAGAAATGCCTTTAGTGGTCTTAGTTTTTAGTTTTTGACAGTTCTTTGCCAATCAAATTTTGCCAGAAAATCTTGAAGCAAAACAACTCAGATAACCTTCGACTTGATTATCAAATATTGCCATCCTTCATTGGGTGGTGATCCGTAGTCGGTACACCATTACTTTTTATCAGTATACCACCAAACATGTTTCACATTATTGTAAATTTGTACTGTATAAAACTTTAAAACATGTTTGATGGTATACGACTAAAAATTGGTATTGTGATATGGCAAAATAATGTTTCATTTCGTAGTTAATAGACTTAACATGATACATTGTCCACTCTTATATTACCCTTATTTCATTTTTAGCGCAGTCTTATACAGAGTAACTTTTATCATTTTAGAGTCGTGAGAAATAAATTGAACAACGAAAATCAATGGTCGCATGAAACATTCCCTTATTATAAATCCATTAAGAAGCACCACATTCGAGTTGAACTATGAATAATCGAGATAGGCAAACAAACCACTCAAATACCAAAGGCAATGTCAAGACATTGTTACTTGTTAGATTAGAATGTTGATTTCTATTGCATACATGCTTGTTTGTTCTCTAAGTTGTCCTTTTTCATATAATTAGTATTCCATCGAGCAAGAGATTTCTATATTCAAATCTTAACTGAACATTGGCTTCCAATAAAGAACAAGCCACCCAAAATCCAGAAAAAAACCTACTTGGTCGTTTCGTTAACTGTGTGATGGAACTTGATAAGCACGTGTATGTGCGAAGTGACATTGCCCTTGTACAGTGCCATGTATCCGTAAGTAGTATGGGGGCTATATTTGCAGAATACATATATTGTATATTGATAAAATTCTTCTTATACAATATTTCAAGACTTTCCCATCATGTTCCAAAACCAATGGTGTTTTTGGCTTGAAGACGAGAATCAACTTCTATGTTTTTACCACCCGATACTAACAAAGAGTAGAAATTTTTGATTGTTATTCGGTAAATTTTTTGTTTACTTCACTGATAAAGCTTTTGATTTACCTTTGATGGATATTATTTACAATTGGGGTAAATGTTAGGTCTTAATAAAAAGTAATTATAGCATGTTTAGATAATTGTTTAGGAAAAGGTTAGAGATTGTTGTTATTTTAGATTATTTTTTAGGCTCCGCCAATTAGCTCATACGTCTATCAGCATATGAGCTTATGAACTTTAGCATGTTGGCCTTAATAAGCTCGTTAAGATGAGCTTCTTGGCTTTTTGTGAATTTTTGATAGCTCAATAATATAGAGATAAGCTAAGTTAAACCCTGTCTTGGTAGTCACTCTTATTAATTAGGTTAATTTTTTTAGACTATACATCTCTGCTATTATATAGGATTAGAATTCTCTGTCATTTGTCATTCACATGAACCGGCATGTAGTTGTTAGTTTGTGTTTTAACAGTTCAATGACTCTATAGTGATGTTCAATGCTAAGACTGTTAGCCAATAGAAGTTGCTAATCTAATGAAGTTTGTTTACCAGGCGAGGTTGTCAGATATGGTTGAATGAAAAATGGTTGTCTCAAACTGAAGACTACCAATTGATTATAATTAGTGTGAATTACTTAGTAGCTCTGTGCTCTTGCTTAGTGTTGAAGTGCATTTTTATACTACTTTTTAAGATATATTTTAGTTGTAGGGGAGCTCTTAAGTTGCTACTCAATCAAGTATCGTTTAGGTCACTGCTTGATTATTTTTATGAGCCAAAATAAAGAGATGTATATATTGCTAGCTTTTAGTCTCAAATGATTCAGATGAGCCCAACAGGCTTGTGATATTCTGAGATCTAAAGTAAGATTATATATATTAATGAGAAGCTTGATTTCGAGTGATTAGCTGGGTTTATTTAGTTTGGGCTAACTCAAGCTTGAAATTTAGGTAAATTTGAGCCCGTAGCCCTGTACGCAGAATAAAGTTTTGAAAAGGTATTCGAGTTTGAGCCTGTAACCTTGTCCGATTCTATAGACTCGACCAAGGTATCATATAAATTGACCTATTAGTTCAATGTTCCAATTCATCTGTATGAAACATCAGGATAATATAAGAAAAAAACGTCAAATCATTTTACTGAATTGCGATTTAATAACTTCATTAGGGAATGAGTAACAAACTCAGTTCTCCAGGTTCTAGTATAGTAGTATTTGCTGCAATTCAGGATGTTAATGCATTAATATCCTGCATGAAGCAAATAATTCTTTGACCTTTGTTTTAGAAACATGCTTTTAAAGCAGTTTTATGTTACTAGAAATTGTTGCTGCTGGATATCCATTAGTTCATTACATCATCTACAGCTACTGCAGTTTCATATTTTGTTGTGTTAAAAGATAAATGATGATGAATAGTACCGAGCTGGGGTTAGTTTTTGCAGAGTTCTTGGCCAATCAAATTTTGTCTGAAATTCTTGAAGCAAAACAACCCAGATAGTAGATAGCAGTAACATGCGTGGTCCAGAAGTTTCATAATAGTTACATATCTTATGGGTCATATAAGAAAATGCAAAAGAAATAAAAGGCTATGTCCATAGAAACTAATAATAACCATATAGAAAAGTAGCAACAATAGGAAGAAAAAAAAGCTTACCCAGTAATCGAACCAGATATTTATGTCTTGTACGATTAATATCATAACAAGACCAATAAAGAATCACTATGGATCGGTCCGTGTAGGCTGAGTAATGTTTTCGACTCATGAGACTCCAATTGGTCTCCTATCGAGGCATGGTCAATGTGGTTGTCTCTATTGAGGTAGCTAGCGATATGTCATCAATTGGCTTCATTGCAGGCCAAACAAAAGCAGGCTTAAAGGGTGGAACTGGTGGTACCGATATCGACCCATTTAATATCTGCAAGATACTATGTGTTTTGGGCCTTTCACTGGCTATAGGGTGAGAGCAAGCTAGTCCTAATAACAAGAGCCGTTGGGCTTCTTCAGAGTTATAATCGTCTGCAATTCTCTGATCAACAGCATCCAAGACATGCCCTTCCCGATACAACGACCACACATAGTCAACCATGAATTGGAACCCGTTGATTTTTGTTCCTGGTCGTCGACCAGAAATGACCTCAATAAGTAGTGCACCAAATGTGTAGATATCAGAATATTCTGTCGCTTTTCCAGTGAGGAAGCATTCGGGGGCAATATAACCAACAGTTCCAATAACTCCTTCAGCCCCAGCGTAGGATGTTTTTTCATTATCTAGGGCACGTGCAAGTCCAAAATCACCCAAACGAGCATTGAAATTGGAATCAAGCATGATGTTGCTAGCCTTGATGTCACGATGAATAACTTTTTGGTCATATTCGTAGTGAAGGTAGTGGAGTGCAGATGCGACATCGGCTAAGATCTTGCTTCGAAAGGTCCAGCTTAATGGCTCGCCGGTCAATGTGAATATGGCTCGCCGGTCAATGTGAATAAGTGCATGTCAAGGCTGCCTTTTGGCATGTACTCGTAGACTAGCAGGAGTTTTCCATTTTTGTGACACCAACCTGTCCAATTTGATCAATAAATTTCACTATTTACATCACCAAATTAACATTTTGAATAAATCAGAGATGATACTAATCAAAATTTCATCCCTAAAAACATTAGATAAAAACAAAAATCACTTGGGGGGTGAATAAACATCCAAAAGTGACCGATAAATGTTACTAGTTCAACTACTATACCTAAATTAGTTAATTGACAGTTTTATTTCTAATTACTAGTGTTAAGACCATGTCCTTCACTTGCTAGCGCAGTGGTTGAACACCCCGGATGTTGTAGCACGGGTCACATGTTCGAATCCCACCTCGAGCATTGTTACTAGCCAATATTCTTGGCGAGCGAGTTGAATTTACCGGGTGGATCGGGCGGGGGAGGGGATCGGGTAGGCCCACGGTATTCAGTCGGATACCCGTGGTCCGGCCCTTCGCTGTTCTAAAAAAAAAAAAAAAAACTAGTATTAAGACCATGATGCACGGATTCACATAGTGTATTTTGTCATTTACAACATGAAACATGAATAAAAAATTTTAATGTAAGATATTCCATACAACATGACTTTCACAAAGTTTTATGCTCCTATATGATCAACTAAAATACAATGCAAAAACTTTATGCTAGATAATTAGCAGAAAAATAGATGCGAATCGTAATAATAACGTATTATGTGTTGTAACAAAATGACATTAAGCTGGAAAATTGATAAAATCTATAGGGAACAAAATTTATAAGTTCGTACTTAAACATATAACGACCTAGATAAACATTACTCAACAAATCAAGATCCATAATTTAGAAGAGCAACTTAGTAAATAATACGACAATCGGACAATGGATAGACCCACAAAATTCTAGTAAAACTTAAAAATTGTCGATCGATTGGATGTTAAATATATAATCTGAACAGTTTAAATATACTGTAATATATATGTACTCATAGGTTATTCTTTGCTGACCAAACAATGAATATCAGAATTCATAAGGTTTGATAAATATTGTATAGTTGAAGCTAGATCATGAGGATAATGTTAGAAACAAAACTTAAAGATTGCAGTATTCAAGAAAAGGGTCGAAAAACAAAAACTCATATCATGTTAATCCTCTTGACAAATCATCTTTTTACATATATGTCAATTTCTTATATTTTTCTCATTTATTTTTCCTATTAGTTATACTAACTCACCTCATCTTAATCCTAATTACTTTTTTTTAAAAGTATATCTCATTCACGGTATCACCGCACTCCGCAATTACGAAGTAGTGTCAATATTTTGCTTAATTGTCACTTTTTCTTCTATTTTTGTTTTCTTTAAGGATTTATATTTTTTATTATTTCTATTTCTATTATTATTATTATTATTATTTTATTTTATTATTATTATTATTATTATTATTATATTATTATTATTATATTATTATTATATTATTATTATTATATTATTATTATTATTATTATTATTATTGTTATTTATTACTTTTTATTTTTTATATAAAATCACTTTTATTAGAAATTAATAGGATTTACAAGAAATTAGTAGGAACCCGAGATACTATGGGCCCCACTTTCTAGCTATAGCAAAACTAATCATATTAGATTTGTTATAATTTAATATTATGTTTAATTAGTTATGCTTTAACATATTTGATATATATTATATATTCATAAATTATAATCTTATTATTTGTATCAGTCGTAATCTGACAGTTTTTTATAATATCTATGAATAATACTGTAACTATCAACGTACTTTTTATTCACGTTCTCGGTGAGTCCCGTACAACGTGTGAGTTAATCTAGTAATACATATACCCACAAATTTAATGTTTTTCCTGGTTGTATGCTAATTGTAAAAAGCCTTTAAAAGAATATCTATATTAAATATAAATTTTCTACTCTGTCTTGATTAAAAAAATGATTATTATTATAATAATTATTATTAGAGATCACTTTCATTAAAATTTACACAAAATTATTATTATTATCATTATTATTATTACAAATCTTTTCTTTTGTTGGATATAAAAGATATATTATATATAAAATCAAAATCTAAACAATAACAATATTTATTAAATTGGGTAAAGATTATCATATTATTATTATTTAATAAAGTTAAAGACACGTCACATTTTAAAATACTTCAATCCAGTTTTAATATATTGATAGAAGATATTGATATTGATGATAAAATGAACTTTTTAATAACTTTTTAGTTTTATATAGTGTTTTAAGTTTTAATTAGTCAAATGTCAATGACTTTTTTACTTTGTATATAGTTTGAAACATGAATACCTTTAGTCAATGACAAGTCTACGTGAAGTTTTAAAATATCTTTAGTTTTTCTTCTTTCCAACAATTATTGGTAAAATGTAAAAAAAATTTGACCACTAACAATACAATTTCTTTTTTCTTGGATTTATGAGTTGAAGTACGACTTACATTACAACAAATTATCATTTTTATACACTTTATTCAACGCACTTTGAAAAATGCATAAAATTTTGTTGAACTGTTCGCACTTATAAATATGTATAAAATGTCTACATCAGTAAACGCATAAGAATTCAAAAGTTTCACATTTAAAAGTGTGAAGAAAAATGTTCATGCTAATAATTAATTGTGTACAAGTTTTATATTTGTATGCACTTATAAGTGTGTAGATCATTTCTTCACGGGTAATTTCTATGCACTTTGTATAGAAATCACCCGTGAATAAATGATCTTTATGGTGCGTAGAAATCACCCGCGAAGAAATGATCTTTACATTTAAAAGCGCGTACAAATATAATATCGTGGTGGCGACGGTGTGGTGGCGGGGGCGACTGTTGATGGTGTAGGCAACGTCTAGTGGTGTAAATAACTGATATAAAAGTAATTGATTTAAATGGTTAATGGAGATATTTTAAAAGATAAATGATTGATAATGTAATTTAATCATTAATGTTAAGGTGATAATGTATGTGAAAATATTTAAGGGGTGTCAGTTGAAAATATTACATAGTATAGATAAGGGAGGACATTGTAGACATTTATCCCCATGTAGATGTTTTATTTTTTCAATAAGTAGTATAGATATGTTAAGAAAATACCAAATGGTACATGTCAGAGGGTTCCCATCTAATTACTCTTTTTTTTCTTGATATGCTAACAAAATTCTAAATTTTATTTTATCAAATTCACATTTATTCAAAGAACTATATTGTTAAGTTTTAAATATATGGAAATGAAAAATAAAAGAGTTAAAAAGAAAGGTAGAAAGGATTAAAATTATTTTATTTGTATTCTTTAGTTATATGGAATTTGAAAGAAAGGAAAGAATTCCTTTCAAATTACTTCTATTTTAAAAGAAGAAAAAAAAGAAACAAAAATTACCTATAATTTTTCTCTATAATCTTCTCATTTTATTCTTTTATGCTTTAAAAAATTAAAAATATATTTTATAATTTTCTTTCTACACTCATCTCACTTTATAGTTTTGGACTTCTAAATATCCGTATAAGTTTTGGAACGTTTAATTTCGTCGAAACTATCAAATAATTCTGTCAACATATTATTTCAATTTCCAATCACTGGGTTTAAAAGTAATACACGATGACATTGACAGGTGTGAAAACAATCTGGAAAGAGAAATTCACCCGAGCCTACGATATGTGAAAATTAAATATATGTGGTAATCTCATCAAATATATCTAGAGTAGGATTCGAACCGGGATCTAGTTAAATAAACTCTTCAAAAACCATGGTCATATTTAAATTATTAGAGTAAATTACACTTTTCGTCCCTGAAGTTGGCACGTTTTTCACTTTTGATCCCTAAAGTGAAAAAATTACAATTTTGACCTTAAACTTGGCCAATTTTTTCAATCGTGGTCCTTTGGCCAGACGGAGTTAAATTTTGGCCGTTAACGTCACACCCGAGGGACTAAAAGTGAAAAACGTGCCAACTTTAGGGACGGAAAATGTAATTCATTCTTCCATTCATCTTCTCCAACAAGATTCCGGCCTCCGGTCATCTTCTCCGATGGACTCACAAACTTATTATTTACACCCAATGACCAACTCCATTTCTAGCTAGCCATTGACCGACGAAAAGTGGTTGCTCCCTCTCTCTTTATCACTCTTTCTTGCCACTTCCATGATACGTTGTCGTTTTCATGTTTGAGCCAATGATTTCTAAACTCCCCATTCATCTATCAATCAACAACCCTTCAAAATTATATATTATGTGCTCTATCATCTGCTGCTGGTGCTCAATTATATTCATATATATATTTATATTTCTATCTGGCTGGCTGGTTTGATGTTGAATGTACATTACTGGCAATGATGATACTTATCTGCAATTCGGGCATAAATTGGATAACGGGTGAATTCGGGCCGTATCTTGGTTGACTGACTGTAAAGTTTTGGTTGTAAACAAAAATCCACTCGTACGTATGAAATTTGATATCGTATCATTTGAGTAAATGATTTTGTTTGTGGTTTAGATTTGGATTGAAAGTCGAGTTTTTATTAGGTATCATCGGAAAATAAATGTCTAGTCGGAAAATTCCATCGGAAAAGATGATCGGAGAAGATGACCGGAAAAAAAAGAATGGAAGAATAAATTTATTTGTATGATTTTTATTTTTCGTCGGTCAATGGCTAGCTAGAAATGGAGTTGATCATTGGGTGTAAATAATAAGTCTGTGAGTCCATCGGAGAAGATGACCGGAGGCCGGAATCTTGTTGGAGAAGATGAATAGAAGAATGAATTACATTTTCCGTCCCTAAAGTTGGCACGTTTTTCACTTTTAGTCCCTCGGGTGTAACGTTAACGGCCAAAATTTAACTCCGTCTGGCCAAGGACCACGATTGAAAAAATTGGCCAAGTTTAAGGTCAAAATTGTAATTTTTTCACTTTAGGGATCAAAAGTGAAAAACGTGCCAAATTTAGCGACGAAAAGTATAATTTACTCTATATTTTATTGCTAAGTGCAATAAAAGATGTTTGGAAAAAAATTTATGTAATAAGTTAATGATTTTTGAAATTGTATAAGATGACAAAATGAATAATAACAATTAACAATTTAGAAAATTTGGAACAGTTTAGAAAAATTGCATTGTTTCTGATTTTGCCGTGTGATAGGAAAAAAAAATAAGAAGTGACAAAGCTTACCCAATAATCGAACGAGATGTTTATGTCTTAAACGATTAATAATCGTAAGTTCAGCCAAGAAATCATCTTCACCCTTTAGACTTTCCCTAGAAAACCATTTCACGGCGACTTCCACGGTTTTGTTGTTATCTTCCTGCACCACGCCCTTATAAACCACCCCGTAACCCCCTTGCCCCAACTTCCTGTTATCATCGAAGTTATTTGTCGCTTTCTTTAGCTCCCGGAACTCGTATTCCTTTGGCATCCCAGGCAACGCCCTCAACCGGCTTAAAATATTTGATTGGAACCTAATTAACAATCTCTTCTTGTAAAAATAGTAACCAATAGTTGTAGCTGAGGCAATCAAACCCAACGCCAGTAGTAATGAAATCCCAACAGTAAGCAATATCCTCGGAGTGTGACTCTTCCGTCTTGGAAAGTTAAAATTAATAACCTGTTAAACAAAGTAAAATAGTCATTTAGCTTATGTATCTATATATCTATATCTATTAATATCTAATAGAAATTAAACAAAATAAGTCATATACATTGTACGAAGCTTGTTATGTTTTGTGTCAATTGCAAGTATTTAAACATGTTACATTTTTCTTCATTATTACAGTTTAACCGTGTATAATTAAGTTTATATATTTGCACAAGTTTAACCGTATTTTTTTTTCTTTAAATAAATGTCACATACCGAAATATTCCATCGTAGAACGGAGTTGAACTGAACAAAATCTCCAGTAGAAGCTGCAATCCCAAAATACGAATTCTGATAAACAGTTTTCCTAAGATCAAGTCCATATTCGATAATAGGCAATCTGGGCATAGGTGGAGTAGTTGGAGAGTCTTTTTGGGCTTGATCCGCAATATAAACACGAATAACTTTCTCCACACCATCATACTGAATCAAAACATTATGAAGCCCAAGATCCGGACCAGGAGCCAAAGTAACATTAACTTGTGACAATGGTTCAGAAACAACAGATCGAATGGAATGAATATTAAGACAATATGATTATCATTAATATCAAACGATTGTTTCACAGTATCAAGTTCAACAGCCACGATCCCATTAGTCGTTTGATTGTCGGTTGTTTGATTAGTCAAACCAAGATACTGACCATGGTTGTTTGGTGGGATATCTATTGTGGGTGCGATCAAAAAAGCTAGACCTTCACCGGGTGTGCCGTTAGCCGGTTGAGGATACATATTAACAAGAAAAGATGTATTAAACGAACCTACGGTTGAGTTAGTACGTATTAGCTGATCCATCCCAAAGTTGGAATTGTTGCTTTAACATGACTCGACCAGATTGGTTCTTAAGGCTATATATTCCGAGGTTCCCGGTGTCAGGGGTTATTTGTAATGCGTCTTGGCTGACTTTCGCATAGTTTAGGAACTCGAGTTCAGAGTAGGCTTGTTCTAAGTCGGTTCTGAAGAAAAAATGGAAGGATCTTTCCCAAATTTCCAAGTTATTGGCAGTTGAGGAGAAGAAGAAGAAAAGAAAGAAAAGTGAGATTATGGCAGTTCTTGTTGTTACTCCCATTTCATGTATTGGTGTGTGAGTAGTGTTTAGGGTTTGTGAAAATTATTAATTTGTATAGGGAGAGAGGATAAGAAATGAAAGATGCAAAGTAATGAATAATCTCAAGACGTTGAATGCACTAGAAGTCGAGGATGGGGAGGTGGTACGTATATTACCTAGTGGTTACTCGGAAACTGCCATTACCGTGAAGGTTTAGATAATGTTTGATTAATATTATTACGAGCATTTTTATTCTTTTCAACTTTGCATGGGATATATATTTCTTACTTGAAGGTTTAGATAATGTTATAAAGTTTCTTCAAACCATGGGATAATAAAACTTTCGTGTTTTCATTTACATTAAACTAGCTTATATCCGTGCATATAACATTAACAAATTTATCGTTGATAAATAGCTAGAGACGAAAACAAATATACCGTATATATCAAAGATAAATGATATGATTTGAAGTCATGGGGGGCTTAGGCATAGGGCAAAGTGGACAACCGTCCGAGGTCCGGTTTTTTAGGGGCCCATATTTTTAAATTTCATATATACATATATGTGTAAAATTATATTCTATATAGTGTCTATATTTTTGTTAATAAACTATTAGCATTTGGATTGATGGTTAAGACGTTAGGTACAAACATATTTTGGTTTTTAGCTCCCTATGTCAAATTCGTTGTTCTTAGCTTAGGGGTCTTTCTTCAAGCTTGTCCTAGACCCAAGTTTTCTTAGAGCCGATCATGTTTGAAGTTAACATCGGTTCACTATTATTTTGAAGAAATTCATATAAAATAAAATTATTGTACCAATTTCATGTGGGTATAATCTACATGAATCAATACCGCAATATAATGAAAGGGATAAAAAAAAAACTCTACCTTGTGACACGATGTCACACCCCGTCAGATACGTAAACGCGGGGTGGAGAGACATTAGATTTGAGTGATACCATGAATATCTATAGGTTACCACATCTTGTAACTTTTATACAACTTAGTCAACACTTGGTATCAGGTTATGAGCACATGTTTCTATAATGAATGCATATTTATTAATGATAATTTGAAACCGATTGTTTGTGTACCGGTTCCATGCTTTGAGATACTTTGTGTAGATAGAATAGTTGCAAGCATTCAGGTGAGTATCGTAGTCCTTAATTTATGTGTTTTCTCAGGGTGAAATGATTACACGATTTCTAGTGCCGTATGATTATTATGTTCTTCGTTATACATAGATTGTACTATGCTGTATAGTTTTATATTTCTGTATGAGGTATACCATAAGGGCACTATATTCTATGTGGATCTATCTGTGTGGTTCTATTATACGATCATTAGTAAGTCTAGAGTTGGTTTTTCTGTGTGGAACTATTATGGTATCTTGCATCGGCAAAACTTAATATATCTTAAAACCTACGAATTTGCCAATTATTGTGTTGACGCTTTAATTGAATCTCCTTTCTCGTTGTCAACTGAATCGAGTTAGAGGTGGCTAAGGAGTAGTAGCATGGTGGCTTGTAGCAGACTTCGGACTTTAGCATTCGTGGTTGCATTACATATCTATCTTATGTTTCTGATTATGTTTAGAGATGACATTATGCCTGACTTTCATCCCTGTGTAGGAGTTGATCTATGCTTATATTTCCTTTCGGATTTCTTGTGGGATACTTGTGTTATCTTAATTGGAAATTGCTATTTTATGAAATCATGTAATTACTCTATGTAACATCCATACGCCTGTGTGCTTATCGTTGCATCCCATGTTTCCACCTAGACGGGGTGTGTCAGATCCCTACTATTAAATTGGGTTTTTTTGGTGTTTTAAAAATACAGAATTCTCTGTCATTTGCCTTCTATACGAACCCGCATTTACAGTGACAGATTTAGGAATGAAAATCACGTGTGTCTAAATTTTGTTTGGGCAATTTTTTTTTTCCGTACGTATTTAGTAATGGGCCAGGTCCACGAGACATCATATATATATTAAATCGAATTTTTTTCACAAATCGAGTTTTTTCACAACGTACCCATTAACAATTAAGATCACTATCTTAACTCAACTTTTATTACGACCACTATCTTAACTATGAAGAAATGATGGATTTTTATTATTGTACAATCTTATTATAGGAATTGAATCTTGATAAATCTTGTTTGGTTCCTCCTTCCTTCCGATTTCAAGCTTCCTCCCACGACCATCCATGTTAAATTAGTTGTTGGGGTATTATTATTACAACATAGCACTACTCGAAAAAATATTTTGATAAATTTAGTGTTTTAAAGATTAGAGATTTTGAAGTAGAAATGAAAAAGGAATGACTAAAACTCTAAAAATTTGGTGGTATACCACTAATAAACCATTAGGATTAGAAGAATAACTCATGTATCTTTCTCAATAGTTATATTTTATAGCTAATGTATCTAGGAACAAAAAGTACGTGTATCTAATTATAATTCATCTACTTCAAATGTTTTAAAGACTTACTTTATAATTTACCTAGGTCTAAACTTTTAGATAACAAGTGTCCAATCATAATTTTCTATATTTTTGCTAAAAAAATTTCCGATCTAACATTGGTCCATGTACCTAGTTTGCTACTAAATGGAACCGCCCTTGCGCATTTAGTCTGTGTTTCAACGGTTCAATGTATTGGGATCTATCACCACAAACAAAGAAATCAACACGAATAACCAATAATAAGGTAAACAAGAAAAACAAACGACATAAAGACTTACTTAGTTTAACTCAATGAGTCTAATCCATTACCACAAATATCACAACTTCAAATTTTTGGTACTTCAAATATCACTACCACAAATAAATGAGCCCGGCCGCAGAACAAAGTTTTGAAAAGGTATTCGAGTTTTAGGCTTTTAGCCAGTAACGATTATATGATCCTAGCCCAAATTTACCACTAGAGGTGACAGGTCTCAATTCTTTTACAACCTAGCTTGTCTGATTATAGTGATTCGGCCAAGATACCTTATAAATTGACCTCATTGTATAAAAAAAAACCCATCGGAATCATCTTATTGTATTGTGATTTAATAACATCAATAGAGAATTAGTTAATAAACTCAGTTTCCAGGTGCAAGGATTTTAATGCGTTAATGGCCTGTCTGCATGAAGCAAATAATCCTTTGACCTTTGTCTTACAAACATGCTGTCAAAGCAGTTTTCTATATGCTAGAAATTGTAGCTGGCTACCCATTACGGAGTAATTCATTAAATCATCTACAACTGCTGCAGTTCTATACTTTGTTGTGTTCAAAGATAAAATATGTCAGGATACGCCGGCTAATACAAAGGAGACGAGAAATGCCTTATTTTGGGATTTTTCAGTTTTGCAGTGTTCTTTGCCCATCAAATTTTGCCGGAAACAACACAGAAAACCTTAATTGAACTTGATTATCAAATAATGACATCCTTTCTAATTTTATACGCGTAGTTAATAGACGTATTATGATACATGATATAGGAGAAGTTACCCATTTCTAATTTTACCAAAAAGCTACCGGAATGATGAATTTGAAAATAGGTATCCTATCTGTATGTGTATTCAATTAGTCGAAGAAATCAAAAATAAATTCCTTTATCATAAATCCATTAACAAGCACTATACATCTTCTTTTTAACTCGAGTTGAACTATGAATAATCCAATAAACAAACCACTCAAATACCAAAGGCAATGTCTTATCATATAGATTAGAAAGAATGTTACCAAAATCAAATCTGAATCAAAATTCGCTTTTTAGAACCCGGACCAGGTCTGACTATCCGGGCCTTCAGTGACTCCCATTTGGATCCATACCCGAACCCTTGTCCATATCCAAACCCGACTCCAACGCCGCACCCAATTCCAAACCCAAACGCAACCCTGAAATGATTCCAAGCCGAACCACCAAACCCCATTCCACCAACCAAGCCCAACCCGAATCCAGCCCCGCACCCGACTCCCGCACCAGCTCCAGGGCCCAGAACCGAGTCTTTTAATTCAGGTGCGGTTACGTTGATGAAATCAGTCATTGAGTAAGTTTTTTGGGTTTCGGTGGTTAGCTTTAATCCTTTGAATTTCCATAATGGTGGGTCTTGGTTTTTCTTGCTGTTTTGTACCCCATTTATGTATGTTTTTGGATTCATTTCATTGATTTCGACTATGATCCAATTATTGAAAGAATTTCTTTTTTTTGTTCGAGAGAGAGTTCGAGTAAGGTAGTGGTGGATAAGGTTTGATCGTGAAATATAGTATTTGACTATGTATCAAACTAGTTTTTTATCCGGGCATTGCCCCGAATACTTAGCGATACGTAAAATTTGTAACACGTATAAGATGGTTTATACATATAATGATTTAAACGATAAACGTATAAGCCTAAAAGTTTGTGGTAAAAGTTAAAAGCTTTGAAAGTTTAAGCAAAGTTTGTGCCAAAAATAAGAAAATAAAAAATTATGTGATAAAAATGAAAAAAAGTACTGTAGTATCTGTTTATAAATATAATATAAAACTAGTTTTTTCTCCCGGGCGTTGCCCCGGGAGACATTACGTAACATCTACACATGTGGAAAAAAATTATATAAAATGAAATTTTCGTGGCAAAAGTTAAAAAGTGAAAAGTTATGTGGTCAAAAGTAAAGAAAATGAAACTTTGGTGGTTGAAGTTGAAAATTTTGAAGTTATGTGGTAAATAGTTAAGAATATGAAATTTTGTTGACAAAAGGAAAAAATCGAAAAGTTATGTGGTGAAAAGTAAGGAAAATAAAACTTTCGTAAAAAAGGTTACAAAATTGAAAGTTATGTGGCGAAAACACAAAGTTATATGGTAAAAAGTAAAAATAAAATAAAACTTTGGTGACTGAACTTCAAATATTTAAAGTTATGTGGTAAAAAGTTAAGAAAATAAAACTTCGTTGACAAAAGTTAAAATTCCAAAAGTTATGTGGTAAAAAGTAAGAGAATGAAACTTTCCTGGCAAAAGTTGAAAAAATAAAAGTATAAAAAGTAAATAAAACAAAACTTTTTGTTGGAATTCGTCTGGCCAAGACACATATTAAATTGACGTGGCTAGTACGTGATGATCCAAGTCGGGTCATACCTAATAACAAGCTAGACAAACACTTATGGTATTTATTTATATGATTTGATTTTAAATAAATATCAATACTTGAAACATTTAGAAAGTGGGTTTCTAAATAATTGTACTTGAGATATGTAAATAAATTATATGGATGATTTATTTTGAGAGAAATGTCAATATGTTTATTTGGAAAAATAAACACTTATGTGTGTTGTATATAATATGTAATATGTTACATAAGATATGTAACAAGTTATGTTGCATTTTATATACAAAATGTACAAGTAAATGGTTTATAAAATTTGGACACAAAATTTGTTTGTGACCACCCCTTGGGGCCGGCCCCCTTCCCCCCCCATGTGCCTTTGAAGTAATTTTGTTCTACTTATAGCACATGGGGTGATGTATTGAACACACTACACACACAACACTCAACATAGAGTGTATCACTCTTACACTCAAGAGTAAGAACTCTCTCAACTTTCTCAAGAGCAAAAACCTCTTCTTTTCTCTCTTGGTAATTTCGGCATCAAGGAGGACAAAAGGGAAGGGTTTTTCAAGTTTAAATCCTAGCACATTTGGGTGTTTATTGATAGTTTGGGGTATACTAGCTTGAGGTTCTTCTAGGTTGAAGACTTGCCACTTCAAGATCATCATCTCCTTCATATCAACCTTCTCATAAGCTTGGAAGAAGGTAGTCTTCTAAAACACCCTATGGTTGAAGTTTTGTATGTATGTTATTCATATACATGGATCCTTATTGTTTGGGTTTTCTTTTAAAAGTTAAACTTTGGTTTTAACCACATATAACACATTGAAATGGTTCAATTTTCCGCTGCGTTTTAATATTATAAGGATAATATTACTTTGATAAAAACCCAAAAATCCTAACAATGGCATCTAGAGCCGGTTATATGGATACATACATCAAAAGTTGATATTTTGTTTGGACAAAATCCAATGTTTTGGCCATTTTGGTTATGGCCGAAATTAATACACAAAAAAGGAGGTTCCTTTTTTCTTGTGTATTTTAGTGTCACAACTTAGCCAAGAGACCTTGTGATTGTTTGTGATTTGTGGATGTGTTTGTATTTTATTTAATTATTAAATGGTTGTAATAGTTAAATAGGATTTTCTTCATTCATTTGGTTATGTAATCTATTTATTTCATTTGGTATGTAATAAGTAGATTAATTGCATTTTTTCTTGTAAATGTAATCTCCAAGAAAGCATCAAAAGGTTTGGGGCTGAAGTTGGAGGCCTAATGAAGAGACCCGTAAGTTCCCACTGCGGCGCAGTGGGGGATTATGCAGCCGAAGACAGTGAGTTCCCACTGCGGCGCAGTGGGAGTATGTCAAACCCACTGCGGCGCAGTGGGGGATTATGCAGCTGAAGACAGTGAGTTCCCACTGCGGCGCAGTGGGAGTATGTCAAACCCACTGCGGCGCAGTGGGGGATTATGCAGCTGAAGACAGTGAGTTCCCACTGCGGCGCAGTGGGGGATATGCCTGAAGAAGTGATCCCACTGCGGCGCAGTGGGTTATCAAAACAAGAAAAGTGAAGAAAGACATTCATATCACATCACAAAAGGTTACTTGAAGCATTTGGATGCAAGATCAAGTGGGAGCTCAACTAACACAAAATTTTGTGTTACTTTGTCCCTTAGGTTGAGACCTTTGACCCACTTGTTTCGGCTAACAAGTGTGGTCAAAATAGTTGGCTAATGTTGTGCACTTATTATTATGTTTGTCATGTTTGTATGGTTGTTTATTATTTTGTCATGTGGATGCTTAAAAACCAACAAACTAAAAGACACACATAAAGATTAAAATTGGTTTTAATATTGACATTAACTTGGTAAATTAAAATGGGTTTTATTAAAAGTTAATGGTCACAGTTATAAAAATGGATTTTATAAAAAGAACCTTGAAATTTGGATTTCAAAATTCATTATGGTACATAGTTTTTAACTAGAATATAAAAACTCAAACGACCCTTTAAAAACAAGTTAAACGCCATCCTTTTATACAACACTTAATTATTTGGGAACTCTTTGTAGGATAAAGGTCACCTAACTACTTTGAGGGAACTTATAAGTTAAGGTAAATTTATTGTACTTATGGGATAAAGGTCACCTAACCACTAGTATAGATAAATTTACATGTGTGTATAAGTAGGACAACTTGATTTGGAAACCATGTGATTAGGGTCACCGAAGCATGGTAACCAAAGGCGTTGATGGGATTAAACATGCCAACTTAATATGAGATATTAAACCGGTCCCATACCACTAGAAATTGTAAGGTGTTGCAATTGTCAAACGTTGACTACCTTGTTAATTTAGATCATGGGATAAAGGTCACCTAACCATCATTTAAATGTAACGTTGGATTCTAGATTTTAATTATTAATTGTCCATGAGACATAAAAGGGTATTAACAATTAAAATTTATATTTGATATCGAAAATACTAATAAAGAACTTTGTTAATCTTGTAGATGGCCGCTAACAACGCTATAAACCCCAACCAAAACGTCCATAATTTTTCACTAAGATCCATCCTTGAAAAGGATCGTCTAAACCAAAACAACTTTGTGGATTGGTTTCGTAACTTGAGAATTGTTCTTAGGCACGAAAAGAAATCCTATGTGTTAGACGATCCTATTCCTGATGAGCCCGAAGAAACTGAAGTTGAAGCCTATAATGATTGGGTTAAGTATGTCGAGGACTCCGTGCAAGTTAGTTGCATAATGTTAGCGAGTATGACTCCCGAACTCCAAAAGGAGTTCGAAAACCATGGGGCCTACGACATGATTACCCAACTCAAGGAAATGTTCCAACAAAAGGCAAGGGTTGAGCGCTTCGAAACGGTTCGAGCACTTCATGCATGTCGCATGGATGATTCACAATCCGTCTCAACTTATGTTCTTAAAATGAAAAGCTATATTGATCGCCTCGAAAGGCTAAATTGTCCCGTTTCAAATGAGCTAGCTACGGATATGATCCTTAACTCATTATCTAAGAGATTTGAAACCTTTGTGTTAAATTATAACATGAACGGATGGGACAAGACCGTTTCCGAGCTCCATGGGATGCTCAAAACGGCCGAGGCTAGTATGGGAAGAAAAGTTCAACCCGTTCTCATGATCAATGAAGGCGGAAACAAAAGGGCTAACTCCGGACCCAAGGCAAATGTTGCTAAGGGAAAGGGTAACAACAAAAGGAATTTCAAAGGCAAAGGAAAGGGAAAAATGGATACTCCAAAAGCGAAGAAGCAAAAGGTTGCTGTCAATGACCCATGCTTTGAGTGTGGGGAGGTAGGACATTGGAAACGTAATTGTCCAACCTATCTCAAAGAGTTAAAAGCTAAGAGGGATGCAGGGCAAACCTCAGGTACAATATTTATGATATATATTGAGCTTAATACTGTTCTTTCTTACATATGGGTATTGGATACCGGATGTGGAACTCATATTTGTAATATGTTACAGGGGTTCAGAAGAAAGAAGCACATCAAGAAGGGAGACATTAGTCTCTTTATGGGCAATGGTGCATTGGTGCATGTTGAAGCCCAAGGAGACTATCTTTTGAAACTTCCAAATGGTTTGGAAATTGTATTGAACAATGTTTTGTATGCACCTAGTTTGACTAGGAGTATTATTTCTGTTTCCCGTTTAAGACATGTTGGATATGATTTTAATTTTGTTAACAATGATATCCATGTTTCTATGAATGATGTATTTTATTTTAAAGCTATGCCTTTAAATGGTATTTATGAATTAGTTCATGAAAACACAACATATGATAACTCAATGTACCAAGCTACCACCAAGAAACTTAAATTAGATTTAAGTGAAACCTATATTTGGCATTGTCGTCTTGGCCATATAAATAAGAATCGCATACTAACACTTCAAAAGAATGGTCTTTTGAAAACAAAATCAAATGATTCATTTAATGTATGTGAATCTTGTTTACAAGGCAAGATGACTAAAGCTCCTTTCAAAGACACTAATGAAAGGGCAAAAGATTTATTAGGTATCATACATTCGGATGTATGTGGTCCTTTTAAGCCAATGACTAGGAATGGTGAAAGATACTTCATTACATTCACCGATGACTATAGTCGTTACGGTTATGTATACTTATTAAAACATAAGAGTGAAGCTTTTGAAATGTTCAAAATTTTCAAGAATGAAGTAGAAAACCAACTCAGTAAGTCAATAAAAATTCTTCGTTCTGATAGAGGAGGTGAATACCTAAGTGATGCTTTTCAAGATCATCTTAGAAGTTGTGGGATTATCTCACAACTAACTCCACCTGGAACACCACAACATAATGGTGTGTCTGAAAGGAGGAATCGAACTCTATTAGATATGGTTCGTTCCATGATGAGTAAAAGCTCACTACCTCTATCATTTTGGGATATGCCATAATCTCTGCTGCCCGAATTTTAAATATGGCTCCCACCAAGAAAGTGGAGAAAACACCTTTTGAAATATGGCATGGAAGAGTTCCATCTTTGTCATATTTAAAGGTATGGGGTTGTGAGGCTTATGTAAGACATGATGCCTCAAACAAATTAGAACCCCGATCCACTAAATGTATCTTTGTAGGATATCCTAAAGATGATTTGGGATATTATTTCTACAATCCTAATGAGCAAAATGTATTTGTTGCTCGAAAGGCTGAGTTCTTGGAAACTAAATTCCTTATGGAAGGAACTAGTTCCAGAACAATGGAACTTGAAGAAGATCAAGAACCACTGACAGATACACACTTGGGTGACACTAGCATTCAACAAAAGGATGTTGAAGATGATCAAAGGGTTGATCAAGACACACAAAACGTTCGTAGATCTGGTAGAGCTATTTATCCACCTGAGAGATATGGATTTCTCGTGGATGAATGCTATATGGTAGTTTCTGATGAACCTACCACCTACCATGATGCAATGTCCAAATCAGATTCGGACAAATGGCTAGAGGCCATGAACGCTGAGATGCAATCCATGTATGACAACCAAGTTTGGGAATTGGTTGTTGAACCTCCTAATTCCAAAGTAGTTGGAAGTAAATGGGTGTTCAAATTAAAACACGATATGCATGGAAACTTGCTTACTTATAAAGCTAGACTTGTAGCAAAAGGTTTCACTCAAACTCGAGGGGTCGACTATGATGAAACTTTTTCGCCTGTGGCAATGCTAAAGTCTATTAGGATATTATTTGCCATAGCCGCACATTATGACTATGAGATATGGCAAATGGATGTCAAAACCGCTTTTCTAAATGGATATCTTGAGGAAGATGTCTATATGGATCAGCCTGAAGGTTTTGTCGATCCAAAACATCCTAATAAAGTATGCAAGTTAAAGAAATCAATCTATGGATTGAAACAAGCATCAAGAAGCTGGAATCGTCGTTTTGATGAAGAAGTCAAGAAATTTGGCTTCATCAAAAACGCTGATGAAGCTTGTGTGTATAAGAAGGCTAGTGGGAGCATCATTACTTTTCTAGTATTATATGTCGATGACATTCTACTATTTGGAAATGACATTCCAACCTTGGAAGGTGTAAAAGCCTGGCTTGGAAGTTGCTTTTCCATTAAGGATCTTGGTGAAGCCGCCTATATTTTGGGAATAAGGATCTATAGGGATAGATCAAGGCGCTTAATAGGTTTGAATCAAAGTGCATACATAGACAAAATCTTGAAAAGGTTCAAGATGGAAAACTCTAAGAAAGGTTTGGTACCTATTCAAAGAGGAACTATATTGAGTACTTCTCAATCTCCTAGCTCAAAAGTTGAGCAAGAGAGAATGAGTGGAATCCCATATGCATCTGCTATAGGATCCATCATGTATGCTATGATATGCACGAGACCGGACGTGTCATGCGCTTTAAGCATGACAAGTAGATACCAGCAAAATCCAGGAGATAGTCATTGGATGGCTGTCAAATATATATTGAAATATCTTAGAAACACTAAAGATATGTTCTTAATATATGGATCTGGTGAGGAGGAACTCGTTGTAAAGGGTTACACGGATGCGAGTTTCCAAACTGATCGAGATGATTCTCGATCACAATCGGGGTACATATTCATTCTAAACGGAGGAGCTGTTTCATGGAAAAGCTCAAAGCAGGATGTGGTTGCGTTGTCCACTACAGAGTCTGAATACATCGCCGCTTCTTTAGCAGCACAAGAAGCTGCATGGTTGAAGAAATTCATTGCCGATCTAGGGGTTGTTCCTTCCATTCAAGAACCCCTAGAAATTCTTTGTGATAACGAGGGCGCGATTGCTCAAATCAAGGAGCCTCGTGCACATCAAAAGACTAGGCACATTGAGCGGAGATTCAACTACATAAGGGATGAAGTTGAAAAGGGAAAGATATGTATTCACAAAGTTCACACCGATCAAAATGTTGCGGATCCACTCACGAAGCTCCTTGAAAGGCCTAAGCATGAGAGTCATACTTGTGCCATGGGACTTCGATATTCTAGTGATTGGATTTGATCTATTTTATGTATTTGGATATCGGAACACCTGTAGTTGTTAACACATTTATATGAGTATTGGTATTTTGCATTTAAATTGTGTTATGTTCCATTTTTGCATGTTTAAATCCATGAATAAGTTAATTATTCTAAATGTCCATAGTCAATCATATTTGTGGGAACAAATATGAATGTAAGATTATTATGAACTTGGATTGGTAGATATTCAAAAGGTTTTGAATATAGAGCAAAGTGTTGCTACCAAGGTTCATAGATATTTGTGGGATACAAATATTGGACTGACCTGCAATCAAGCATTACTACATGGAATCTCTGTGATTGATCATAAGTAATCTTGAGTTAAAAGGCGAATATCATTGTATCCTCAGACCTGAGATACATATTGGGTCTTGATATTCACTGAATATTATACTTTGACTTAGCTCTTCGCTGTTCTGAAACATGGCAGTACATAAGACTAAGCTCAGGTATGATATAAGGTGATTGTGAAAGACGTATGTAGTCGAGATGGAATTTGTCCCTCTTATTCGTTGAGAGTAAGATGTCTAAGGCCTGCTACAAAGTTAAATCAATGGAGAATGATCACTCTGTGTCTCTAAGATTTAACATGACATCTGTGACAAAAGGATAAATGATCGATTCACCTAAATCATTTCAAGTAAGGGACTTGAAGAGGATGATGTTATTGAATGGCACTTCGTCATACGTATTAGGGGTAGCAAACCGTTGTTAGGCGGTATTTGCTGCTTGCGTCAATCTTCTATGAATCTTGTGCAAGTGGGAGATTGTTGGAATTCGTCTGCCCAAGACACATATTAAATTGACGTGGCTAGTACGTGATGATCCAAGTCGGGTCATACCCAATAACAAGCTAGACAAACACTTATGGTATTTATTTATATGATTTGATTTTAAATAAATATCAATACTTGAAACATTTAGAAAGTGGGTTTCTAAATAATTGTACTTGAGATATGTAAATAAATTATATGGATGATTTATTTTGAGAGAAATGTCAATATGTTTATTTGGAAAAATAAACACTTATGTGTGTTGTATATAATATGTAATATGTTACATAAGATATGTAACAAGTTATGTTGCATTTTATATACAAAATGTACAAGTAAATGGTTTATAAAATTTGGACACAAAATTTGTTTGTGACCACCCCTTGGGGCCGGCCCCCTTCCCCCCCCATGTGCCTTTGAAGTAATTTTGTTCTACTTATAGCACATGGGGTGATGTATTGAACACACTACACACACAACACTCAACATAGAGTGTATCACTCTTACACTCAAGAGTAAGAACTCTCTCAACTTTCTCAAGAGCAAAAACCTCTTCTTTTCTCTCTTGGTAATTTCGGCATCAAGGAGGACAAAAGGGAAGGGTTTTTCAAGTTTAAATCCTAGCACATTTGGGTGTTTATTGATAGTTTGGGGTATACTAGCTTGAGGTTCTTCTAGGTTGAAGACTTGCCACTTCAAGATCATCATCTCCTTCATATCAACCTTCTCATAAGCTTGGAAGAAGGTAGTCTTCTAAAACACCCTATGGTTGAAGTTTTGTATGTATGTTATTCATATACATGGATCCTTATTGTTTGGATTTTCTTTTAAAAGTTAAACTTTGGTTTTAACCACATATAACACATTGAAATGGTTCAATTTTCCGCTGCGTTTTAATATTATAAGGATAATATTACTTTGATAAAAACCCAAAAATCCTAACACTTTTGTGTGAAAAGTGGAAGAAACGAAAGTGATGTGGCAAAAAGTAAAAAGATGAAAACTTTAGTAAATTTATGTGATAAAAAGTAAAGAGAATGAAACTTTCGTGACAAAAGTTATAACAACAAAATTTTAAAAAGTAAATAACACAAAAATTTCTTGCAAGAAGTAAAAGAAATAAAATTTATGTGACAAAAAGTAAAAGTTTAAAAGTTTCTGTGATAAAAAGTAAAAAGAATGAAGTTTCGTGGCAAAAATTAGAAAAACGAAAGTTTAAAAACAAAATAAACAAAACTTTTGTGCCAAAAGTAAAAGAAATAAAATTTATGTGACAAAAAGTAAAAAGTTAAAAGTTTCCGTGATAAAAAGTAAAGAGAATGAAACTTTCGTGGCAAAAGTTAGAAATACATATGTTTAAAAGTTAAATAAAACCAAACTTTCGTGCTAAAAGTAAAAGAAATTAAAGTTATGTAACAAAAAGTAAAAGGGCGAAAACTTTAGTAAATTTATGTGATAAAAAGTAAAGAGAATGAAACTTTCGTGGCAAAAGTTAGAAAAACGAAAGTTTAAAAACTAAATAAAACCAAACTTTTGTGCCAAAAGTAAACGAAATAAAGTTATGTGACCAAAAGTAAAAGAAATTAAAGTTATGTGACAAAAAGTAAAAGGTTAAAGTTTCTGTGATCAAAAGTGAAGAGAATGAAACTTTCGTGGCAAAAGTTAGAAAAACGAAAGTTTAAAAACTAAATAAAACCAAACTTTTGTGCCAAAAGTAAACGAAATTAAAGTTATGTGATAAAAAGTAAAAAGGTTAAAAGTTCGTGGCAGATTTGTGAAACAATCCAAGTTTTGTTGTTGTACCTTATGCATCCCTATTTGTACATTTAAGGACCAAATGTGAACAAAGGTAAAGTTTGTTGGGAAAAAACAAAGAATCCTTAAACTTTTGTGGTAACATTTAAAAAAAGGAAAAGTATACTGTAGTTTTTCAAACTTAAATTGTTATATATTATAATAATAATAATTGTCGATACAGATTTGAACGAATAGAAGAAAGAAATGTATCTTCTAGCCCATTGTGGCTCATGGGCCTTGATTAATTGGAACTCTAGCCCACTTGATTAATTTTAAGTAGGACATTTGGACAATCGGATATATGTTAAAGGATCAAATATTTTCTCGAAAAATAAAAAGTAACGATATTCTTTTGAAAAATTGTTTTCCAATTTGTATAAAAATTCCCGGGTTTAGGGGGCGTTTAGGGGACATTTTCATCTTCCAAGAAAGGTCTCGAGTTCGAACCTTGGTAGGTTCTCCTCGACGGTATTTTCCAATTAAGGAGGTGGTATGGTGAGAAAGGTTATTTAAAATCCGCTTAGTGCGGGACCCTTTCGTTGTGCGATTAGCACACATCATACGCGTCTGAGATAAAATTCACTTGTCAAAAAAAAAGAAAACTTAAGCAAATCATACTTTTTCAAAATAGATTTTCAAATATACAGAAAACAAATTTTTTACTTTTCAATGAAAAATTATAAAACATTTTTTTTTATTGTTTTCATATTTCATTAACTTTAGAATCCTTAAATTACATTAATTCTTCTCTTAAACACACGTTCCTGTCCTCTGTCAACAACAATTTATAAGGTGCACAACAAATATAAAAAAAGATAAATCGTGTAACATTAAATTATGAGGCCGTAATTTGAAACTATGATTTCTTTTTATTTGTTGTATATTTTCACTACTAAACTATCATTATAAGAATGACTTATTAGCTTAAATAACAACGGTGTATGTGCGCACCTGTGTATGTATGTGATGACTAATTGACTATATCCTATTCAGATTTTTTGTTTGTCCATGTCTAGATTTATACAGATTCTATTATAGATTCAATTGCAGATTTATGTTGTTAGCGTGCTTTTCAAATATGCGTTGAATCTTATCAACTGATTCTAGAGGTAATCTGGAATGTCATTTTGTATTGTGTGTGCACGACAAAAGAAACCGGAAATAACTTGAAAACAAAACTAATGTAGTTGAAAGATTAAGCTCACAAACAGCTAAAAGTTAAATGTGTAAACAATACTGACCTTTATATGGATAATTTAAAGAAGAGTAAATTACACTTTTCGTCCCTAAAGTTGGAACGTTTTTCACTTTTGATCCCTAAACTTTAAAAATTACAATTTTGACCTTAAAGTTGGCCAATTTTTTCAATAATCGTCCTTTGGCCATACGGCGTTAAAAAATGGCCGTTAACGTGCGCACGTGCGAGACACGTGAGGGCACTAATGTAATTTCACCTTACACCGAGGGATGAAAAGTGAAAAAATTGCTACTTGAGGGACGAAAAGTGAAAAAATAGCTACTTGAGGGACGAAAAATGAAAATCATGCGAAAAACGAAAAATAAATTTATATCTATATCTCTGTGTGTATATATATATATATATATATTTGTTAGTGAAACGCGAAGATCATGGAAATCAAAAAAGTCAACAACAAAAGCAGCCACCGATCTTTATTCTGATCATTTTGATAGTTTCATATTTCGGATTGGGTGAGTTTGGACGGCGGTTGAATTTTCCGGTGAGAAATTGAATTTTCCGGAGAGTATAGATCGAATCAATTGTTGCCCAGGGTTTGTGCGGGATCAAGTTTTGAGAAGATTGGTGGTGATTTCAAGTGGTAATTCGAAGAAACAACAAAGTTATTGGAGATTTAATTTTTCCGGCGACCTGACATGTTTTCCGGCGAGCTTTAAATCTGAAATTTTTTGGTCAGGGATTGTTCGCGATTGAATGTAAAGTTGGTTGCAACCGGTTTCGAGTCGTAATTCGGAGGATCGAGAGAATAATCGTGATTTAAAGTTTTTCGGTGACATTCTATTCTTTTCCGACGGGGTTTTGCAGTTTGGCGACGGGTTGTTCTTCTGAAATTCATCATTTTCCAGACACCATAACTGTTCATCGTTTTTTCTGCAAAAATAAGCCATTTGCCGACTTGACCAATCTTGCCATTGCTGAAGTAACCGATCAACAACTCTTATTTTTTTTACTTTATTTTAGAAGAAGGCAGTGATATAGCAAAATTATTCTTTGATTATGGAGCATGAGCATGTGTGTGGGGAAAGGATAGTTGAAAACAGAGAAGTGTGGAGACATGATTGAAAAACGTTAATATATTTTTTGCATGATTTTCATTTTTCGTCCCTCAAGTAGCTATATTTTCACTTTTCGTCCCTCAGGTAGCTATTTTTTCACTTTTCATCCCTCGGTGTAAGGTGAAATTACATTAGTGCCCTCACGTGTTTCGCACGTGCGCACGTTAACGGCCATTTTTTAACGCCGTATGGCCAAAGGACGATTATTGAAAAAATTGGCCAACTTTAAGGTCAAAATTGTAATTTTCAAAGTTTAGGGATCAAAAGTGAAAAACGTGCCAACTTTAGGGACGAAAAGTGTAATTTACTCTTAAAGAATAAAGTAAGAATGTTTTGACTTTATCAAATACTTCGTATCAAAATTAAACATGTGGGTGGTCTAGCGGTTGGTTAGAGACAACTAACTTGAGGCTTGATTTATAGATTTTGATGGAGTTAAGATCGATTTTTATTTTCTAGCATATTTCGCTAACAAAAAGTGAAAAAGTATAATTTCATGGAATATAAACAATTTTTCATTAGAATAAAGTTACATTCTTTAGCGTCGTTGGATGAATTTTAATTCATCACTTTGCCTGAATTGTCGATAAATAGAACATTCATTTAAATTCAATTTCTTCATATTTAAATTAGAGAGTATTACACTTTTCGTCCCTAAAGTTGGCACGTTTTTCACTTTTCGTCCCTTAAGTGAAAAAATTACAATTTTGACCTTAAAGTTGGCAGATTTTTTCAATAATCGTCCCTCGCCAAACGTCGTTAAGTTTCAGCCGTTAAGTCGGACACGTGCAACACACGTGAGGGACTGAAACTGCAAAAAATGACAAGTTCAGGGACGAAAACTGAAATTTACTTTCCTGTTGTCATCATCTTCATCTTCTCCGGCTGACTTTCGTCGGAAAATTCGCCGGAAAACTTAAAATGTCGATATCTCACTCGTTTCTTCGAATTAGACCACGAAACCACCACCAAACTTCTCAAAATTAATTTTCGCACGAATCCTAACCAAAAGATTTCAGATTCAACACTTGCCGGAAAACTCAAAATACCCATAACATGGATTTTGAGCAATATTTCTGTACGATTTAGCTTGTTCCAAGAATGCAATATTTCTGTTTTCGCAAATAAGTCCATGTTGGATTAGGTGTACGGCTACACTTTAGGGACGAAAAGTGTAATTTACTCTTAAATTTAAGCAGCACCTTTTATTTTGTCAATACAAGCTGAAGAAGTGATATAAAGGTATATGGCTATACGAGCAGTACTAATACAGTATCATCACCATAAATATACCATAAGCCATTAGAGATAATAGATAAAGTACCCAGGAAAAGCCAATTAATAATTCCAAGAGAGCATGACTAACATGCTTTCCATAACATAACAAAGCATCTTTTGCTACTAAAAAAAATACTGTTGAATTGTTGGCAAGAGGTCAAAAGCCAAAATCTGAGAAATCAAAAACCAAAAAGTTCAATCATGGCAGGCAACATCCAGCTTGGCGGTCCACTGTGTAGCTCATCTAACTATTTGTCACCATGTTTAATCTGTCCATAGTGATCAAACATATTAAACTTAGATAAGTAGTCTACTATGATTATAGCCAACATATGTGATCAGTAATTACTGACATATATAAAGTCGACGTATGGTAGCATACTAAATATAAGGGAGATACATACCACAAACGCAACACCACGTCTTTGCGATAGCGATCACTGCAGAGAACAGTAGGACCAGATTCATCATATTCAGCTTTACTGATCCAAAACTACAGAAAACAAGGAAAATCTTGTTGGTTTTATTGATTTCTAACTAGTCTAAGACTTAAAGCAGTAAGCTTACACTACTTACCTCTTCATTGAACCCATCTGATGCAAGAAGAGCTGCTCCCTTCCACACAGTGAGCTCGGGATCAGTGGAACATTGCATAGTCGCCTGCGTACGCGATAGAATCCCACCATAGCTTTCAAGTTCTTCCCACAACCTGTCCTTGAAATTTGTCAATTTGCAAGTTCCTCCGCTCAAGATGATGTTTTTGTACAACTTATGTCTGTCTGGAACAGGAGTGTGCTCAATAGCATGACGTATAATTTCATGTATGCCCGGCATGGACGACATGCCATTTAGTTGAGGTTGAAATAATATCTCGCTGCATGTAATCAGCTCCTGTCCCAAAGTTATAGAACTTCCATCCGGTAAAACATATTTGTGTGGCTGGACGTCTTCCATCTCAAGGTTGTACATATCTTTCTTTGCCAAGTAGCATCCTTCTTTAATCTGACGAAGACTATCTTCCCCCTTTTTTGCTTTGAAGACAGCATTTTTCTTAAACACCATGCTATGAAGTTTCTCTGTAATGTCGAGTCCTGATAAGTTGAACTGGAAGGTACTGCCTTTGATGGGGCGCAAGTCATTAACTGGGACAACTGTTGCCATTCCATGGCCAATATCGACCGATACTCCATGCTCCACTTTATGTTTGTATAGTGAACATATAGCTTGCTCATAAAATGCTATGGCCGGAACTTTAAGTTCTTCAAACATGACTTCCGCAGTTAGGATTTGTGCGGAAATTAATTTTGAGAAGTTTGGTGGTGGTTTCGTGGCCTAATTCGAAGAAACGAGTGAGATATCGGCATTTTAAGTTTTCCGGCGAATTTTCCGACGAAAGTCAGCCGGAGAAGATGAAGATGATGACAACAGGAAAGTAAATTTCAGTTTTCGTCCCTGAACTTGTCATTTTTTGCAGTTTCAGTCCCTCACGTGTTTCGCACGTGTCCGACTTAACGGCTGAAACTTAACGACGTTTGGCGAGGGACGATTATTGAAAAAATCTGCCAACTTTAAGGTCAAAATTGTAATTTTTTCACTTAAGGGACGAAAAGTGAAAAACGTGCCAACTTTAGGGACGAAAAGTGTAATTTACTCTTTAAATTATTTTAATAAATTTCACTTTTAAGAAAAACAATTTTGTAAAATAAACACGTCATAAGTTTGATTATCACATGGTATGTATTAACTTTGAAATTAGCTTTAGCTTTGAAAATATAAATCATTTGCCCTAAAAACCATAACTTTATGAATTTGGTCACGATTTTCACTTTGGTAAATCATCAAATTCGTCGGACTTTTTTTCAAAGACAATTTTACCTCTAATCCTAAATTAACTCTAAATAACCTAATTACATGTATGATGGATGAAATTCTAAACGTTATACCTTATGGCCTAAAAAACGGCTAACTTCATATTAGCACCTTTTCAGGATCATATAGGTCGGATAGGACTTGGGCGTTACCGTTATCGGACATTTTTGCGAATCATATTTCTAACATATTGTCATTCAAAATCTGAGTCATAAATTTGGAGAATCATTCAACAGCTTTACCATGATATGATCGACTAATCGTGAATGTAAGTTGCATGCGAGTCAATGTTTGATCATGATAGTTGAATTGTTAGAGGGGAAGGAGTACTCATCGGGTAGGGGATCGGGTACCCCGACCACGATCGGGTACACCATTTCAACCTCTCGGGAAAGCTTCGGGTAGATGAAATCGGGTATGTATTTGAGTATTGAAGCCGAGGAGCGGGTAGCAAAATTCGACCGTTGCCTTGTGGTGGACCCCCCCCCCCCCCCCAAACGGCTACATGCTTTTATTTTTTTAAAAAAAAACCTTTTCTCCATCTATATATACACTTCACATTTTATTTTAAAACACACAACATACACACAAATTATTCACATACCACCACTACCAATAATCAACACTTTTCTACACTACAACTTAACAATGTCTTCAAGTTCTTTGGAATCTCGGTGCAAAACGCGATTCAATGAATGCAAGACACGGCATCCTCCAATGAGGTTCAAAACCGCCGAACCGTAAATCGGCAACGGGCAATTGGTCATCAAATTTTACTAAATGATTGGTTTTTTTTAAGTGTTATGTAATGTTTTATTAAGTTTTTAATAAAATGTTTAGTTAAATTATTGGTGTAATAAAAAAAATGAAAAAGAAAATGAAATTGGGTAAGTTTAATGAATTGGGTATGTATTGCCTATGATTTGGGTAATAATTGGGTAGAATTGAGTAGTTGTGAGTTGAAAGGTTTTGATTGGAAGAGAGTTTGGGTAAATTTAACTAGTTGGGTACCATTCCCTCCCCTTATAGATTTATGTCGAAGTGTAAACAAAAGCGGACTTAATTCATGTCACATTACATCATCATCTAGAAGCTTTGACCACTACCAATGGTTGTTTTAAAAGTCTAATTCGTCGCATACATTTAAATGGCTTAAATAAAATACTTTTTCTTTTTTATATTTATTTTTGACAGATGAAATTTCTTCGAATTTTTACTCTAACAAACAACTGAAAAGAAACCCATTGGTGAAAAATCTTTGATGTAATCTGTTTCTCAAATTTTTAACATTAATAAATCGAATCATTTAGTCAGTTTGAAGTGAGTCATGCATCTTAAAATAATTTATTTCTTAGACGAATATTTAAATTTCTTTATAGTATAACTTCAGTGGTTATATGTTGGTTTATATCATTTACCTAACAGACAAAAAAACACTTTTTTAAATCAGTTTTGTTTGGTACAGTTTAATATATATTTAAAACATTATAAAACGTTAGATCAATACATACCTATACATATAAATATTTAAACAATGTATTGACTATTGAGAATGCATATATCATCCTTTTTAATATAACACATTGACGGGAAACACATAATGAAGTATTTAAAAGTTAAAATAAGATTGTCAGTTTTAAGAAAAAGAGATGAGTTTTTTTTTAAACCGGATGTCTCCAAGACCATCTTTAACGATCATATCGTAGACTCGGAGTTTGTTACACTCGCATTAATAACACACTGAACCACTTTTACATGTAATTATCTCTGTAGAAAGAATGTGTTGCTGTCACAGTATCAAACTAAACGCGTCCTTAAAGTCTAATACCATTTAAATAAAAAACATGATTAAAAAAGTCAATACAGTCAAACAAGCCAACGCGGTGGCCACTACTTTTATGTTATATTTGTCTTTGAAGTTGGTTTGTCCTTGGTTCGAGCTAGTGTATCCCCAGACTTGTATGAAATTGCATCAAAAACTTTGGGAAGTAAAAACTGATGGCTCAACCTTCGTTAATAAAATTTTTTCTTTTGCCTTGGGTCACTGTAATCCTTTTAGATTTCTAGCAGTTAAAGTGTTTTGGAAGAGTCTAAATATTGTTGTTTGTTAGCTAGCTATCTAGATTATTTTAATTGTATGGTGTAATTTTGGTCACAAATACCTTGATAGTGGTCGTTTTGATATTAATATATATCACGATTACCGTTAAAGAAAAAGGATGCATAATAGACCCGGGGTGTTAGAGTGGAAACGCACCGACCAACGCCAATTCGTGTTAAAGATGGTCAACATCAACATCAAACTCAAAATTTAAGTTTCATCTACTAGTATATGATTTCTAAAATCGAGTGCTAAACGTAGCTACTAGCTAGCTAGCTACGTACTAACATTTATGCGGTAGGCTAAGTCGATTTCATAGTGTTGGACTTTAATGGATTTGCCGAGGCATCATTCAATAAAGGTTGGCTATAGTTCATTAATTAAAATAAACATTTAGCTATTAGTAATAGGATTTTTCTGTTAAAATTAATTATTACGAGTATTAATTACTTTAGATATAAATGAAAGTAATATTAATGATCGATTTTTATTTCAGAAAGACAATTATTTTGAGCATGTTAAATAATCTAGCTATTTTCTTGTGTATAATTACATTTATCAATCTAATTTATGATTAGAGAGCTCATATAAAAATGTATTATTTTATAAACTATGCATATGTGTTTATTCAATAAAAATATGTTTACACACTAGTCTATATCGACAACCTGCGCGATAGATCACCATTGTTGACTACAAAAACAATGTTAATAATAAAATAGAATAAGAGAAAAATAGAACATACTAGTCTTGATAAGAGAAAAAAAAACCTCGAGAAATTGCGTAATAAGTATTTGTGACCTGCGATCAATATGTTAGCTAGCTAGAATCCATTAATAGACGTTATTGAGAAAACACATGAATCTTAACCTTCTTGTAATGTTTAATCTATAGAAATTAAAAATTCACGGCCCCGTTCTTTTTTTACTTAATATACGTAATAATTAAGAACTTAATGCATTAAGTCAAATTTTTTTTTTTTTTACTTAATAAACAAAAATAACCGTCAATTACCTATTTTTTACTTAATACAATCAGCCACTTAATACATTTAGCACTTAATGACTAAAAAAAAGAACAAACCCTTAGACAATTTACAATGGTCTACTGGTGTGTATGTACGTATAACTGCTAGTCACCATTAGTTTTACTCGGTGTTACATCAGAAAAATCATCATAAGTAATATATTTTTCAATCATTAATCTAATACAACATCTTCAACCAATCAACCCATCACTAATTAATCACAAGTCTAAAACAACTATGTATTTATTTTTTATAGGCCAAAGTACTTTTTTCGTCCCTGTGGTTTATCGAATAAGCATTTTTCGTCCTCGCCGTTAACTTTCGGCTAAAATCATCCCTGTGGTTTACTTTTCGTCCTTGCCTCCGTTAACCCCCCACGTGCAAATCACGTGAGGGGTATTTATGTCTTTTCACCCATCTTCATGGTTTGTCCCTATGGTTAAGTGCAAAATTCGTCCTTATGGTTTGTCGTTTTTGCATTTTTCATCCTTGTATTTAACAAACCCCCAAACAAAAATTTAATCAAAAACCAAAACAAACTCAAATCAAAAACCTATTTATACCTACATATGAGGATCTAATTTAATACCGGCCGGTACGGCTAATTTAATTTAATTTATTTTTTAAATTTTTTGTTATAAAACTTACTACAATTTAACGAAAATAGTCAAAATATAATTACAATTCACTCAAAAATAATACCAAATAGGTACTTTATAACAAAATATAAGAAAGTTCACAAATTACAAAAAAAATATAACATTAAAGTATTATAAAATAATGTTTAAAAAAATTCAAAAAATAAAAAATGAGAATACCAGAACGGTAATACCGAAAAATACCAAAAATACGGAAATAGTTGCACCGGAGTACCCTCCGATACCGGTATTACGAGTAATACTACATGTATTTAAAACATTGTATGTACGTGTTTGCATTTGAAAGTGATTGACCAGATCCTCAAATGTAGGTATATAGGTTTTTGTTTTGTTTGGATTAAATTGTTATCTGTAACTTTTGTTTGTTTTGTTTGAAAAGTTTTTCTGGATTTGTTAACGACGAGGATGAAAAATGCAAAAACGACAAACCACAGGGACGATTTTTGCACTTAACTCTATAAAAAGACGAAAATTCCCCTCACGTGACTTGCATGTGAGGGGGTTAACGGCAAAGTTATAACGGCAGGGACGAAAAGTAAACCACAAGGATGATTTTAGCCGAAAGTTAATGGCGAGGACGAAAAATGCTTATTCGAGAAACTACATGGACGAAAAAAGTACTTTGGCCTTTTTTATGTGAACGTTTAAGAGAGAAAAGAAAAAAGCTTGTTGCTCGCATCACAAACCTCAACCACGAGTCGAACTATGAGTCAGACCACGTGTTCCGCGCAATGGTGTGGCCTTTATGGTTATCAAAGGCAAAAACAAACAAGGTACGAGTCTTTTAGCTTCCATTGTGAAAAAAAGATTGTTTAATTTACCATCATTCTTACAATTGGAGAAACAAAAGTGTAAAATAAGATCATGATGATCGAGAAGGATGAAAATCCATACGTACGTACGTGCTATTTGTAGTACTATTAAATAAAACAATATACACATTAATAATTAACTACTTGTAAACCGAAGCTAGTTCATGAGAAGCTGACATATTCTTGTAAATTTCAGACATTAACCTAGTCTCAAATGCATCTCTAGAAGCAGCCATTTTCGATGATGCACGATGTTTCGATTTGTTTTTCTTGGATGTCGTCCCTAAATCTTCTTCTTCTGAAATTCCATCCAAATGAAATAACTTCTTGATCTTCCACAATCGGCCATGGCGGCTTTCTCCAAACGTAGCAGTCTTCATGTCTTTACGACGATCCGGACTTCCATTAACTTTTTCATCATAGATTTTGTTCCTCCAACTTTTGTTAATATCAACCGTGCTAGTTGAAAAGCTTCTTGTGAACCTCTCCATTTTTCTCTTATGTGTTTGTAATTGAGAGAGAGAGATGGAGAGAAAATGTTATCTATCCATAAGTGCCTTCTATATATAGTGAGAAAGATATATATGAAGGCAAATGCCGTTACAAAAAGGCTTTTGGGCATTAGCAATGTGTAAGCTTGACTTTAATTGAATTTTATATATCTGAATATAGGTGGTATAGTAATATTTCATATTTAATCTCCATTATATTATAATCTTTTTACTTTAATATTAAATAAAACAAGATTGTGATTGTCACAAATCGTCCCTGTGGTTTGCTCGATTTGCATTTTCATCCTCGTGCTTTTTTTTTTCATTAGGTGTCTCTGTACTTTTCATTTTCATTGTCAGTCGTCCCTTACACTAACAATCGTTAGTTCTCATTCGTTAAACCCCTCATGTGCAATGCACATGAGGGCATTTTCGTCCTGTTTGTAACCACAGGGACTATTTGTGATAAAACATATTTGAGGGTTTACACACTTCATCATCTTCCCCCACAATTTTGGCCACCATCCCTGACCGGCCGGTCACCGCCTGCCACCGCCGGAAAAGTCGCCGAAAGCCGAGAACCACCACCCCACTTCATCATCTTCACCATTTCAAACCCCAAACACCCCTATCACCTTGTACCTCCCCATAACTAACAAAACCATACACCCACCACCACGCAACACCTACTACCGCCGCCTCCCACCACCGTCGCAACCCCAACTGCCGGAAAAAGATCAGCAAGAGCGTCCGCCACCACGACAGCCTCCATTTTCGACCTCCACCTCACGCGATCTCTCTCAAAAAACCCTAAAACGGGTTCCCTTTTCTCCCTGGGTTGAATCGCTGTGAACCACCACCAACCCACTGTAACATCCCAAACTTTTTAATTAATGGTTGACTTGAGTCGTTAAGTCAACATTACGTGTCTGTTAAGTCTCTAGGAGATTTAATGCTTAGATGTGTATAATGTGCTATACGTCTGAGGCTTAAATGTCTTAATGATTGATGTACTAATGTGTTTAAGGTGTATTTATATGCCTTTAGAGGGGATTGGATTGTTTAATGAGTTGTAAGTATTCCCTATAGGTGTTTTGAGCTAAATATGAGTCGTTTGGAAGCTTAGGGACTAGTTTTGACATAGGGTTAAACTAAAAAACGGGATTAGGGTCTAGGAGATGGTCATTAGCTTCTAATTACTAATATTATCATCTTCTCTTTGAACCCTAACGGCCCCCTTTGACTCCATATCGATTCCATTGCAAAAATCTTCCAAAAAGTCTTGATTCGTGTGCTTGATCAAGCTTTTGCATCCTTTTTGTAACCTTCAGGTAATAGAGGTACAATAACATTGATTTTATGTCTTTTCAATCATATTATTCGTTTGCTTACTAGTCTAGGTCATTAGAGGATTAATTGAGGTCAAAAACGTGTGTTTTGATCGATTCGGTAACCTAAAATGTTTGTTATTGTGATGCAAATCAAGTAGGGGTTAATCAATGATTTCATTGCATCATTATGGTCTTAAAATGATGAATTTTGAGGTACAAAAGTCGTTCATAAGGTTTGGGGTCGCTTGGGGTGTGTTTGGTTAAGTTTTGGAGGTTAAACAAGGTGGTTTGTGCAGAATCGGGGCTTGATGCGCCGCAGTCACTAAACTGCGACGCAGTTTGTGTGTAGGGACTTTGACTGCGACGTAGTTTGCCCACTGCGACACATTAGCGACAGAATTTTTAAATGGCCATAACGTTTGAACCGTAACTCTGTTTTTGACAAATAAGCTATCCACGGAATCGTGAGAGAGTCTACTTTCTAATGGTAATGCTTTTAAAAGATTATTCTAATGTAAAAGTACCTGAAAGGTTGAATTAGTGAGTGACGGTCGAGTTTCGTCGAGTTCTGTGAGCTCTAAAGTATTAATCGAATCTTCAATGCATCAAGCATTCTAATGGGACATGTTTATAGGTGTTTAGGTCTGAGTTATGACCATAATTGAGTGGGTATTATTTAGCTCGTCTAATGGTCGCTTAATGATTATAGGTAGTCGGGAATACTTGCTTTGCACGGTAGCTTAGTTATCATTTGTTGTGCGCTTCTTCGAGGTAAGATACACAACTTTGACACGCTGAGGGTTCAACAAACATAGTTTTCATATAATAACTTCCCCAAATGGTATCTTGTTTACTTATGGTTAATCGGGATTACACGGGAGGTGATATGGGCTATGTAGATGCATATTAAAGCCTGAAATGATACCCCAATGATATGTATTGCTATGAGATGATATGACGTGATGTGAAATTCTATGGAATACTTTGATATGTTTTGAAATGCGATAGGTGTTAATGATATATGAAATGAGCATGAATACATGGCTTGTTCATCTAGATCACTAGACTTTATAAGTTGCCATGACATGTGCACGTTTAAGGGCCCAAACGTTAAAATGATGAATGTGATGTGATATGTGAGAAATGCTCGAGCTATTGATGTGAGAAGTGTTAAGCTTAACCCGTGCTTGCCCTTGCCCGGCTAGTACGTAGATGTGGTTGCTTGGGTGGCTCCTTGCAACATAGTTAACGTGAGATGAGTAACTTCGGGTAGGCCTAACTAGCCACCAATGTCTTTGAATATACGGACTACTCCTGGATTGGCTTTGCCTTTCCTTAACGACAAAGATGGATTCTCGAAAGGTTTCACCATCGAGTCAGGTGTGATGGTTGTTGTGAGGTCTTATGACCGCCAACACTTAAACTTTCACCTAACGTGAGATGTGTGGCTTAAGTCGCACATAATTTGATGTAAACGTGAGATATGATATGTGATGTAAACGTGAGATATGATATGTGATGCAAACGTGAGATGTGTGATGTGGATAGGCACAATTAGGATTGATAATCCTATGATGTTTAATGTAATGTGAGATGATTTTATGCTATGACTTGTGCCTTAACGATTATAATGTATTCTTTCAAATATTGAAATGGACAAATGATTTATAAACTATGTGTTATCTTACTTAGCTAATTCGTTAGCTAACACTTGTTTCTTGAAATGTGTTGTTCCCTCAGGTTTAGCAAGCTTGAGCTAGATGACGATAAAGTGCGAGGCATGGGTAGATTACAATGTAGCTGGCTTTAGTTTACCCATAATAGCTTCCCATGTTAGACATTTGCTTTTTGTCTAGACATTGATGACTTGTAATTACTTTGATGTCGGTTGTTTTATGTTGGGCAACCGTTGGATTTTCATTTGAACTATTTATGATGACATTGCTAGTAACACTATTTGATAAATGAACCAAACAGGTCCTTTTGGTTTGGTCTTTAAAGTTGTTTCCGCTATCTTTTGACGCTGTTAGGCGAAATTTTTTGGAAATCCATATTTTTAAACGACGGGTGTTACAAGTGGTATCAGAGAAATGGTTTAAGTGAACCAATGACTATATGACCATAGGATTTGGACTTAAACCGTATGGTGAGACATGTTAGGTTTAAGTAGTAGTGCTTTAGCCTTGAGATAAAATGCCTTAGGATGGGTTTGGGATGAGTGAGAGTGTAGGATTAAGGCTATACGATAATTGTTTTGTTGATATGTGAATACGTCTTTTAGTCTTTATTCTCATGTTTCTCGCTTCTCCGTCGCTAGATTTTTCAATTGCTACGATAGACGGTCCTCGAGGTGATGTGCTATTTCCCTAACTAAATATGATGAGCATGCACTGTAAATTATGTGTGAAGTGATTGAAATGAAAGAAAGTTGGAGGATTAGGTGAAATGGTATTCCATTAATGTCCAACCCACGGGGTTTGTAACAAGGATTGTAAAGGAAATGAGATGTTGTATGCGTGAAGAAGGTCGCGTGAATGGATTTGGTGAAAAGAAGGCGATACACAAATGTGGTAACGAACATGCATGTGAAAGGATACAATTACAATTATGGTCCGGAACATAATTGCAAGTGTATCACGACGCGAGCGTGTTTGTGTGGCCATGCTTGTGTTGACCGTTGTTCAAAGTAACGAAGTTGGAGATATTTCTATGTATTGTATCTTTATGTGTTGAGAGTAAACACCGTGTTATAACTCTAGTGACATAGATGCCTGAGATGTGTGGAATTGTTTACTCACGGCGATGAAAGGCGTATTTGTTGTTTCATTTTACGTGTTATATGTGAATACCCTATAGATGATGTCAAAGGTGTGATGAAAGTGCCATATATAAGTTAAGATATGATGGTAGTGGAATGTATTTATCGCATGAATCTTATGAAAAGGAAATGAAAGTAATGTTCGTTGAGTATGTATGCAAGGTCTCCTTACATGGTGAATTTGATGCTAAAATGATTAACTAGTAATGATAATGTTGCATTAAGTTCGTGAAGGATACTTCGGTTACTTCCCCAAGATTGAAGTTGGATCCTCCCTATTAATTCCATTTGCCTTCTACGCTAGGATGAATGAATTGAAGCTGACAATGGAGTAATTGAAAGATGTTGATGTTGTTTTATGTTCTTATCAAATCGTGAGTTTATGTAGAAGATGGTTTTATCTCTATTGACGCTTAATAAAGTTTTATAGTAATGTCATTTCCTTGACAACGATTCTCAAGTTTTTCTATCGATGAAATGTTATTTTCTCACATGTGTGATTGAATTCACCTTTCGTTTCTAGTGTTGATATCGTTCATATATTTCTGATGCGTTTCCTGAGGATCTCCTTGATCTTCTTTTCGACCGTGAGGTCGAATTCTCTATTGAGCTTATGCCCGATGTTATTCCTGTTGCTAAGGCACCTTATCGACTTGCTCCTACAGAAATGAAGGAGTTAATGACTCAGATTCAGGAATTGCTTGATAAAGGTTTCATTTGTCCGAGTTCTTCACCTTTGGGAGCTCCTATTCTATTTGTCAAGAAGAAAGACGGGTCTATGCGTATGTGAATTGATTACCGGGAGCTTAATAAGCGAACGGTTAAGAATAAATATCCTCTTCCTCGAATTGATGATCTTTTTGATCAACTTCAAGGTGCTTCTTGTTTTTCAAAGATCGATTTACGTTCATGCTACCACCAATTGAAAGTTGAGGAGAAAAGTGTAGCTAACACAGCCTTCCATACTCATTATGGTCACCATGAGTTCTTGGTTATGCCTTTTGGTTTGACAAATGCACCGGCTCCCTTTATGGACCTTATGAATCGTGTTTGCCGCCCATTTTTGGATCATTTCGTGATTGTCTTCATTGATGATATCTTGGTTTATTCAAAGACTGAAGCTGAACATCGTGAGCAATTAAGGGCTGTTCTTGAAGTCCTTAGGTAGAAGAATCTTTATGCCAAATTCTCCAAATGCGAATTCTGTCTTAAGTAAGGAAGTTCATTTCCTTGGGCATGTTATTTCTTCTGAAGGAATAAAAGTCAATCCTTCCAAGATTGAAGCTGTATCAAAGTGGGAGCAGCCTAAAACTCCTACTGAGATCAAGAGTTTCCTTGGTTTAGCAGGTTACTACCGGAGATTCATTCAAGATTTCTCTAGAATTGCTAAGCCTATGACCGAATTGACGAAGAAAGGAGTGAAGTTCTTGTGGACTAACTCGCAAGAAAGAGCTTTCCAAACGTTGAAAAAAAAGTTATGTGAAGCTCATATTCTATCCTTACCCGAGGGCACTGATGATTTGGTGGTGTATAGTGACGCTTCTGCCACGGGTTTGGGTTGTGTTCTCATACAGCGAGACAAAGTCATTGCTTATGCTTCACGTCAGTCGAAGCTACATGAGAAGAATTATCCCACTCATGATTTAGAGCTTGCTGCAGTTGTCTTTGTATTGAAGTTGTGGACACATTACTTATATGGCACTAAGTGTACCTTGTACACTGATCATAAAAGTTTGCAATATGTTTTTTCACAAAAGGAAATGAATGTAAGACAAAGGAGATGGATGGAACTTCTGAAGGATTATGATTGTGAAATTAAGTATCATCCCGATAAAGCTAATGTGGTGGCGGATGCATTGAGTAGAAAAGTGCAGAATTTTTCTTGTAGATTGATGAGTATGGTTGTACAGGCAAAGTCTGGGTTACTTGACCGCATTAAGGGAGCCCAAGTTAAGGCTTTGTTGAAGGATAACATTGACAAGGAAAGTATTGGGAAGAAGAAACGTCTTGAGATGGAAACGAACAGCCGTGGATTTCGGACTTATAAAGGTCGAATTTGGGTACCATTGCTTGATGGTAACCGAGAGTTGATCCTTGAAGAAGCACATAGGTCAAGATATTCAGTTCATCCCGGTGCTACAAAGATGTATGCAGATTTGAAGCCTATTTATTGGTGGCCGAATATTAAGGGAGAAGTTGCACATTTTGTTGAAAGATGTATAACTTGTGCACGTGTAAAAGCTGATCACAAAAAGCCATATGGAATGTTACAACAGTTGGATATTTCGGAATGGAAATGGGATCATATTACTATGGATTTTGTGACCAAGCTACCTAGAACACCAAAGGGAAATGATATGGTATGGGTTATTGTGGATAGGTTGACGAAAAGTGCTCACTTCCTAGCGACACGACAAGATGTACCATTGACCAAGATGGCGAAGTTGTACATAAATGAAATCGTTTCAAAGCATGGTGTTCCTTTGTCTATTGTTTCAGATCGAGACACGAGGTATGTATCTAGCTTTTGGAAAAGTCTTCAACGAGAGTTAGGTACTAGAGTAAACTTGAGCACTGCTTATCATCCTCAAAGTGATGGGCAAAGTGAAAGAATAGTTCAAACATTGGAAGATATGTTAAGGGCATGTGTATTAGAGTATGGTGGAGCATGGGATGATCATTTGAAATTGATTGAATTTGCTTATAATAACAGCTATCATGCAAGTATTCGAATGCCACCGTTTGAAATGTTTTATGGTAGGAGATGTAGGACTCCAAGTTGTTGGTTGGAGCCTGGTGAAAAGCAGTTTACGGGTCCCGAGATCATTGAGATCACAGCTGAAAAAGTTAACATTGCTAAGGAAGCACTTCGTGTAGCTAGAGAACGACAGAAAACTTATGCCGACAAGAAAAGAAGGCCGGTTGAGTTTAAAGTTGGAGATATGGTAATGCTGAAAGTTCTCCATGGAAAGGAGTTATTCGTTTTGGAAAGAAGGGAAAGTTAAGTCCACGTTTCATTGGACCATTCAAGATTTTGAAGCGTATCAAAGATTTAGCATATCAGTTGGAATTGCCTCCAGAATTGGATGAAATTCACAACACATTTCATGTGTCCTATTTGAGGAAGTGCTTAGCGGAGGAGTCTAGTGTTATTCCAATTGAAGATGTGAGTATTGACCCAAAGAAAAGAATGATTGATGAACCGGTAGCAATACTTGGGAGAAAGCAAAAGAAGCTACGCCGGAAGGTGATTGATCTTGTGTTGATCAAATGGAAGCATAACCATGGTGAAATTCTAACTTTGGAGACCGAATCCGTGATGAAGGAGAAGTATGCAGAGTTGTTCATTTCTGATGAGATTCCGGGGACGAAATCCTTTTAAGGGGGAAGTAATTGTAACATCCCAAACTTTTTAATTAACGGTTGACTTTAATCGTTAAGTCAACACTACGTGTCCGTTAAGTCTCTAGAAGATTTAATGCTTAGATGTGTTTAATGTGCTATACGTGTGAGGCTTAAATGCCTTAATGATTGATGTACTAATGTGTTTAAGGTGTATTTATATGCCTTTAGAGGTGCTTGAAGTGTTTAACGAGTTGTAAGTATTCCCTATAGGTGTTTTGAGCTAAATATGAGTCGTTTAGAAGCTTAGGGACTAGTTTTGACATAGGTTTAAACTAAAAAACCGGATTAGGGTCTAGGAGATGGTCATTAGCTTCTAATTACTGATATTATCATCTTCTCTTTGAACCGTAATCGCCCCCTTTGACTCCATATCGATTCCATTGCAAAAATCTTCCAAAAAGTGTTGATCCGGGTGTGTTTGATCAAGCTTTTGCATCCTTTTTGTAACCTTCAGGTAATAGAGGTACAATTACATTGATTTTATGTCTTTTCAATCATATTATTCGTTTGATTACTGGTCTAGTTCATTAGAGGATTAATTGAGGTCAAAAATGTGTGTTTTGATCGATTCGGTAACCTAAAACGTTTGTTATTGTGATGCTAATCAAATAGGGGTTAATCAATGATTTCATTGCATCATTATGGTCTTAAAATGATGAATTTTGAGGTACAAAAGTCGTTCATAAGGTTTGGGGTCGCTTGGGGTGTGTTTGGTTAAGTTTTGGAGGTTAAACAAGGTGGTTTGCGCAGTCACATTAGCGACAGAATTTTTAAATGGCCATAACTTTTGAACCGTAACTCCGTTTTTGACAAATAAGCTATCCACGGAATCGTGAGAGAGTCTAATTTCTAATGGTAATGATTTTAAAAGATTATTCTAATGTCAAAGTACCTGAAAGGTTGAATTAGTGACTGAATACTTGCTTTGCACGGTAGCTTAGTTATCATTTGTTGTGCGCTTCTTCGAGGTAAGATACACAACTTTGACACGCTGAGGGTTCAACAAACATAGTTTTCATATAATAACTTCCCCAAATGGTATCTTGTTTACTTATGGTTAATCGGGATTACACGGGAGGTGATATGGGCTATGTAGATGCATATTAAAGCCTGAAATGATACCCCAATGATATGTATTGCTATGAGATGATATGACGTGATGTGAAATGCTATGGAATACTTTGATATGTTTTGAAATGCGATAGGTGTTAATGATATATGAAATGTGCATAAATACATGGCTTGTTCATCTAGATCACTAGACTTTATAAGTTGCCATGACACGTGCACGTTTAAGGGCCCAAACGTTAAAATGATGAATGTGATGTAAACGTGAGATATGATATGTGATGCAAACGTGAGATGTGTGGCTTAAGTCGCACATAATTTGATGTAAACGTGAGATATGATATGTGATGCAAACGTGAGATGTGTGGCTTAAGTCGCACATAATTTGATGTAAACGTGAGATATGATATGTGATGCAAACGTGAGATGTGTGGCTTAAGTCGCACATAATTTGATGTAAACGTGAGATATGATATGTGATGCAAACGTGAGATGTGTGGCTTAAGTCGCACATAATTTGATGTAAACGTGAGATATGATATGTGATGCAAACGTGAGATGTGTGGCTTAAGTCGCACATAATTTGATGTAAACGTGAGATATGATATGTGATGCAAACGTGAGATGTGTGGCTTAAGTCGCACATAATTTGATGTAAACGTGAGATATGATATGTGATGCAAACGTGAGATGTGTGGCTTAAGTCGCACATAATTTGATGTAAACGTGAGATATGATATGTGATGCAAACGTGAGATGTGTGGCTTAAGTCGCACATAATTTGATGTAAACGTGAGATATGATATGTGATGCAAACGTGAGATGTGTGATGTGGATAGGCACAATTAGGATTGATAATCCTATGATGTTTAATGTAATGTGAGATGATTTTATGCTATGACTTGTGCCTTAACGATTATAATGTATTCTTTCAAATATTGAAATGGACAAATGATTTATAAACTATGTGTTATCTTACTTAACTAATTCGTTAGCTAACACTTGTTTCTTGAAATGTGTTGTTCCCTCAGGTTTAGCAAGCTTGAGCTAGATGACGATAAAGCGCGAGGCATGGGTAGATTACAATGAAGCTGGCTTTAGTTTACCCATAATAGCTTTCCATATTAGACATTTGCTTTTTGTCTAGACATTGATGACTTGTAATTACTTTGATGTCGGTTGTTTTATGTTGCGCAACCGTTGGAATTCCATTTGAACTATTTATGATGACATTGCTAGTAACACCATTTGATAAATGAACCAAACAGGTCCTTTTGGTTTGGTCTTTAAAGTTGTTTCCGCTATCTGTTGACGCCGTTAGGCGAAATTTTTTGGAAATCCATATTTTTAAACGACGGGTGTTAAAACACTTGCCAAGAGGGGGTTTCTTTTGGCTAGGGTTTGTGCGGAATTCGCGTCTTAGCGTTTTGGTACCAACCTCGAGTTCTAAGTCAAAGAATCACGAGAGAAATCTCGAAAATGAGTTTTCCGGTGACGTCTTTCTGGCAGCAACGGTCACCCTCAAAGATGTTTTATCACAAATAGTCCCTGTGGTTACAAACTGGACGAAAATGCCCTCATGTGCATTGCACATGAGGGGTTTAACGGATGAAAACTAACGGCTGTTAGTGTCAGGGACGACTGGCAATGAAAATGAAAAGTACAGGGACACCTAATGAAAAAAAAGCACAGGGATAAAAATGCGAATCGAGCAAACCACAGGGACGATTTGTGACAATTTCTCAATAATTAATAAGAAAATGTCTAATAATACCAAGCAAGTTTTTCAATAATTTGTATATTTTTTACAGTCGGATTACATGACATATATAAACATTTTTTGGTATATCAAAAAAAATTTCCTTGATTTGCCGCGTAATATGCGGGTTACTATGCTAATTATTATATATTACATTTACGCTACATTCTTGACTTTTTATTAAAAGAAAAGAAATGATAAGATTAGATAGGGGAAGAAAGATAGGGGAAGAATCTTTTCCATCCAAATCAGGCCAATAATGGCCAGAAAGTTTTTGAATGAAAAAACCATCACTTTTCCTTTCTAACACTTTCTTTTCTTGTAAGAGAAAAAACTCAATAATACAAAATGATCAACTTTTTTATTTTTTATTTTTTATTCTTTAAAAAAAAGCTCAAGAATGCAGTGTTAAAGACATGCTCAGCTATAGTAACTATTTTTAGTTTTTCTTTATTTTTGACACATATTTTAGTTTCTTATTTTTGGCACATATTTAAGCTTAAATTTTTAAAGCTTTTAATTCTTATCACCAAGCTTTTAGGCTTTTCAATTTTGGACACCAAAATTTATTTTTTTACTTTCTACCCCTTATATAAACTTTTAGGGTTTCTAACTGTTACCATCAAACTCTTAGATTTTTCAACTTTGGCCACCTTTTTCTTTATTTTTTTTTTAAAATTTCTACCATTGATAGTAAACTTTAGGTGTTTCTAACTCTTACCACCAGACTTTCGGGTAATGCGCTAGATGTATGTTTACACGATGCAGCGACGATAGTGGTAGCGGTGGTATGATGATGGCGGCGACAGCGAGTGGTGGTGGTGTGGCGATAGCAACGACAAGTGGTGTAGGTTATTAATGTAAAGTTTATTGATGTAAACGATGGTAGTGTAATTATTTTAAGTTGATTTATACCTTTTAAATAGACTTTTGCACCACTTTTCTTTTATTTCGAGTTGTACTTTTTTAGATTTATGATATACTTTTGTAATATACATTTATCGTTTAAATCCTTATATGTATCAACCATGTTATACGCGTTACAAATTTTACGTATCGTTAAGTATTCCGGGGCAACGCCCGGGGTAAAAAACTAGTATATATACAATTTATGACATTCTTATCTATAGTAAACTTTGGGGTTTTTGATTTTAGCCACCACTTTTAAGGTTTTTATGTTTTGACCCATAAACTTTTAATTTTCTTTTATATTTGTCACTTCACTTTTAACTTTTAAGGTTTTTAATTTCTAGCACCAAGTATTTGGGTTTTCCAATTAACTTTGGCCACCAGATTTTTTTTTTATTACTTTTTAATCCTTATATAAACTTTTAGGTTTCTAACTTTTACCATCAAACTCTTGAAGCTTTCCAACTTTGGCCACCTTTTTCTTTATTTTTTTTTTAAAATTTCTACCATTGATAGTAAACTTTAGGTGTTTCTAACTTTTACCACTAAACTTTTGGGTAATGTTAGATCGATGTATCCTTGAACGAAGCAGCGACGATAGTGCATGGTATGTATCAACTACCTTATACGCGTAACAAATTTTCCGTTTATATACGCGTTACAAACTTTTATAATATACGTTTATCGTTTATATGTATCAACTACCTTATACGTGTTACAAATTTTACGTATCGTTAAATTTTTCGGGGCAACGCTCGGGTAAAAAGCTAGTGAATTTATACTTAATACTTTCTTGTTACTAAAAAAAATACTTTAGCATATTATATAACGTTTTTTGTGAAATATGTTTGTATATACCACCATCTGTGTTGTGCTACACATTTTCTAACATCTTTGAAAAAGATGCTCAAACTACTTGTGCCATAGAAAAATATTCGTATCCTATTATTGACAAAACTTTGGAGGGTCGACAAAGCTATGATGTTTCGAAAATTGAGATAGGGAAGTCATGTCGATGTCGACGAATAAAAGAACAATATTGTGCATTAGTTTTTTGACTTTATAAAATGTTTATTTTTGATAAAGTATTTCTAAATCCAAATATTTGAATCTATATCTAAATAATATACAACAAAAAAAAGGATTGAAATAAATAATATATGTAGCGCCTCAAAACACAATATTTGTGATGTAGAGAGAAAAAGTAATAAACAATTGAACCTGTTGATTCCAAAAAATTTTGGGACCAATTTCTAAATGAATACAGATAATCAGGGTAAAAATTCACACACTAACACGTCCACTCGTATCTCTATCACAACGCGGTTCATGATAATAGTAAGGATATTGTCTACTCTATCATTTCGCTTTCGTATCTCTGGACTACCAATCGAGATAGGAAAGCTTTCTCTACATGGGACTCGTGGAATGAAAGACCGTTTAGTATCTAATTTGGTCTTTTTTAGTGTCTTATTGATTTGTTATCCTCAGAGTTTGTATGGGGCGCACCAAAAACACCACGAAGTGAAAACCGGTGGCTCGGCCTTCGTTGATGGGGTTTTTTCTTATGTCTCAGTTTCTGTAATTGGCATAAGTTTTTTCAACCTTTCTGCGACCTTAGCAATTAAAGTTCTGGTAAGATCTAGAATGTGTACTTTGTTGTAATTCTAGATTTTGTATTGTGACCTCTAGCGTCTTGCTAGTGGTTCTTCATTTATATTAATATATTTTCGCTGTTCGAAAAAAAAAAAAAACACGTCCACTCGTGTATAGGGAGAAAACAAAGACTTTCCATATCATCATATAACTTCCATACAAAAACATTGTCACCAAATATATATAGGCATACTAGTATTTAATAATACCAACATTTCACCTTCTCAATTATTCAATAACCCCAAAATTATTTATAGAAAAATCTCACATTGTATCTAATACGAAAAAGATTTAATCTTACCAAGCTACTCTGTGAACTCTATTAGCAACTATGTATCAACAATTGATATCGAAGTTCAAAGTTCATCACTTAAGTGTATCCATTGATAACTTAAGAGTCTTATTTGTAAATTAATTAGATGTGTTTAAGTTTTACGTGCCAAACTTATTTTGCAGCACACCTTGTGATTATTTTATTTTATCGATAAAGATTACTCATGGAAAAGTATTTCAGCATCTACACTGTTTCGTTAGTCATGTAACACAAATCTGGGGCCAAGTAGACAAGTTGTATCATAACGGCAGGTTGACATAAGGGTGATGGTAACCCACCACTCAACCCACCATTTACTACTCACTTTCAACCAATCATCTTATATGTCACCTCAACTTCACCACTCACCCGAATTTTGTAGGCAACCCACCACTCATCACCACTCACTACAATTTTCATTTTATTTAAAAATTAAAATTCGATTCAACTAAAACATTACATAACAATACTAAAATACATAAAACATTACATAATAATACTAAAAAAACATAAAACAAATACTAAAAAAACATAAAAGCAATACTAGTCCTCCTCATCGTCCTTCTCGTACTCGTTCGGCTGGAGGTGTGGTAAGTTTTGAGCCGCAATATGCTCTATCAGATCATTTCGGAGACGGAAATGTGTCTCCTCGTCTCGTATCTCCGGTAAGGCGTCCCGGTGACTACTCGGCTGGACTATGAGATCTCCTATATGAACTGGGCTGATCACACGACCGCTATCGTGAATAATCATGTTATGCATTATCACACACGCGTACACCAAATTCCTTATTGTGTTGAGCGAGCGTTGTCGAAATGGTCGAGCAAGGATACCTCACTTTTGCTTGAGAACACCGAAAGCCCGTTCAACATCCTTGCGAGCGGAGTCTTGTGCTTTTTTAAACAATTTTTTTTTCCGGATCCGTAGGATATTTGCACGCCTTAACAAATGTAGACCACGGAAGATATATGCCACCAAATAGATAGTAGCCACGTTTGTACGTATGCTCATTTACAATGAATGGGCAGTGAGGCGTAGTACCCATCGAACGATCTTTAAAAACAAGTGTTGAGGCATACGATACCTATCTTCGAAAAAATCTCCATCGTATTTGGGTTCCTCACAAAAGTAGTCGAGATGCAACCTTTGTGAAGCGGACCAACGGTTACGGTTAACGACTTTACGTTTCGACCGTGCCGTAGAACTTTCAGCATCGGCCTCAATCGCGTCCACAAACACCTTTAGACTACTATCGTCTGACCACTCGAACGGTTTATCTAACAATACAGTAGAATCAATTCGTTTTTTCATTTAGTGGTTTGTTGTGTTTTGATTTTTTGATAAAGATTTGTGAATTTTTGGACAGAAAAGTGTGTTTGTATGTGTGTGTGTTGTGTTTGAATTATGTGTGTAGTGTGTTTATATAGAAAAAAAAGAAAAAAAAAAGAATCTAACCGTTGGAGTCAAAATTTGTCGTTACCTTCTCTTTCACACCCTCCCTCCACTGCATCGTCTCACCACCCAGTTTCCACCACTCACGCGTGATTAGGCGTCGGCGGCGGCGTTCCAGCGCGGTGTCGCGCCCGTCACGCACCCACTACTCGGGTGTTGCCAACGCCGTAATAACCTGATCAGATCCGAAATAACAATCCAAATTGTTATATGATTTTGATAATTCATAAATACAAATGGTGGATAGTAAATAGAAATTATTTTTTTTTGTCTACATTAGGGGCAAGGGTGCAGTCGGCATATTTCATCGGCTCTTTTCTTTGGCTTGCATCGGCTCTTTGGCTTCATTGTACCCTATCCATCGGCAAGCATCGGCACTTTGCATCGGCTATATATATCGGCCATATTTGGCCGATCCTTGTGAACGTTGGGGGCGTGCTATGTGACCCTTTTTTTTCTTGTGCCAAAAACTTTCTCACCGGAAACCTAATTTTTTATTTGGGGGTTTTCGATTTTGAGGCAAATACTATGGTTTTCTTGGCTTCTATTGCCGGAAACGACTTGTCGATGCTTCCTAACGTACAATACCTTTTTTCGGCGAGATCTGAAACCCCTTTTTGGGGTTTCTTTTCGTCGCCGGCCAAAACGTTCACTTTTTACGGCCAAATAATTGTTTGGCAAGGGTGCAGTTGACACTTTTCATTGGCTCTTTGTATGGCTACTTTTCCGGTGACCCCTTTTTTGGGGTTTCTGGTTGGTGCTACGGTTGGTATACCCTCTTCCGGTGACCTCCTTTTTTGGGGTTTCTAGTTTCCGTTGTTGCATGTTGTCCGGCTAGCCCTTTTTGGGGTTTCTGGTGGTGTTGTTTCGGTTTTCCGGTGAGCCTTTTTTGGGGTTTATGGTTGCTTCAGTTTTCCGGCGAACCCTTTTTGGGTTTTCTGGTTAACTGCTTCTGCTTATGCTTATGATTATATGTATATTTATCTTTGATATTGTCGTTAATTGCATGTTTGTGATTAGTTTGGTAGTGTTAACTTAGCGGTAGTGTTGTCGGATTTTTTTTCTTGGTAGTGTTGCCGTCTTTTGTTTCATTAAAACAATAGGTAGCCAGAAAAGTAGTATTATGTCGGTGATGATATCGTTGAACAATTAGGTTGCCAGTGTTACGTTTATATGGGCAATGATGATACAAAATGTTCGTAAAAATGGGGCTCGGATGATCTGGGGCGTATCTTGGCGGGGTAAACCTTTGGGTTGGCAGCCATGACGTATTCAACTTCCGAATTCCCGACCCCCAAATTCTGAACCCAAGTATTATCTTTTATAAAAAACGGCCACTTTTATAATTTTTCCGGTAATCTTTTAGTTTTCGGACATTGGCATTTTGGCAACTTTTGGCTACTTTTTTTGCACTACACCATCAATTTTAGTTTGGTTTTGCCGACATGACCCTTGCCCCTAAGGGTAAGGGTGCAGAGCCACAATTTGGCTCTTTGGCTTGTTTTTACCCTTAGGGGCAAGGGTCCAGTCGGCGTATTTCATCGGCAACTTCTATTGACAAGCATTGACTTTGTGGCTTCCTTGTACCCTATCAATTGGCAAGCATTAGCACTTTATATTGGCTCCTACTATCGGCTATATTTGGCCGATTGTGACAACAATTGGCAACAACAATTAACATGCATGATTCCCTCTTTTTTGTTTTTTCTTGTTTTGTCTTTTTTTTTTTGTGACAAGGATTGGCAACAACTTGGCACTACACCATACATTTTGCCTAGAAATTGGCAAGATTTGGCTAGAAATTGACATATCCACGTGGCAAGCTTTTATTGGTTTAAAAGAACCAAAATGAAGCCAAATGTCTGACTCTGCACTCTTGCACCTTACAAACTCTTGAAATGGCCAACAACTGTGTGCTGCAACAAAAACGAGGTCTAACTGTTGTAAATAGCACTTTCAAAAGAACATGTGTGTCATGGTCAAAATCAGCCACATAGATGAACTTCCACGCTAAAAGCAAATTAATAAAATAAGCATAGATTATGAATTTTTTTCAAAGAAAAACACATATATACATATCTATATTTTATACTACTATATAAAAACTATATACTCATGTTGAAAGTTAAGAAAAATGAGACATCTTAATTGACCAAACTACCCTTAATGAATTAAATCATTATCAACCTTTAATATTAAATTACATCATCAGTCTATTATGTTATAAAATATTTCTAATATCCTTTTTAAATCAAACACATTTACATCAATTATCTGCACCATTTGGCGTCCCCATCACCATCCGTCGCCGTAATTACACCGCCGCCATCTCAGCCGTATTGCGCGGATACCGTACTAGTACATGAAAATAAACATAGGAATTGGGAGTAAATTCTAACTTTATGCTTCTTCTTAAAACGTAAAGATGATGATTAATTGTAAAGATAATAAAACTATAAATTATTCAAGAAGATAATGAGATAATGAGATAAAAGACAACGTAGGTGGAAGAAAAAAAAAGAAGAGAGTGAAAAAGGAAAATAGCAAACCATTTTATAATTTTTTTTATTGAAAAGCATACTTTTATTGTGACATAGTCTACAAGCATAAAGTTATTTAAGTTTTTTAACACAAACATAGAATTATCTAACTTTTTTGGTGGCTAAAGTCCTTATTTTACTTTTTACCCTTGAGCCGGAATTGGTGAGAGGCAACAAAAATCAACAATTATTGACACCGGAATCGATTTCGTCCAAACATCAAAACAAACACCAAAACCGAATCCCGTAAACGTGTGTATATATAAATACTAGTTCTAATACCCGTACGAGGTACGGTAGTTGTGACAACTCGTAATTAATTTACACCGGGTTAGTCCTAATCTCGATTAGACAGTCATTTGACGTGGAACTTATTAGACTTTTGGACTTTTGACTTAGTCAATTTAGACGTATCTTGATGACGTAGACTATTAGCTATCTAGACGAATGCCGAGTCTTTAAAATAACTTTAAATTAATATTTAAAGGTTATGTCTTGAACAAAATAATTAGACTGTCTAGACTTAATATTATAAAGTTCACTTTGACGAAACTTTATTGACTTGTCTTAATTTAAAATGACACGAGGGAAAATACCTTCACTTTACATTTTGACTTTTAGGTCAAACGGTATTTAATCGTAAGCATTTTACCGAATTAAAGGTACCAAAATATCTCATTTTAAGGCCACGTGGGCTGGTTTTAAGATTTGTGGCAGGGGAATGAACACCAAACCCCCCTGCCTCTTTTTCCCTCCTTCTTTCTTTTGTTGGTCGACATACACAACACAACACACACACAAAATTCGCAAACTTAAAAACTAGATTTCAATCTCAACCTCACCATCATCAAAATTTGTTTTGGCAAGGATAAATCCAAGGAATCATCATCTTCTTCATTTTTTCTCAAGAACACCATTTTGGTAAGTAACTTTCTTCTTCAAACTTTTGGTTTGATTTATTTTCCATTTCAAGTTAAATTCCAGTATTTCTAAATGAATTAGATAGCCATGGAAATGAAATGATTTTTGGGTTGGTTAACCTAATTAGGTTTTGACTTAGAATTAGGTTTTGAGGTCTAAATGATTGAATTGGTGAAATGATTGGCGAAATGGTATGTTTCCGAGTCTATTGAACATATTTAAACTTGTTATAATGAAAGGAATTGAGTCGAAAAACGGTTTGGCTTGCCTGCATATTTTTGCACCTGCTGGTGCTGGCTGCAGAATGAGGCCACTGCGGCGCAGTGGCTAGGGCTGGTTTTGTGCATTTTTAGCTCACTGCGGCGCAGTGAGCTTGGCATAGCCACTGCGGCGCAGTGGCATGGTGGCATTAGCCACTGCGGCGCAGTGGCTGGCTGGTTGTGCATTAGCCACTGCGGCGCAGTGGCTAGGACTGGTTGTGCATTTTTAGCCACTGCGGCGCAGTGGCTAGGACTGGTTGGCATTAGCCACTGCGGCGCAGTGGCTGCTGGTTGGCATTTTTAGCTCACTGCGGCGCAGTGGCTAGGCTGGTTGTGCATTTTTAGCTCACTGCGGCGCAGTGGCATGGGCTTAGTCCCACTGCGGCGCAGTGGCTAGGGCTGGTTTGTGCATTTTTAGCTCACTGCGGCGCAGTGAGCTTGGCAATGGCCCACTGCGGCGCAGTGGCTAGGGCTGGTTTTGTGCATTTTTAGCTCACTGCGGCGCAGTGAGCTTGGCAATGGCCCACTGCGGCGCAGTGGCCAGGACTGGTTTTGTGCATTTTTAGCCACTGCGGCGCAGTGGCACTGGTTGGCATAGCCACTGCGGCGCAGTGGTGTGGGCTTAGCCCCACTGCGGCGCAGTGGCTAGGGCTGGTTTGTGCATTTTTAGCTCACTGCGGCGCAGTGAGCTTGGCAATGGCCCACTGCGGCGCAGTGGCTAGGACTGGTTTTGTGCATTTTTAGCTCACTGCGGCGCAGTGGCATGGGCTTAGTCCCACTGCGGCGCAGTGGCTAGGGCTGGTTTTGTGCATTTTTAGCTCACTGCGGCGCAGTGAGCTTGGCAATGGCCCACTGCGGCGCAGTGGCTAGGACTGGTTTTGTGCATTTTTAGCCACTGCGGCGCAGTGGCATGGGCTTAGTCCCACTGCGGCGCAGTGGCTAGGGCTGGTTTTGTGCATTTTTAGCTCACTGCGGCGCAGTGAGCTTGGCAATGGCCCACTGCGGCGCAGTGGCATGGGCTTAGTCCCACTGCGGCGCAGTGGCTAGGACTGGTTTTGTGCATTTTTAGCTCACTGCGGCGCAGTGAGCTTGGCAATGGCCCACTGCGGCGCAGTGCCATAGTACTGGTCCCTGGTTCGATTTAGCCCACTGCGGCGCAGTGAGCATGGTTCTGGCCCACTGCGGCGCAGTGAAATACTACTGTAAATTTTGGCGTTTCTAGTTTTGACAACTTGAACGTTTGAACTTGGTGAATATCGAATGGTACCTTAGATTACCTTATAATGACTATGTCATTGATATTACCAATAAAAGTTCGATAAAATGAAAGTTTAAATCACATTCTCGATAAAGGCATTCTAGGATGGATAGCTAAGTAGTGGTACGTAGGATACTTGTCGTCGTGAGATTTGATCCTCACCATTGGTACTCTTATCCTAGGTTTTGGATAGACGTGGAGACTAGACTGCTCTTATTCTCGGACTGCTCATTCTTTAGCTCGTAGACTGCTAAGGTGAGTTTATGGCGCCCTTTTTCCTTTACTTTGGGCCTGAAAGCATGTACTGTATACACGACTACTTTGTAAATGATTTGTCTTTGTCTACGCCATGAGATTTGGTAAATGAAATCATTTGTCTTATATTTGCCATGAGACGGCTGTCTAAAAATGTGTATACATGTCTTATGAAAATCGATCTATATGTTTTGACTTGCCATGTTGTCGGCTGACTAAACTGTTCCTTGTGTTTTGACAAACTAAAATGATCCCCCCTCATGTAGTTATTATTTAGGTTAGACTTCGGTCTGAACCGTCTTGTCATATTATTTAGGTTAGACTTCGGTCTGAACCGTCTTGTCATATATTTAGGTTAGACTTCGGTCTGAACCGTCTTGTCATATTATTTAGGTTAGACTTCGGTCTGAACCGTCTTGTCATATTATTTAGGTTAGACTTCGGTCTGAACCGTCTTGTCATATTATTTAGGTTAGACTTCGGTCTGAACCGTCTTGTCATATTATTTAGGTTAGACTTCGGTCTGAACCGTCTTGTCATATTAATTAGGTTAGACTTCGGTCTGAACCGTCTTGTCATATTATTTAGGTTAGACTTCGGTCTGAACCGTCTTGTCATATTATTTAGGTTAGACTTCGGTCTGAACCGTCTTGTCATATATTATCTTTGTCAGACTTCGGTCTGTACAGTCTTAATATCTTTGTCGGACTTCGGTCTGTACAGTCAGCATATAATTGTCGGACTCCGGTCTGTACAGTCATGTCTTATAATTACGTGTAATAGTGTTATCACAATGGCGACAAAACTATTTTCAACATACCGTAGGCGTGGTGGGTACGCCAATGGTACACCCTATATATAAGCGTTGAAAGTATGTTGGAAGTAGAAGCCTAGGTGGTTTAGTCTCATTGCCGGATATCGATCTCGGCAGTCCTGTCTTAAATAACTACAACAAACGACGATTGATCTTTTAGTCAAACACACTGTAAACTCACCAACTATTTCGATAGTTGATCCTCTCAAATTTCATGCTTTTCAGGTGACCATCAGTAAGTCTTGGAATCGTCTTTGGCATTATAGGGCCAATCTTTTGACTTTGGACGTACAATTAGCATCAGACATGGAGGGCTCTCATGCTTTTGGCTTTAATTGTATTTGACTGTCCAATTTATTGAACTTGTATTCTGTGGGCCCAGTTCCAAATGAGGATGACTTGTATCCGTATTTTGGGGTCCACACTTTGAACGATTATACTTGTATTGACTTGTATTGGTATAAATGGATGTAATCTCTATTAACCTTCTGATTAGTATGCAATTCTTTGTTAACCCTGTATTTCCGCTACAACGGGGTGTGACAAAAATTGGTATCAGAGACAAGGTTATAGTTAATACCGAGTTTTCCGCTGGAAAAACTCAATCTATAGCCATTTCGTTTCAAAAAGGGAATCTAAGTCTGTTTAGGTTTAGGATACTTATTTCAGGAGTTATATTATTTGTCTATAATTAGACCTAACTTGATCAACTACGTCCCGATTATGTAAAATAATATAAGGCTCGAAATAAATATCTTAGATTTTGTATATACGTTATGGTTTGAGCTATATTCACAACATACTGTAGATGTGGTGGGAAGGCTGCGGGTGACCCTATATATAAACATTGAAGGTATGTTAGGAATAGAAACTCAAATCGTATGTGTGTGCAAAAGGTTTATATACGTGATAGTTTGGATTATATTAACAGCATATTTAAAATGTGGTGGGAAGGCTGCGGGTGACCCTATATATAAGCATTTCAAATATGTTGGTAATAGAAACCCAAACCAAATGTGTGTAATCTAGACGAAGATTTCTTTAAAACTCAATTTGCGTACTGTATCATCCATTTGAGACGTACTGCCTTATCCATTTGACTTATATGGATTCTTTGACTATCTTTTCAGACTAGTCATGTCGGATGGAGTTAGCTCAAATGCTGTTGTACCTTGTACACCTCCAGTTCCTGTCTTGGCAAACTCCATTCCTTATGTTCCTGACTCTTATGAAGAGGAACCAATGGAGGAATCGGGCAATGAATCACGCCCTATCAATCTTATTTCATCTTCCAGTGAGTCTGGAGGCGAACATGTGTCTATCCATGTTCAATCATCTGTAACACCGGTGTCTCCATATCAGAGGAGGACTACCGAGGGAGCTCATTTGCCTTATGCTCCTAGAAACCCCTATGCTCCTGGTCCTTCTGCACCAGTTCAGGGCAACAGTGGATTTGGTCTTTCATTCTTTCAGGGAGATCCATATGCGGCGGGTCCCTCCAGAGTGCCTGTCTACAACCCAAGTGCTGTTATGCCAGTTGCATCTGCAGCTGATAGGTCGGAATATTATCGCCGACAATTGTCAAGGATGAACAATTCCCTCATCTGTACAAGGGAGAAAATAGAAAATCAAGCTCAGGCGTTGGCTGGAGCTTATCAACAGGCGGCTGAGGCTATGTCTGTTGCTAGAGAGGGGAAGGAAACTATTGGGAGGTTGATCTGGATACTGTCTGTTGTGGTGGTGTTGGTGGTGGCTTTGCTGGTCGTTGTTATTTGCAAGATGTAATTTTGTAATAAGTCTTTCTGTATTGTAAGCCTAGAACTTATAACAACTCGTACTTCTGTACTTTGAGTTGTAATCTTTTGGTGGATGTATTTCCCACGTGTCTATAAATCGTATTGCTCCGACTAAGTAGTCTATCGTTGTGGATGAAGTTTCCCACATGTTTTTGGACTGTACATACCAGACTATGTAAAATTTTGAACATCAATGAAATACGATTGTCTTTTGGCTTACTTACTTGTTCAGACTATGTCAACTGCTTATTCTTAGCTCTAGAAATATGATTTTTCATATTTTCTTGTCTTGTCTAGTACATGAATTCATACAAGTCAGCAATTTGTGACTTGCATTGTACTGTCATCTGTCTTGCAAAGCTACTTTCTATTTAACCTATCAAGGAAATCTCTAAATGACATTTTTGTTCATATCTTAGACTTATGGCTCCTAAGACGAAAAGCAAAGTTCAGAAAAAGACCCAAGTCAAGAAAACTGCACCAAAGAGAGTTACTCGATCCACTCCTTTGAATAATGAAGCTGAACAGGAAGAACCTGTAATCCAGCAAGAACCAGAAACTGCTACTGTCCAGGTGAACACTGGTCCTGGACCTACCCCAAATACTGGCGGGGATAATAATATGGCAGCATTTGTGACACAGCAACTGTTGGCCGCCATGCCTACTTTAGTTGCTCAGATCACGGCAAGCATGAACGCCAATAATAATCATCATACTGATAATAGTAACAATGTTGAACCTACTGCTGAACAAGTTGTTCCTCGAGCTCAACTTCGAGTGGGTAACTACAAGACCTTTACCTATTGTAAACCAAAGGAATTTCATGGTACCGAGGGTCCGGTAGGTCTAATCAACTGGCTAGAAAGCATAGAGGCGGTACTTCATATTAGTCGTTGTGCCGAAGAGCACAAAGTGGAATATGCTTCCACTCAACTTCAAAAGCACGCTCTATCATGGTGGAACGAGCAGGTTAGGACCCGAGGTCGAGACCAAGCTAATAGGATACCTTGGTTTGATTTTAAAAGCATGTTGATGGAAAAATACTGTCCTAGGGAGGAAGTACAGAAAATGGAAGGCGAATTTTGGAATCATACTATGGTCGGGCTAGACAACGAGAAATACACTACTCGTTTTCACGAGCTGACAAGACTAGTCCCTCGTATGGTAGATACGGAGGAGAAACTGATCGAGAGATACTGTTATGGCTTGTCACCTGATGTCCGAAGATTGGTGGCCGCTTTTAATCCTATGACTCTTCAAGCGGCAGTTAGTGCAACCAACCGGATGGTGATAGACTTGAAAAGAACCACTGGTTCTTCTGTTGGAACTGAAGTGGTCAAGAGAAGAAGTGATCATGCCTCTGGTAGTGGATATGGTGGCGGTGGAAATGGCAAGAGGTTTAAGACTGCCAGAAACTTTGTGGTAGTTACTCAGGACGTCACGAGGTACACTGGCGCAGATCCTAAGTGTAACAGGTGTAATCTCCATCACAGAGGAAATTGTCCTACTTGTCGCCGTTGTAAAAGGGCGGGACATCTGGAAAAGTTTTGTAAGGGCAAGGCACTAGCTAAATGCTACGAATGTGGGAGCGAAACCCATCTGCGACCTGCATGTCCAAGACTTAATCTGAACCCGAACAACAATGCATTAGTTCCAGTAAGGAACCATGCGGGGAATAATCAAGCAAGGAATCAAGATGGACGAGGTAGAGGCCGAGTTTTTGCTTTGGATGCTGCTGATGCACGACGTGATCCCAACGTCGTGATAGGTACATTCATACTCAATAATCATTATGTTTTGTGTTATTCGACTCTGGTGCTGATAAAAGCTTTATATCCTTAGAATTTAAGTCCCGATTTGGTATAGTGGCTATCCCCATGAAAGACACTTATATTGTCGAATATGCAAACGGTCAAAAGTATATTGCTAGAGATCATTTAGTAGATTGCAATTTGACACTATCTGGCGAAACCTTTAAAATAAATCTTATTCCCATAGAACTAAGTAGTTTTGATGTAATTGTTGGAATGGACTGGTTATCTAAGGTTAGAGCTGAAATAATGTGTTACGAGAAGGTTGTTAGAATACCCCTTCAGAATGACAAAACCCTAGTAGTGCAAGGAGACAAGTCAGGGAAGGAATTGATTTTAGTATCGGCGATAAAGGCGAATAAATATTTACAAAAAGAATACACTGCCTTCTTGGCACTAGTTGTTGAAAGGAAGCCGAAGGGTAAAGACATTCAAGACATCCCAGTAGTTAAAGATTTTCCAGAAGTATTTCCTGAAGATTTGGCGGGACTTCCACCTCACAGACCAGTTGAGTTTGGAATAGACTTAGTCCCTGGAGTTGCACCCGTGGCCAAGGCACCCTATCGTCTTGCGCCGTCAGAAATGCAAGAATTATCCGAACAACTTCAAGAGTTGTTAACTAAAGGACTAATTCGCCCAAGTTCATCACCTTGGGGAGCTCCGATTCTATTTGTCAAAAAGAAGGACGGCTCTATGCGCATGTGTATAGATTATAGAGAATTGAACAAGTTGACTGTCAAGAACAGGTACCCTTTGCCTCGTATTGACGACTTATTTGACCAACTGGAAGGTGCATCGCACTTTTCCAAGATCGATCTCAGGTCTGGGTATCATCAACTCAGAGTCAGAGAGACAGACATTCCTAAAACAGCTTTCAGAACTCGTTACGGACATTATGAGTTTTTGGTTATGCCGTTTGGCTTAACCAATGCACCTGCTGTGTTTATGGACTTAATGAATCGAGTATGTCGACCGTATCTGGACAAGTTTGTCATTGTATTCATTGACGACATACTAATATACTCAAGGAATAAAGACGAACATGAAGGTCATCTGAGAACCATTCTGCAAATGCTCAAGGATCAGAAGTTGTACGCGAAATTCTCAAAATGTGAATTCTGGATTAGCGAAGTACACTTCTTGGGTCATGTAGTGAACAGGGATGGGATCCACGTAGATCCATCTAAGATTGAAGCAATAAAGAAGTGGGAAGCCCCTAAGACTCCGACAGAAATTCGTCAATTTCTTGGACTGGCTGGCTATTACAGGAGATTCATTGAGAATTTCTCTAAGGTTGCTCAACCTCTGACTTTATTAACTCAGAAGACTAAGGAGTTTATTTGGCAGGATGCCTAAGAAAAGGCATTTCAGACGTTAAAGGACAGGCTGTGTAATGCTCCTATCCTAGCGCTACCGAATGGCATTGAAAATTTTGTGGTATACTGTGACGCCTCACATCAGGGCATGGGATGTGTACTTATGCAGGGAGGTAAGGTCATTGCTTACGCTTCTAGACAGCTCAAAATCCACGAAAAGAACTATACAACCCACGATCTAGAACTCGGAGCGGTTGTCTTTGCATTAAAAATTTGGAGACATTATCTGTATGGTACCAAGTGTACGGTATTCACGGATCACAAAAGCCTTCAGCATATCTTTGATCAGAAAATGCTGAATATGCGACAACGACGATGGGTAGAATTACTCAGCGACTACGACTGTGAACTCAAATATCATCCCGGTAAAGCCAACGTTGTTGCTGACGCGCTAAGTCGAAAAGATAGAATTTCACTATCTGTCATAACAAGAGCAAGTTCTTATCTTGGCTCGTCATTAAGGGATAGAGTTTTAGACGATCAAAATGAAGCCCTACAGCAAGGACGTATCGAGAAAGAGGCCTTGTGGAATGCTGAGCGTTTGTTTGAATTGGATGGCGATGGAATCCGACATGTTAAGGGCAGAGTGTGGATTCCCAAATATAATGGACTTAGAGAACTTTTAATGAACGAAAGTCATCGATCTAGGTATTCAATCCATCCTGGCGCTGACAAAATGTACCATGGACTGAAGGACTTTTATTGGTGGCCTGGTATGAAAGGAGATATCGCCACTTATGTCTCGAAGTGTCTAAATTGTTCAATGGTCAAGGCGGAACACCAAAAGCCTTCTGGGCTGCTCCAACAACCCCAAATTCCTGACTGGAAATGGGAACAGATTACTATGGACTTCATTACGAAGTTACCACGAACCCTGAAAGGATACGATACTATTTGGGTCATTGTCGATCGATTGACGAAGTCTGCTCATTTCATTCCAATTCGGGAGAACTGGAAGATAAGGAAATTGTCTCAAATATACATTGAAAGGATTGTATCTCTTCATGGCGTTCCTTTGTCTATTATCTCTGACCGTGATGGTCGTTTCACTTCACAATCATGGCGATATTTTCAAGACGCCCTAGGCACTCAATTGCACCTGAGTACGGCTTACCATCCACAGACTGACGGACAAAGTGAACGTACCATCCAGACTTTAGAGGACATGCTTCGGGCATGTGTCATTGACTTCAAAGGTAGTTGGGATACCTTTTTGCCGTTAGCTGAATTTTCATATAACAACAACTATCACACTAGCATCAAATGCGCGCCTTATGAGGCTTTATATGGACGAAAGTGTAGATCTCCAGTCTGTTGGCTTGATGCTGGAGAACGTCGTTTATTTAAATATGGACTAGTTCAGAAGACTACTGATCAAATTGTCGAAATTAGGGCACGGCTGAAGGCGGCTCAAGATCGTCAAAAGAGCTATGCCGACCATAGACGGAAACCACTTGAGTTTCAAGTGGGAGACAAAGTCATGTTGAAAGTGTCACCTTGGAAGGGCACTGCACGTTTTGGCGTACGAGGGAAACTTAGTCCTCGTTATATCGGACCATTCGAAATTGTTCAAAGAATTGGTTCCGTGGCTTACAAGCTCGATTTACCTAAGGAGCTAGAACACGTTCATCACACATTTCACATTTCGAATCTTAAGAAATGTCTGACTGATGAGACTTTAGTCGTACCTGTCGAAGAGCTGCAAGTGACTGACTCTCTTCAATTCGTTGAAGAACCTGTTGAAATTTTAGACCAACAGCTCAAACAACTTAGACGTAGTCGTATCAAATTGGTCAAAGTTTGTTGGAACTCAAAACATGGTCCCGACTTGACTTGGGAACGTGAAGACTTTATGAGGAATAACTATCCTCATCTTTTTACTGAGCAAGACTTGATTTCGGGACGAAATCCTTAGAAGTCGGGGATGCTGTGACAACTCGTAATTAATTTACACCGGGTTAGTCCTAATCTCGATTAGACAGTCATTTGACGTGGAACTTATTAGACTTTTGGACTTTTGACTTAGTCAATTTAGACGTATCTTGATGACGTAGACTATTAGCTATCTAGACGAATGCCGAGTCTTTAAAATAACTTTAAATTAATATTTAAAGGTTATGTCTTGAACAAAATAATTAGACTGTCTAGACTTAATATTATAAAGTTCACTTTGACGAAACTTTATTGACTTGTCTTAATTTAAAATGACACGAGGGAAAATACCTTCACTTTACATTTTGACTTTTAGGTCAAACGGTATTTAATCGTAAGCATTTTACCGAATTAAAGGTACCAAAATATCTCATTTTAAGGCCACGTGGGCTGGTTTTAAGATTTGTGGCAGGGGAATGAACACCAAACCCCCCTGCCTCTTTTTCCCTCCTTCTTTCTTTTGTTGGTCGACATACACAACACAACACACACACAAAATTCACAAACTTAAAAACTAGATTTCAATCTCAACCTCACCATCATCAAAATTTGTTTTGGCAAGGATAAATCCAAGGAATCATCATCTTCTTCATTTTTTCTCAAGAACACCATTTTGGTAAGTAACTTTCTTCTTCAAACTTTTGGTTTGATTTATTTTCCATTTCAAGTTAAATTCCAGTATTTCTAAATGAATTAGATAGCCATGGAAATGAAATGATTTTTGGGTTGGTTAACCTAATTAGGTTTTGACTTAGAATTAGGTTTTGAGGTCTAAATGATTGAATTGGTGAAATGAAATGAGTTTTGGTTTGGTTAACCTAATTAGGTTTTGACTTAGAATTAGGTTTTGACTTAGAATTAGGTTTTGAGGTCTAAATGTTTGAAATGGTGAAATGATTGGCGAAATGGTATGACCTTAATTAGGTTTTGACTTAGAATTAGGTTTTGACTTAGAATTAGGTTTTGACTTAAATTAGGTTTTGACTTAGAATTAGGTTTTGACTTAGAATTAGGTTTTGACTTAAATTAGGTTTTGACTTAAATTAGGTTTTGACTTAGAATTAGGTTTTGACTTAAATTGGTTTTGACTTAATTAGGTTTTGACTTAGAATTAGGTTTTGACTTAGAATTAGGTTTTGACTTAGAATTAGGTTTTGACTTAGAATTAGGTTTTGAGGTCTTAAATTAGGTTTTGACTTAGAATTAGGTTTTGACTTAAATTAGGTTTTGACTTAAATTGGTTTTGACTTAGAATTAGGTTTTGACTTAAATTGGTTTTGACTTAATTAGGTTTTGACTTAGAATTAGGTTTTGACTTAGAATTAGGTTTTGACTTAAATTGGTTTTGACTTAATTAGGTTTTGACTTAGAATTAGGTTTTGACTTAGAATTAGGTTTTGACTTAAATTGGTTTTGACTTGAATTAGGTTTTGACTTAAATTAGGTTTTGACTTAGAATTAGGTTTTGACTTAAATTAGGTTTTGACTTAAATTAGGTTTTGACTTAGAATTAGGTTTTGACTTAAATTAGGTTTTGACTTAGAATTAGGTTTTGACTTAGAATTAGGTTTTGACTTAAATTGGTTTTGACTTAGAATTAGGTTTTGACTTAAATTGGTTTTGACTTAAATTAGGTTTTGACTTAGAATTGGTTTTGACTTAAATTAGGTTTTGACTTAGAATTAGGTTTTGACTTAGAATTAGGTTTTGAGGTCTTAAATTGGTTTTGACTTAGAATTAGGTTTTGACTTAGAATTAGGTTTTGACTTAAATTAGGTTTGATTTTAGTTTTGTAAACGGAATTAGAGGCTTTAAACTAGTTGTGTAATTAGGGTTCTTAGAAATTTATGAAGTTTTGACTTAGAATTAGGTTTTGAGGTCTAAATGATTGAATTGGCGAAATGGTATGTTTCCGAGTCTATTGAACATATTTAAACTTGTTATAATGAAAGGAATTGAGTCGAAAAACGGTTTGGCTTGCCTGCATATTTTTGCACCTGCTGGTGCTGGCTGCAGAATGAGGCCACTGCGGCGCAGTGGCATGGAATTGGTCCCACTGCGGCGCAGTGGCTAGGACTGGTTTTGTGCATTTTTAGCTCACTGCGGCGCAGTGAGCTTGGCAATGGCCCACTGCGGCGCAGTGCCATAGTACTGGTCCCTGGTTCGATTTAGCCCACTGCGGCGCAGTGAGCATGGTTCTGGCTCACTGCGGCGCAGTGAAATACTACTGTAAATTTTGACGTTTCTAGTTTTGACAACTTGAACGTTTGAACTTGGTGAATATCGAATGGTACCTTAGATTACCTTATAATGACTATGTCATTGATATTACCAATAAAAGTTCGATAAAATGAAATTTTAAATCACATTCTCGATAAAGGCATTCTAGGATGGATAGCTAAGTAGTGGTACGTAGGATACTTGTCGTCGTGAGATTTGATCCTCACCATTGGTACTCTTATCCTAGGTTTTGGATAGACGTGGTAGGCGTGGTGGGTACGCCAATGGTACACCCTATATATAAGCGTTGAAAGTATGTTGGAAGTAGAAGCCTAGGTGGTTTAGTCTCATTGCCGGATATCGATCTCGGCAGTCCTGTCTTAAATAACTACAACAAACGACGATTGATCTTTTAGTCAAACACACTGTAAACTCACCAACTATTTCGATAGTTGATCCTCTCAAATTTCATGCTTTTCAGGTGACCATCAGTAAGTCTTGGAATCGTCTTTGGCATTATAGGGCCAATCTTTTGACTTTGGACGTACAATTAGCATCAGACATGGAGGGCTCTCATGCTTTTGGCTTTAATTGTATTTGACTGTCCAATTTATTGAACTTGTATTCTGTGGGCCCAGTTCCAAATGAGGATGACTTGTATCCGTATTTTGGGGTCCACACTTTGAACGATTATACTTGTATTGACTTGTATTGGTATAAATGGATGTAATCTCTATTAACCTTCTGATTAGTATGCAATTCTTTGTTAACCCTGTATTTCCGCTACAACGGGGTGTGACAGTAGCTATATAGATTGTAGTAACTTTAAAAAAAAAAGCTATATAGATTGTATCATAAAGAAATTCGAATATGCCTCATACATGATTCGTGAGTATGAAATAAATTGTGGTTAAAATAAACCGATAATCGAAGCTAAATTATAATAAACAGTAATGATAAATATAATATATGTTTAGTTAGAGTTTTGGATTTACCTTAAATTTTTAGAATTACATCAAAATCGGAACTTGGTATAGTGGATGACGACAAATAGCCTTTTGATTTCGGATCGTAAATTCAAAATTTTGAAGTCTTCATGTTAATAACTTATTATAAGTAATATAAGTAATAGGAGTTGAAGAATTGAGAAAGAAAAAGAGACAATTTATTAATGAGAAAACGATCAATCAAATAAGGTTATAATGTCTTTTGTATTAATAAGCCAAGAGTTAGAGTTTAATTCTAAGTCTAATAAGAAAATTGAATCTATATACAATTAAAAATGTTAATTCAAGAAATAAATAAATTAAAAGGACACGTGTCGATTAAGGATCACGCCACGTATCGTTTCAAGAACATCTCAATCCTGTTTTAGTTTATTGATAGATATATTTGATGTGGTCTATCCGCTTCAACCGCTCTTTCAAGTTTCACCTCCCAAAGAGCAAAAAGTTGGCTCGATGAGCGCATTCTTTTTTTCTTTAGTCACCACTTTCATAACAGTTCATCAAAGCCATATCTTGAAAATTTCAAAATCTGATTTTGCGGAAGGGAGAAATGTTATGTATATACACGGATCTTCGCGAACAATCAAGCAATTATTAAATCCATATATATCATACAATTACAGCTTGTTTACTGGAATCCAAATAATTGTGAAGCAATTTCAAATAAGAATATACATTTAATGAATTTTCCATAGCCAAATTATTAAATCCATTTGGTGTCTCGCTTCTAGCTAGAACTGGCCAGTTCATGACTAGACGACATGTTTTTGTAAATTTCGGAAATTAATCTGTTTTGAAACTCGTCTTCTGTACTAGCAATCTTGGATGATCCATTTGGTGTCTCGCTTCTAGCTAGAACTGGCCAGTTCATGACTAGACGACATGTTTTTGTAAATTTCGGAAATTAATCTGTTTTGAAACTCGTCTTCTGTACTAGCAATCTTGGATGATCGTTTGGTCTTTGAAGTATCTTTGACACTTTTATTTGAAATATTGGTAAAGTTGAACATATTCTTAATCTTTCTAAATGCGGAGCCATGGTTGTCGTCCTCCCCAAGATGGACAGTTTTTACGCTTCTTCCCCCATCAAACCCTCCGTATTTGGATCTCCTCCACACTCTATTTGCGTCAACAGAACTTGAAACACTTCTCGAAAGACTTCTGGAAAGGCTTCTTGTGAAGTTTTCCATTTTCTTTGTTTCGTTCTGTGACTGTTTTATAAGTTATGATAGTTTTGCCAGGACAAATGAGTTACATGGGTTTATATACATATGTAGATATAAGGTGAGCCGACACTAATTAATGAAAATTAGTTTATGTTTTCTATTAAACTTATGGAACATGAATGTTTGACCAACTTTTGCTGACTATATTATATCACAGTCAAGAAAGTCGATTTTTCAATAAAAATAAAAGCTACCATCACGTTTCCAGACAAATTAACAGTCAATTAAATTCACACATAACCCCAACAAAATTAAATATATATATTATAAGCTTATAACTTTTGGTTTTCAAGACACTACAGTCGTTGAGCAACTTGACAGAGTCTAAAAGGTCATGCATAATTATATTATGATGTCAAAATGTAGTTAAATATCTTGATTTTGTTATACACTAAAGATTATAGGCACAACATATTTGCCGTTTGGCAATTAAAACCTTTTTTATAATAAAACTAGGGATGAGCACTTGACACAATAGTGTATATGTACGCCACACCACATCATCCATATACATAAAGGTTTTAGGGTGCAACAAGGTTATAAATTATCATTTTTGGTAACACTATCCTTTAAAATAGGTTAATGGTTACTGGTTAGCAAGTAAGAAGTACTATAATTACATTATAATATAGAGTGTATTTACTACATGAGTAGGTTAGGTACTTCATAAACAAAAATTACAGCCTACTTATAGTTCGTGAGTTGCAAAAGATAAGGTGTGTAGGTAGTAAAGGGAGAAACGATAACAATAACAATCGTAGATTAAGTCGTAATGAGAATTAATTAAAACAATAACAATGGAGAAATGATATTCGTACCACACATTTTACTAAATCTACCACACATGACAACCTTCTGAACACATTGTACAAGTTACTAAAACATGTATGATATGTCGTATTTTATACCCATTTCCCACAATGTATTTAGTTGATTTTGCATGTTTTATGAGTCGTTTTAGTATACATTTGGTGCATTTATGGTATTTGTTAGTGTTTCAGGTTACTGACAGGTATTTGAGCGTAATTCTGAAGAAAACGACAGTCTTGAGGTGAAATAAGTGCTAAAGGATGATTTTCGAGGCATTTGAATGAAGATAGCAGTTGGTCAACAAAAGTCAACTGAAAAAGGGAAGCATTGCGCCGCAATAGAATTCCAGAAGATTAAGTTGCGCCGCAACTAGCCTAGTTGCGCCGCAACAGCCTGCAGTTGCGCCGCAACTAGCCTAGTTGCGCCGCAACACATTCATAACCCAGCCAGCCTCAGTCAATGAAAGTCAAAGTCAACAAGGAGTCAAAGACCCATTGCGCCGCAACTACCCTGGTTGCGCCGCAATGGGGGTCGAAGGGTTTTCCATTGGAGATTCATCTTTGAAGATCAAGAACACGATTGAGATTTATTTCGTTATTGTTAATCATTCTTGAAACGAATTCAACATTCGGTACAATATGTCTTCATATATTACTGTTTGTTTTTCTCTTTTCATTATGAGAGGCTAAATCTCTCAGCACCCGCATGGGTAGTGAACATGTTATAGGGTTGTTTGATGTTACTTGCAATTGTTGAACAAGATTTCTATGTTTAATCGAAGATCTGCATTTATTTGAGTTTAAATATTGTTTTTATCTTTTATATTTATTGATTGATAATTGTAATTGGAAGTTCGGGAGAAATCTATGTCATTGTCAATTGGTTTATGAAACGGTTAATCGGTCTATAATTAACCTAAAGTCGTTGGAGTTCGGGAGAAACTAGCGATAAAGATTTTAAACAATTAAATTCATTTTGAGTGTGTAAACGTCTATGATAGAGGGATCTGATTAGGCGAATAAGCAGTTCGAGAGAAAGCTTTTAAAGATTAAATCATAAAATCAACTTAGGTTCTTAATGCTTAATTGTTTTGAGTAGAAATTATTCGCGGGAGCGATAACTATATTTCGAGCAATTAAAGTTTCAAGTATAACGAGAGTTCATCTTGACTACCTTTTAAGTCGTTCAATAATGCAAGTAATGTTTAGATCCTATGATTGACATGTAAGCTAGTCCAAGTAGGTGCCCTTTTAATATTATTGTTACAAAATCATTTTTACTTTCGTCTTCCGACGAATCCTGCCCCGGTCATACCGGATTTAATTTATTTACTTTTACTTTTTGCAAAGTGACAATTCGGTCACAAAACCCCCCTTTTACTTGAATTACTTTATTTGAACAATTACTTACTATAGTCCTTGTGATCGACCTCGGATTTACCGAATTTACTATACTGCATGCGATCAGGTTCACTGCCTGTGAGTATGTTGTAGTCAGTCTTTCGGTATTTCGTGTTTATAAATTTTATTACTCGATTTCACACATCAAGTTTTTGGCGCCGCTGCCGAGGACTTTTGTTTAGTAATTGTTTTATTTTGTAGTTCGATCCTTTTTTCACATTCATTTGTGAGAAAGTTATTGCTTTACTAGATATATTTTATTTTATTTCATTTCAATTATACCACAGGTGCGGTTGACGATTTGTTTGTGGTGATTGTGCAGGTTCTTGCTAGTTGATGAACACAAGAGCTTCTGGCCGACCTTTGCTTAGTCATTTATCTAATCCAGGGAAAGTCAGACGTCGTTTAGTGCAGAGAAACAACCCAGAACCATCCACATCAGACAAAATAGATCCAGAAATCGCAGACCAAGTCCAACAGGACATTTCCTTAGACGAATTCTATATCAAGAAAAGTTCAGCATCAGAAGATCAATTAATTGAAAGGTTGAAAGAAGCAGGTAGAGTGTTTGGGACAGGAGAGGACTCATATACAGAAGAGAAAGTTCAGACACCTGAACCAAACAGCATTGTCATACCTCGAACCACCAGAAATATTAATCAACAACCAAGAACTAACGGAATGGGTGATGAACAACCGAGAGATGTGAACACCATTCCCTACGGGGAACGAAGAAGAGATATTCCAGCCAACCGAGGCACAACTATCCGTCCTCCTCAGATTTTGGTAGACTTCTCTTTAAAAGGTAATCATCTCAAGAGCGTCGAGGAGGATAAATTCGACGGGATTAGAAGAAATGACCCTTACGCCCATCTTGAGAGATTTGAAAAGATTTGGCGATTATATCAATATGGGCAAGGGCAAGCTGAAGCTGTGAAGTTAGAGCTCTTTGCTTTGACTCTTGTTGGAGAGGCATCTGCATGGTTTAAGGAGTTGCCGGATAATTCCTTTTCTACTTGGGCTGAACTTAGGGAAGGATTTATTGATGAGTTCTATTCTTTAAGAACTCAAAGGCAGCTGGAGAATCAAATTAGGGGATTTTCTCAAGAAAGTGGTGAGGATTTCGTAGATGCTTGGAAACGATTCAAAGAGATGCTAAGGAATTGCCCGGGGCATAACATGGGTGTTGAAGTTATTGTTGAGATTTTCTACGATGGATTGGATAGGAGGTCAAAAAGAGAGCTCGGGTATGCATTCGGGGGTAGTATCAATAACATTGCCCCAAATGAAGGTTACAAGATCCTTGAAGATATGGTCAAAGAAAACTCAACCCGGGATGAGGACCGATCCAAGAGATCCGGTAGAAACACTGTAGCTAAGGTTGAAAGTAGTGAAGATTCAAAACTTGTTGCTGAAGTTAAGGCTCTCTCTAAGCGAATGGATGAGAGGTTTGATGGCCAAGAAAGCAGGTTTAAGAGCCTTGAAAGGGATGTAAAGGTTATGGCTGATGGTTGTGAATATTGTGGGGATTTGCACTACACTGAGGATTGCCCCGAAAAACCATCTCAAGATGTTAGCTATGTTCAGAACCAGCAACAGGGGAACTTCAACCAAAACACCGGTTATCAAAACCGGCAGTCAGGTAGTTCTTATCCTTCTTCATCTTCTTTTAATACTAACAATTCTGGTTATGGCGGTAACAGGTTTAGTAGGTTCAACAATCAGCGAGGCGCGGATTCAGAACTCAGAGAGATAGTGAAGGACTTTATTGGTGCCCAGAAGGCAACTAATGAACATATTGCAGAAGAGTCCAAGAAGGTGAGTTCTGTGTTGGATGCTTTAACTACTCGATTGGATGGAATCGGGCACAAGCTGGATCAAGGGGCAAAGAATCATCAAGCCACAATTAAAGACTTAGAAGGAAGGATTGAAAGGCTAGGAAATTCCAACAGACCACCCGGTACTTTACCGAGTAATACTCAGCAGAATCCCAAGCCTCAGTCAAGCAATCAAGGATCAGGGCAGAAGTACACCCCTCCTAATGCTCGAAATGAGCAAGTGAATGCAATCACTACGAGGGCAGGTAAGACTTATAATTCTGCAAACCCTTTTCCTGATGATTCTACTCCACTTGTGCAGGTTAATGAAGCTGATGAAACAGTTGATGATGAGGTTGAGATGGAGCCGAACCCAGCCGTACAGACACCGGCTGTTCCATCTAAACCAGTTGAGAAACCGACAGTGAAGCCTTATCAACCGAAGATTCCATTTCCTCAACGGTTGAGGAAAGAGAAGATCAAGGAAAATTTTAAGAAGTTTGTTGATTTGATTCAATCGGTTAACATAACGGTTCCTTTAGTTGATTTGATTGCAGGTATGCCCAATTATGCTAAGTTCCTCAAGAAACTCATCAGTGACAAACGAAAGCTGGAAGAGGCGAAGACTGCAGTACTTAGCGCCGAGTGTTCAGAAATAATTCAGAATCAGATTCCTCCCAAGTTGCAAGATCCGGCGAGTTTTCTACTTGCTTGCTCTTTCGGTGCATTTTTGTGTGAGGCATTGGCCGATCTTGGGGCCAGTATCAATTTGATGCCTTATTCTGTCTATAGGAAGTTGTCCTTAGGAGAGTTGACCCCTACCCGTATGAGCATTAGGCTCGCGGATCGTTCTTTCCAATATCCCATGGGGATAGCGGAAAATTTGCAAATTAAGGTAGGACATATGGTATTCCCGGTCGATTTTGTTATTCTCGAGATGGAGGCGGACGCCAAAGTCCCTCTCATTCTTGGTCGCCCATTCCTGAACACCGCGGATGCTATCATCCGGGTTAAGGCTAAGGATATTTCCTTAGGGGTCGGGGATGACCGGATTATTTTTAATGTTGATAGAGCACTGAAGCATCCTTACTCCTATGATGATACTTGTTTCAGGATAGATGTGATTGATGAAGATGATGCTTTAGAAACGGAGTTAATGGATTTTTTGGATATGGATGAAGGAGAAGTGTTGCTCGCTTGTAGTGGAGAAGAACAAGTTATGGTTGAGGAGATGGTGCAAGAAATCATGGGTCTAAGCATTGATGTGTCACCACCGGAAGATGAAACTTTTGAGGAGATAGAACGGGATGGGTTGAAGATTGAAACTTCGGTGGAGAATCCACCAACCGATTTGGAGCTCAAGCCACTTCCCGTGCACTTAGAATATGCATTCCTCGAAGGTAAGTCACTTCTTCCTGTTATCATTTCATCATCACTTTCGGATGATGAAAAATGTAAGTTAATGACTGTTTTAAAGTCCCATAAAAGGGCTTTTGCTTGGCGTACATTTGACATACCCGAAATTAGCCCCGAATTTTGTAAGCATAAAAATAATTTGCATGAAAATTGTAAACCGGTTGTTCAAAGACAAAGGAGGCTTAATCCGAATATGAAAGATGTAGTTAAGAAAGAGATAATTAAACTTTTAGATGCTGGAATTATTTATCCTATCTCTGACAGTCCATGGGTGAGTCCGGTCCATTGTGTACCGAAGAAGGGGGGAATGACCGTTGTGACCAATGACCGTAATGAATTAGTACCTACTAGAACGGTTACCGGGTGGAGGGTGTGTATTGACTATAGGAAGTTAAATGATGCAACCCGTAAAGACCATTTTCCCTTACCTTTTATTGACCAAATGCTCGAACGGTTAGCCATAAACGAGTATTTTTGTTTTCTTGATGGTTTCTATGGGTACTTTCAAATACCCATTGACACCAATGATCAATAGAAAACGACCTTTACATTTCCTTTTGGCACTTATGCTTATCGTAGGATGCCATTTGGATTATGTAATGCTCCCGCCACTTTTCAAAGGTGCATGATCGCAATATTCCTAGACATGTTGGAGACATCTATGGAGGTTTTCATGGATGACATTTCTGTCTTTGGTGATTCTTTTGATAAGTGTCTTTCCAACTTGGATAAGATGCTTGAGCGATGTGAGCGGGCACACCTTGTTCTCAACTAGGAAAAATGCCACTTTACGGTAAGAGAGGGCATAGTTTTAGGACATAAGGTGTCTAGTGTGGGGATTGAGGTAGATAAGGCTAAAATTGATGTAATTGCTAAATTGCCGCCTCCAACTAATGTAAAGGCCGTTAGAAGTTTCTTAGGTCATGCCGGGTTCTATCGTCGATTTATTAAGGATTTTTCTAAAATTACCCGACCTATGACCCATTTGCTTGAGAAAGATGTGCCTTTCGAGTTCAACTCGGATTGTTTAAAGGCATTTAAACTTCTCAAAGACCGGTTGACTCATTCACCCATTATGGTTTCTCCCGATTGGTCTCAACCATTTGAACTAATGTGTGATGCAAGTGATTTTGCAGTTGGAGCTGTTTTAGGACAACGAGAAGGTAATCATTTCCGTCCTATTTATTTTGCTAGCAAGACTCTCAACAGTGCTCAACATAATTATACCACTACTGAAAAAGAGTTACTTGCGGTTGTTTATGCCTTTGATAAGTTTAGATCATACTTAGTGCTTAGTAAGACCGTTGTTTTTACCGATCACTCAGCCCTAAAGTACTTGTTTTCTAAACAAGATGCTAAACCTCGTCTCATCTGTTGGATCTTGCTTTTGCAAGAGTTTGACATTGAGATAAAGGATAAGAAAGGGGCTGAAAATTTAGCGGTCGACCACTTAAGTAGACTTGAAAACCCTCACCTTGAGGAGTTGAAAGAGCATGATATTGATGATGCGTTTCCTGATGAGTATCTAATGCAGATTGATGTTGAGGAAATGCCATGGTATGCAGACATTGCTAACTATCTTTCTGCAGATGTCATTCCCAAAGAAATGTCTTATCAACAGAAAAAGAAATTCTTTTCTGAGATTAAGCATTATTTCTGGGAAGAACCATATTTGTTTAGAATGTGTGCAGATGGAATGATCAGGAGATGTGTGTCCGGTGCTAAAACCCGGAAGATTTTGGATGCTTGTCATTATGGTCCAACCGGTGGTCATTATGGACCGTCTGTAACCGGTAAGAAAGTTTATGATGCAGGTTTCTACTGGCCTACTATTTTCAAGGAAGCAAAGAGTTTGGTGGAAGTGTGTGATGCTTGTCAGCGCCAAGGTAATATCACAAAAAGAGACGAAATGCCTCAACAGATGATTCAGGTATGTGAGGTTTTTGATGTATGGGGGTTGATTTTATGGGTCCTTTTCCCCCTTCGAATAAGTTTCTTTATATTTTGGTAGCCGTTGATTATGTGTCCAAGTAGGCCGAGGCTAAAGCCCTTCCGACTAATGATGCTAAAGTGGTAATTGAATTTTTGAAAAAGTTGTTTAGTCGATTTGGTGTACCAAAGGCCTTAATAAGTGATCGCGGGACACATTTCGCGAATCACCAGCTTGCTAAGGTTTTACAGAAGTATGGTGTTACCCATAGGTTCTCCACTTCATATCACCCTCAAACAAGCGGCCAAGTGGAAAACACCAATAGGGTCTTAAAGCGTATTCTTGAGAAAACTGTGCATGATAATCCCAAGATATGGGCTAAGAAGCTTGATGATGCCTTGTGGGCGTTTAGAACCGCCTACAAGACACCGATTGGTACTACCCCTTATAAGCTTCTTTATGGTAAAACTTGTCATCTCCCGGTTGAGATTAAACACAAAGCCTATTGGGCTTTGCAAAATTTCAATATGGATTTGATCTTGGCAGGTGAGAAGAGGCTTTTGCAGTTGCACGAGTTGGATGAGATGAGGTTGCAAGCTTATGACAATTCCATGATTTACAAGGAACAAACAAAAGCTTGGCATGATAGCAAGATCAAGAGAAAAGAGTTTAAGGCCGGTGACAAAGTGCTTTTGTTTCAGTCAAAGTACAAACTCAAAGCACCAAAGCTCAAATCGAAATGGACAGGACCTTATGTGGTTAAGAAAAGTTATTCGTCCGGATATGTGGAGTTGTTTGGCAAAGATGATAGTTTTATTGTGAATGGACACCGCTTGAAGCATTACCATGAAGAAGATGAAGAGAATGCAGAGGTGTTCGAAATTGGCTTTTATGCCATCAACAAGTAAACTCAAGGACTTGGAGTCGAGCTAAAGACTCGTTAATAAATTAAGCGCTTCTCGGGAGGCAACCCGTGTTTCTTGTTTTTCTTGTTTTCCTCATTTTGTTTATTGTTCATTGGTAATGTGTTTAATAAGATTTGCAGGTTGAGGCCACTCTCACGCGCTCCGGTAGGTCGTTTTCAAGGTGAAAACAAAGGTAAGTGTTGGGGGGTACATTGCGCCGCAACTACAAGTTGCGCCGCAATGGATCTGTTTTATTGCGCCGCAATGATCTATGTTGAGCCGCAACTTATCTTTATGTTATTGAGTTGCGCCGCAATGAAGGTGTTGCGCCGCAACACGTGGCGTGTTCAGAAAATTTGAAAAAAAGAATCAAAATAAAAGGGGTATTGCGCCGCAATGAGCCTAGTTGCACCGCAACCCTAGTCAAACCGGGTCAATGCTTTTAATTAAAAGTGGGATCGGTTCTTGTCTTTCACACACACACATATTCAATTATTGAAACCTACTTTCTCTCCTAAAATCCCAGCTGACCCCCATCCTCTCTTTTTCTTATTTTCTTCAATTTTTACTCCTTCCATTTAGTAATCATCATCATGACTAGACAAGGCAAGTTATGTATCTTCTCTAAATCTCTCATTGTTTCTTTTACTTTGAAGTTTTAGGGTTTCTCACTTTTAATTCGAAATTATATAGATGTGTGCTTAAATTGCTTGTTTACCTTCGAATCTGAGATTAATTGGTAAGAACAATGAGGGTTGGGTTAATTTTTGGGTACTTTGATGAGTAGCTTTTATGGCATTTATTTGAGGGGAATGTAGGTTGTTTTGATTGCTTGATAAACCCTAAGTGATTTGTGAAAGAATTTAAGTTTTGTGGAAATTTGTGGTTTTGTTGTTGCCCCTGCTCGATCCTGACTCAGAAACCAGGGCATTGCACCGCAACATCTTGTTGCACCGCAAACCAGGGCATTGCACCGCAACATCTTGTTGCGCCGCAACCGGAAAGCAGACAATTAAGTTGCGCCGTAACTCCACTAGTTGCGCCGCAATGAACCCAGTTTTGACCCTGTTTGGTTTATGCTCATATATATATATGACGTTGTTAGGGTTTGATCGTTTTGATATTTTCTTGTATGTGTAGGCACCCGCAACTTCCAGCCGTGCAGGAAGAGGCAATGCTAGAGCCTCGACTGCTGCTGCACCTGCTGCGGATGCGGCTAATGCTCCCACCGGTCTTACTGATGAGGCCGTTGCTATGGGCGTTCCAGCCCACTCTTGGCTTCGATTTCCTCATGCTTCACCCGCGGCTAAGGTTGAGTATACTAACAGGTTGGCCACTCTAATTCACAAAGACATTATTGAACCGAGGTATATGGAAAGGACTATGTTAGATGTGCTCAATGTTCGTGAGGACATAAGTAGGTATATGGGCCTCATGGGTAGGGCAAATGATGCTGATGGTAATCTCATTGAGAAAGAACTTAGTATGTGGTTTGATATCTTTCGAAATAGGGAGTCAGTTTGTAAGGAGTGGTGTTTGGAGGTGTACTCCACTAGTTCTGTTGAGCATATAGATACTGCTAAGAATGTTTTTGTTGATAAAGTGATTTTCTTTAGATGTGGGGGTGTGAACCGCCATTTGACTATAGCTGAGTTTGGGTTGTGTACGGGTATGTACACTCAGGAGATGTTGGATGATCCTGTTTTTGAAAGTTTTTTGGCTATGGGTGTTAGGACTACTTCTGGTTTCAATAGAGATTTGGGTGATCATCGCGATTTTTACTCTCGGATTTCTGGAGGTAAACCTTGGCGTGGGGCTTGTGGGGCGAATACAATTTAGTCGCCTATTTTGAGATTGTTCCATAAGATGTTAGTCTATTTCTTTGTCCAGCGGACTAATCACCCGGACAAGTTATATATGGATGATTTGTGGTTGTTGAGGATATTTCAGGAGATGGATCATTACAGGACTGCTTGTGCCCCCTATGTGCTCGCAAAACACATGGGCCAAAAAGGGGCGCGTGATAGGGGGTTGGTGTGTGGCCATTTCATCACCAAAATGGTCAAGTATTTTCAGCTTGAAGATGATAGGGCGAATACTACGGTGAACTTAAACTGGAAGCCGATGAAGGCTTTTACTTATAATGATTTGCACCGTTTTGGCTTGCTTCGCCCTAGGAAGCATAAGAATGATATTCCTGAGTTGATTCCTTTTGGTGATGCCGCCTCTGAAGGCGAGGAGGAGGATGGAGATGATAATGATGACGAGGAGATGGCTGAAGCACCTGAGCAGCTGAAGCACCTGAGCCCGCACGACGTACTAAGCGTCGTGCCACCACTACTCCTACTGCTGGGGCATCTTCTTCTGCCGCCCCTTCAGGTGCTTGGGACTTCTCCACTTTGGAGAACACTGTGAACTCTATGTGGGAGTCACAGCAGCAGTTCCAGACTAGGATGGATAGTGATTTTAGATGGATTGGTTCGGGTGTGGGGCGTGTGATGCATGATCAGCAGCGTTATCAGCCGATGTGGGAGGCCCAATATAGGGGTGAGGAGTTCCATCGACCTCAGCCTATTCCAGACTACCGTCCTCCCAGTATCTTCATTCCAGAGCACATGACTGGTGGTTTCTTTTATCCACTAGAGCGCCAGTACGCAGGCTCCTTCCCACGATCTCGGGGGACGGGGTCCAGATCACCCTGTTAGTTTTGGTTCTTTTACAGGTACGCAGGTTGGTGCGGGTTGTAACATCCCAAAACTTAAACGTATATGTTGACTAACGCCGTTAGGTCAAATTATAAGTCCGTGATACGTTGGTGTGGAAATATGTGTTTATATGTTTATGTGCCCTATATGTGAGATTTAATTATCTTTAATGAGTGACAATAAAGTGGACCTAATGATGTGTAAAAAGGTCTATGTAGTGTACGAAAGTGCTTCCATGTGTTATGTATATCCCCATTAGGCGTTTAAAGGTGTAATAAAGCTAATATGAAGTCCAGGGACTAAATTTGACAAAAGTGAAAAGTTAAAAACGGGATTAGGGCTGGGATTAGCCTAATCTCCTTCCTTTTCCAGCCACTAATCATAATTAAAAACAAACACAAAGTTTCTTCAATTCTCTCTTGAATTCTTAAGCATAATCTTCAAGTTTTGGTCAATCAATCGTGTTTTTTGTATTGATTTGGATCGGCCATTAAGCAATCAGGTAATCCATGGTTTGTTAATTGTATTTTCAGATTCAAAGGTTGTTTTTATGTTAATCAAATCTGATTTTAATAAGGGTTTGAAGTAATTAGGGTTTCAAACGTGTTTAAGCAAATTAAGGATCTAAATGGTGTCAAACGAGTTTGTAATCGATATGAATGATCAAAATATGTTTAACAATGTCAAAAACATGTTTTGGGTGAAGCCCAAGTCGATTGATTTCTGGAAAAATCGAAGAACAAGTCGTTTTAGAAATTCTGGACGAAATTAGGGTTTTCTGGTGCTAAGTTCGTTCTGTTGCTTCCCAAACGAACTTCAAGTTCGTTTGATGCTCTCTAAGTTCGTTCATGGGTGTCTAAATTCGTTTGGCAAGAGTTTAAATTCGTTTAGTGGATTATGAGCTAAATTCGTTTGTGAAAGTTTAAGTGTTTTCAAGTTAAATTCGTTTTGAAACCTAAGTGAAGTCTAAGTGGTTCTAATGCTTAAATTCGTTTCTCAAACGAAGAAGAACTTCGTTTGAGGTGTTTTAAATTCGTTGGTGAGGTCCTAAGTTCGTTTGTGCATTGCTAAGTTCGTTCAGTATGGCCTAAATTCGTTTCAGGAAGCTAAATTCGTTTGATTTTTCAAATGGCCATATCTCTTGAACCGTAACTCCGTTTTTGACAAATAAACTATCCCTAGAATCGTGAGAGAGTCTATTTTCTAATGGTAATAATTTTAAAGGATGATTTTGAAGTCAAGTTTCCTGAAAGGTTGAATTAGTGAATGAAGGTCGAGTTTCGACGGATTCTATGAGTCCTAAAGTCGTACGAAAGTCCATTTAATGTCCCTAATGACTTATACTTCATATGTTAATGTACGATAGGTGTCGGGGAGTACTAATAATCACTGTTAGCTTTTGTTTGCGCGCATACACTACTTTGAGGTAAGATACACTACTTTTGTCACTCTGAGGGTGCAACAAAAACGGTTTGTAAACTATAACCTCCAAAACGGTAATGTATAACTCATATGTGGTTGGGTTGATGTGGGAGGTACTCGGGGATTAATGATGACGTTGTTTATGCCTAAAATGCTTCCCCGTAGAGATGTTTACGATATGATATGTTATGATGAACGGTGGTTAATGATATGTTTACGATATGATATGTTATGATGAACGGTGGTTAATGATACGTTTACGATATGATATGTTATGATGAACGGTGGTTAATGATATGTTTACGATATGATATGTTATGATGAACGGTGGTTAATGATATGTTTACGATATGATATGTTATGATGAACGGTGGTTAATGATATGTTTACGATATGATATGTTATGATGAACGGTGGTTAATGATATGTTTACGATATGATATGTTATGATGAACGGTGGTTAATGATATGTTTACGATATGATATGTTATGATGAACGGTGGTTAATGATATGTTTACGATATGATATGTTATGATGAACGGTGGTTAATGATATGTTTACGATATGATATGTTATGATGAACGGTGGTTAATGATATGTTTACGATATGATATGTTATGATGAACGGTGGTTAATGATACGTTTACGATATGATATGTTATGATGAACGGTGGTTAATGATATGTTTACGATATGATATGTTATGATGAACGGTGGTTAATGATATGTTTACGATATGATATGTTATGATGAACGGTGGTTAATGATATGTTTACGATATGATATGTTATGATGAACGGTGGTTAATGATATGTTTACGATATGATATGTTATGATGAACGGTGGTTAATGATATGTTTACGATATGATATGTTATGATGAACGGTGGTTAATGATATGTTTACGATATGATATGTTATGATGAACGGTGGTTAATGATACGTTTACGATATGATATGTTATGATGAACGGTGGTTAATGATATGTTTACGATATGATATGTTATGATGAACGGTGGTTAATGATATGTTTACGATATGATATGTTATGATGAACGGTGGTTAATGATATGTTTACGATATGATATGTTATGATGAACGGTGGTTAATGATATGTTTACGATATGATATGTTATGATGAACGGTGGTTAATGATATGTTTACGATATGATATGTTATGATGAACGGTGGTTAATGATATGTTTACGATATGATATGTTATGATGAACGGTGGTTAATGATATGTTTACGATATGATATGTTATGATGAACGGTGGTTAATGATATGTTTACGATATGATATGTTATGATGAACGGTGGTTAATGATATGTTTACGATATGATATGTTATGATGAACGGTGGTTAATGATATGTTTACGATATGATATGTTATGATGAACGGTGGTTAATGATATGTTTACGATATGATATGTTATGATGAACGGTGGTTAATGATATGTTTACGATATGATATGTTATGATGAACGGTGGTTAATGATATGTTTACGATATGATATGTTATGATGAACGGTGGTTAATGATATGTTTACGATATGATATGTTATGATGAACGGTGGTTAATGATATGTTTACGATATGATATGTTATGATGAACGGTGGTTAATGATATGTTTACGATATGATATGTTATGATGAACGGTGGTTAATGATACGTTGACGATATGAAATGTTTGCTTAAACCTGGTGTTATCTTACTTAGCTTTATAGCTAACACTTGTTTCTTTTAATGTGTTGACACCCCTCAGGTTAGGCAGTGAGATGACGTGTGAAGCTTTGGCGAGAGATGGGTAGATGATCAAGCTGGCTTTAGTTTACCCAATAGCTTCGCATAGACCTTCTGTTATTGATTTCCTTTATGGAACTTATGTAATGACTATGTTATGATTGCTTTATGTTGGGCAATCTTATGGATTTCTTTTATTACAGATTTGATGCTATTAGTAACACCACTTATGTTTCTCAACTGTTTTCCTTAGTTGAGTATTTTCCTAAATCGTTTCCGCATGATTTAACGCCGTTAGGCGAAATTTTTGGAAATCCATATTTTTACGAAACGGGTGTTACAAGTTGGTATCAGAGAAGTAGTTTAAGAGAACCAAGGCCTATTGACCATAGGGTTTGGACTTAAACTTAAGATGCGCATGCTAGGTAATTGTAGGATGCCTTAGCTTTAACGTAAGATGATGTAGGATGGGTTGGGACGAGTGCGAGTGTGATAGGGCTTATGAGATGTTTACGATACGAAGTATGTTTTAGCCTTATCTTTGCGCTTATCGACTCTATCTTTCAGTGAAGGAAAGATGGTTAACACTCGTCAAGGCAACTCACGACGCGATGGAGTTACTGCAAGCATTACCCCACCTGTCCATCCAGGTGCCTGTGCTAGTAATGCTGCCAATGCTGCTGCTGTTGCAGCCAATGCGAATAGAAATCGAGGAAACCCCCAGCAAGTCAATCAGCCAAGCCCATTAGGCCCTATGCCTCCACCTCCCGGCAATCCACCTAGAGTTAACGAAGCAGTGGTGGAGCAAATCCCTAATGCAGCTGAACTGTACAATCTTGTGCTGACTCTCCAAGCCCAGTTAGCACAGACCCAAGAACAACTGAACAACGCTCTTGCTGAGAATGCTGAAGGAACTGATGGCAACTACTCAGTGCCATCTCACCACATTGAGCCACCAGTGGATAATGTTGTCGTTCCCCCTGTTAATGTTGATGTGGCTCCTCCTAATGTAGTTCAAGCTCCTCGATTTAAGTTCGAAAGTTTCCAGAAGTGTGGAGCTCAGAAATTCAATGGAACACTTAACGCAGTAGGCTGTATGGAATGGCTTGATGATACTGAGATGGTCTTTGAAGCTTGTGACTGTCCAGAGGATAAAAAGGTGTTGTGTGCGAGTAGAATGTTGAAAGAAGGTGCTCGAGATTGGTGGAAGAGCATTACTATTTCGATGACTCCAGATATGGTATCTGCTATCACATGGGCTACCTTCAAGCAGAAGTTTATTGAGGAGTATATCGGGACTCATGAACAGCGCAAGATGGAAAAGGAGTTTCGTGCTTTGACGGCTGAAATTGGTAAAGTCAATGATTATGCTCGTTCCTTTATGGAAAAGATGAAATTTGTGGGTCATCTATTCAGAACTGATGCAGATCAAGTCGCCTGCTATGTCGATGGTTTACCTCCAAGTTATCGAGGTATTTGTAGGCAGCATAAGACTCTAACTGAAGCAATCAAAGAATCTAAAAAGCTTGATGATGATTTTGCTGCGGATAAGAAAGTTGAAAAGAAAGAGGATGAGAAGAAGTTTGGCAATAAGAGGCGGTTTGGTGGATCAAATCGTTTTGGAAAGAAATTTAAGGGATCTTCATCGTCCTCTGACAAGGGAAGGGCAGACAAGGATGGAAAATGGTGCCCTGGCTGCAAATCTATCCATTCTGGTCAGTGTTCTACAAAGACCCGCAGGTGCAATAGGTGTGGAACTCAGGGTCATACCATTGATCAATGCACTGACAAGGCAAGATGTTATAAATGTGGAGACACCAAGCACCGTATTGCAGACTGCCCGCAGATGAAGAAAGATGAGGGAAAGAAGGCAGAAGCTCCCAAAGCCAAAGCCCGTGCTTATCAGATGACGGCTGATGAGGCCAAAGATGACGACCAGGTAGTTACTGCTACCCTTATTGTTAACTCCAAACCTGCTAATGTGTTATTTGATTCTGGTGCGAACAAATCTTTTGTGTCTACTCTGTTTGCTCCTAAGTTAGACATGACTACTAGTTCTTTACGGTGCCCTATAGAAGTAGAGGTGGCTAATGGTGCGACGTCTATTATTCGGGAAGGTTATTCTGATTGTCCTATAGAAATAGAGGGTCGTTCATTTACTGCTAACCTGTTACCCGCTACTATTCCTAGTTTCGATGTTGTTCTCGGTATGGATTGGATGTCTAAGAATGATGCTGTCGTCCTATGTTCGAAGAAGATAGTCCGTATCGCTACTCCCGACGGTAAAGGTGTCTGTGTTTATGGTGACAAGAAGCCGGGAAATGTTAAGGTGATCTCGATGATGAAAGCGCTTCGTTGTATACGGCAAACTAAGTCACATTTTCTAGCTTATGTCATTGATTCTCGTATCGCGAAGCCTACAGTTTCTGATGTTGAAGTTGTTTCCGAGTTTCCAGATGTTTTCCCTGAAGATCTTCCAGGTCTTCCTCCGGATCGTGAGGTTGAATTTTCTATTGACCTTATTCCTGGTGCTACTCCTGTAGCCAAAGCTCCGTATCGATTAGCTCCGACAGAGATGAAGGAGCTGATGACTCAAATTCAGGAACTTTTAGATAAAGGTTTCATTCGTCCGAGTTCCTCTCCATGGGGTGCTCCTATCCTTTTTGTAAAGAAGAAAGACGGATCCATGCGTATGTGTATCGATTATCGCGAGCTGAATAAAAGAACAGTGAAGAATAAGTATCCACTCCCTCGCATTGATGATTTGTTCGATCAACTTCAAGGTGCTTCCTGTTTTTCAAAGATTGACTTACGGTCTGGCTATCATCAATTAAAGGTGGAAGAAGAAAGTGTAGCCAAAACAGCGTTTCGAACTCGTTATGGTCACTATGAGTTCCTTGTCATGCCATTTGGTTTGACAAATGCTCCAGCGAAGTTTATGGATTTGATGAACCGTGTCTGTCGACCTTTTCTGGATCATTTCGTTATTGTTTTTATCGACGACATCCTGGTGTATTCGAAGTCGGAAGAGGAACATAGAGAGCATTTGAGAGCTGTCCTTCAAGTCCTCAGAGAGAAAAAGCTATATGCTAAGTTCTCCAAGTGCGAGTTCTGGCTAAAGGAAGTTCATTTCCTCGGCCATGTCGTCTCCTCTGATGGTATAAAAGTAGATCCTTCGAAGATAGAAGCGGTGTCGAAGTGGGAGCAGCCTAAGTCTCCTACTGAAATTAAAAGTTTTCTCGGTTTGGCTGGCTATTATCGACGTTTTATTCAGGATTTCTCGCGCATTGCCAAGCCAATGACTGAATTAACGAAGAAAGGTGTGAAGTTTGTGTGGACCGACACTCAAGAGAAAGCCTTCACGACGTTGAAAAAGAAGTTGTGTGAAGCTCCAGTCTTAGCTTTACCCGAAGGAACAGATGATTTAGTGGTTTATAGTGACGCATCCATCACGGGGTTAGGGTGTGTACTAATGCAACGAGACAAAGTTATCGCTTACGCCTCTCGACAGCTGAAGCCTCATGAGCGGAACTATCCTACTCATGACCTTGAGCTGGCTGCGGTTGTTTTTGCTCTGAAGTTGTGGCGACATTATCTGTATGGTACAAAGTGTACCCTTTATACGGATCATAAGAGCTTACAGTACGTGTTTACTCAGAAGGACATGAATGTTAGACAACGACGGTGGATGGAGTTATTAAAGGATTACGATTGTGAAATTAAATATCACCCAGGCAAAGCTAATGTGGTTGCTGATGCCTTAAGCCGCAAAGGATATGCGAAGAGTAGATTATGTGCGATGATTACAAAGATTGAGTCGAACTTAATGGAACCTATTCGACTAGCTCAAATTGAAGCGTTGAAGGAGGAGAATGTGAAAGAGGAGTCTATTGGGAAAAAGAAGAAAAATAGACTCCAAATGGAAGAAAATAGTCGTGGCCTTCGAACTTACAAAGGTAGGATATGGGTTCCTCTCTATGGAGGCAATCGTGAGTTAGTAATGGATGAAGCTCACAAAACTAAGTATTCTGTACACCCTGGTGCCACAAAGATGCATGCGGATTTGAAGCCGATTTATTGGTGGCCCAGTATTAAGAACGATGTGATGATGTATGTGCAGAAATGCGTGACGTGTGCTAAAGTGAAAGCTGAACATCAAAAGCCTTACGGGAAATTTCAGCAACTTGAGATCCCTGAGTGGAAATGGGATCACATTACGATGGATTTTGTGACCAAACTTCCGAGGACGCCTCGTGGTCACGATATGATATGGGTTATTGTCGATCGATTAACGAAGAGTGCTCACTTTCTCCCAGTTCGTGAGACTGCTCCTATGGAGAACTTCGCTACGTTGTATATTGATGAAGTGGTTACTAAACATGGTGTTCCGATATCGATTGTGTCCGATCGTGATGCTCGATTCGTTTCCAACTTTTGGAAGAGTTTTCAACGGGAAGTTGGTACTCAAGTTCGTCTGAGCACAGCCTATCACCCGCAGACCGATGGGCAAAGTGAAAGGACTATTCAAACGCTCGAAGATATGCTCAGAGCTTGTGTGATGGATTATGGTGGTTCGTGGGATAAACACCTACCTCTTATTGAGTTTGCGTATAACAATAGTTATCATGCGAGCATTGGAATGCCACCTTTTGAGATGTTATATGGTAGAAAGTGTCGGACTCCTAGTTGTTGGTTGGAGCCCGGGGAAAAGCAATTTGCTGGACCCGAAGTAGTACAAATTACGGCCGATAAAGTTAATGTAGCAAAGGAAGCCTTGCGTGTTGCTCGCGAAAGGCAAAAGTCATATGCTGATAAGAAAAGGAGGCCGTTCGATTTTAAAGAAGGCGAAATGGTTTTACTCAAGGTGTCGCCTTGGAAAGGTGTATTACGGTTTGGAAAACGTGGAAAGTTAAGCCCCAGATTCATTGGACCTTTCAAGATTATCAAGAAGGTTAATGAACAGGCATTTCAACTGGAATTACCTCCAGAACTACACGCAATTCACAACACATTTCATGTGTGTTATCTACGTAAGTGCTATGCGAATGAAACGGATGTCATTCCACTCGAGGACGTAAGTATTAATCCCAACAAGCAGATTGTCGATGAACCTGTTGCTATAATGGGAAGGAAACAAAAGAAGTTACGACGAAAGACTATCGATCTAGTTCTCATTAAGTGGAAACACAATCACGGCGAAAGTATGACTTGGGAGACCGAGTCCGTAATGCGGGAGACCTATTCCCACCTTTTTGATGCTGAAGTGATTCCGGGGACGGAATCCTCTTAAGGGGGAGGTAATTGTAACATCCCAAAACTTAAACGTATATGTTGACTAACGCCGTTAGGTCAAATTATAAGTCCGTGATACGTTGGTGTGGAAATATGTGTTTATATGTTTATGTGCCCTATATGTGAGATTTAATTATCTTTAATGAGTGACAATAAAGTGGACCTAATGATGTGTAAAAAGGTCTATGTAGTGTACGAAAGTGCTTCCATGTGTTATGTATATCCCCATTAGGCGTTTAAAGGTGTAATAAAGCTAATATGAAGTCCAGGGACTAAATTTGACAAAAGTGAAAAGTTAAAAACGGGATTAGGGCTGGGATTAGCCTAATCTCCTTCCTTTTCCAGCCACTAATCATAATTAAAAACAAACACAAAGTTTCTTCAATTCTCTCTTGAATTCTTAAGCATAATCTTCAAGTTTTGGTCAATCAATCGTGTTTTTTGTATTGATTTGGATCGGCCATTAAGCAATCAGGTAATCCATGGTTTGTTAATTGTATTTTCAGATTCAAAGGTTGTTTTTATGTTAATCAAATCTGATTTTAATAAGGGTTTGAAGTAATTAGGGTTTCAAACGTGTTTAAGCAAATTAAGGATCTAAATGGTGTCAAACGAGTTTGTAATCGATATGAATGATCAAAATATGTTTAACAATGTCAAAAACATGTTTTGGGTGAAGCCCAAGTCGATTGATTTCTGGAAAAATCGAAGAACAAGTCGTTTTAGAAATTCTGGACGAAATTAGGGTTTTCTGGTGCTAAGTTCGTTCTGTTGCTTCCCAAACGAACTTCAAGTTCGTTTGATGCTCTCTAAGTTCGTTCATGGGTGTCTAAATTCGTTTGGCAAGAGTTTAAATTCGTTTAGTGGATTATGAGCTAAATTCGTTTGTGAAAGTTTAAGTGTTTTCAAGTTAAATTCGTTTTGAAACCTAAGTGAAGTCTAAGTGGTTCTAATGCTTAAATTCGTTTCTCAAACGAAGAAGAACTTCGTTTGAGGTGTTTTAAATTCGTTGGTGAGGTCCTAAGTTCGTTTGGGCATTGCTAAGTTCGTTCAGTATGGCCTAAATTCGTTCAAGAAGCTAAATTCGTTTGATTTTTCAAATGGCCATATCTCTTGAACCGTAACTCCGTTTTTGACAAATAAACTATCCCTAGAATCGTGAGAGAGTCTATTTTCTAATGGTAATAATTTTAAAGGATGATTTTGAAGTCAAGTTTCCTGAAAGGTTGAATTAGTGAATGAAGGTCGAGTTTCGACGGATTCTATGAGTCCTAAAGTCGTACGAAAGTCCATTTAATGTCCCTAATGACTTATACTTCATATGTTAATGTACGATAGGTGTCGGGGAGTACTAATAATCACTGTTAGCTTTTGTTTGCGCGCATACACTACTTTGAGGTAAGATACACTACTTTTGTCACTCTGAGGGTGCAACAAAAACGGTTTGTAAACTATAACCTCCAAAACGGTAATGTATAACTCATATGTGGTTGGGTTGATGTGGGAGGTACTCGGGGATTAATGATGACGTTGTTTATGCCTAAAATGCTTCCCCGTAGAGACGTTTACGATATGATATGTTATGATGAACGGTGGTAAATGATAAGTTTACGATATGATATGTTATGATGAACGGTGGTAAATGATACGTTTACGATATGATATGTTATGATGAACGGTGGTTAATGATATGTTTACGATATGATATGTTATGATGAACGGTGGTTAATGATATGTTTACGATATGATATGTTATGATGAACGGTGGTTAATGATATGTTTACGATATGATATGTTATGATGAACGGTGGTTAATGATATGTTTACGATATGATATGTTATGATGAACGGTGGTTAATGATATGTTTACGATATGATATGTTATGATGAACGGTGGTTAATGATATGTTTACGATATGATATGTTATGATGAACGGTGGTTAATGATATGTTTACGATATGATATGTTATGATGAACGGTGGTTAATGATATGTTTACGATATGATATGTTATGATGAACGGTGGTTAATGATATGTTTACGATATGATATGTTATGATGAACGGTGGTTAATGATATGTTTACGATATGATATGTTATGATGAACGGTGGTTAATGATATGTTTACGATATGATATGTTATGATGAACGGTGGTTAATGATATGTTTACGATATGATATGTTATGATGAACGGTGGTTAATGATACGTTTACGATATGATATGTTATGATGAACGGTGGTTAATGATATGTTTACGATATGATATGTTATGATGAACGGTGGTTAATGATATGTTTACGATATGATATGTTATGATGAACGGTGGTTAATGATATGTTTACGATATGATATGTTATGATGAACGGTGGTTAATGATATGTTTACGATATGATATGTTATGATGAACGGTGGTTAATGATATGTTTACGATATGATATGTTATGATGAACGGTGGTTAATGATATGTTTACGATATGATATGTTATGATGAACGGTGGTTAATGATATGTTTACGATATGATATGTTATGATGAACGGTGGTTAATGATATGTTTACGATATGATATGTTATGATGAACGGTGGTTAATGATATGTTTACGATATGATATGTTATGATGAACGGTGGTTAATGATATGTTTACGATATGATATGTTATGATGAACGGTGGTTAATGATATGTTTACGATATGATATGTTATGATGAACGGTGGTTAATGATATGTTTACGATATGATATGTTATGATGAACGGTGGTTAATGATATGTTTACGATATGATATGTTATGATGAACGGTGGTTAATGATATGTTTACGATATGATATGTTATGATGAACGGTGGTTAATGATACGTTTACGATATGATATGTTATGATGAACGGTGGTTAATGATATGTTATAATGTTGTTATGTGCATGTATATGTGGCTTGTTCATCTAGAACACTAGACCTTTTTAGGTTGCCATGACACGTGCACGTTTTAAGGGCCCTAACGTGAAAAGATGATAGTATGGATTAGTTTAGGTTAAAGGTGGAAATCTAAACTAAATATGATAAATGCTCGAGCTAATTAGATGTTAAGTGTTATGCATAACCTGTGCCTTACGGTGGTAATAGGTACATCGTGCCTTACGGTGGTAATAGGTACGTCGTGCCTTACGGTGGTAATAGGTACGTCATGCCTTACGGTGGTAATAGGTACGTCATGCCTTACGGTGGTTATAGGTATGTTAAAATGGTTGCTCGGGTGGTTCCTTGCAACAAGTCATATGTGGCGAGTAGTTCGGGTGGCCTGATGACCCACCTAATGTTATGAACATAACGTGCTACTCATGGATCGACATTGTCTTTCCTTAAACGGTAACTTCGGTTACAACTTAACGAGGTGGATCAAAGTGATCAAATTGATTAGGCACGCTTAGGGTCATGAACTCTATGCTTATATGTGATATGGATATGTGATGTGGATATGTTATACGGTGGTATGAATGCCTAATTAAAATGACGTAATGTTTTAAAGTGACGGTTTAAATGGATGAAATGTTTTGCTTAAACCTGGTGTTATCTTACTTAGCTTTATAGCTAACACTTGTTTCTTTTAATGTGTTGACACCCCTCAGGTTAGGCAGTGAGATGACGTGTGAAGCTTTGGCGAGAGATGGGTAGATGATCAAGCTGGCTTTAGTTTACCCAATAGCTTCGCATAGACCTTCTGTTATTGATTTCCTTTATGGAACTATTGTAATGACTATGTTATGGTTGCTTTATGTTGGGCAATCTTATGGATTTCTTTTATTACTGATTTGATGCTATTAGTAACACCACTTATGTTTCTCAACTGTTTTCCTTGGTTGAGGTTTTTAATAAACTGTTTCCGCTTATTTGACGCCGTTAGGCGAAAATTTTTGGAAATCCATATTTTTACAAAACGGGTGTTACACGGGTGCTGGAAGGTCGGGTTCGGCAGAGCCATCTTTTGCTGAGCAGATGGTTGGATTGCTTTTTGATACAGGGCCTATGCCTGGTTACCCTCCTCAGTGATATGCTTTGGGATGATGCTGCTGCCGTCTGTTGGTTGAGATGGCTTGTATGATTTGTTTGTTTGAGCAATTTTAATTTCCGTACTTGTCTTTATTTCTATTTGTTTGGTTTGTATCCACCCCTCGGGGTGATGAGACATCGTATTTAATTTCCATTTCCGTTTTAATAAGTAGGATTAGGATGTTACATGCTTTATGATATATCTGTTGGCTTTTAATTGTGTGTTCATGTTGGATAACAAGTTTTTGTCATGTGCATATGCTGGCAGTAAGTTCAGCGCCATATTCTTGTTGACATCATTCAAGCATGGAACACACGTCATACCCGACAAGTTTTTCTTGTTCTTGATTTTGTTTTTGTTTACTTTCCCCTATTTCCCGTAGTTTGCCTTAGTTCATTGGACATTGAGGGCAGTGTCCAACTCAAGTGTGTGGGGGGGGGGGTGGTAAATAGGAAAAAGTCAGGTATTTTTAGAGGATTTTAAAACTTTTGCATGCTTGTCCTTGTAGTTAATTGCTTTTGTCACCTAATTATAGATATTAATGAGCAATTTGACTACACCCTTGGGACAAAGTTTAATTGGTGGAATGTGTTTTTAATGATTAATTAGGCAATCCCTTCTGGATTAATAACATGACTAGCATGCTTATAGCACCAAAACACCAAATTTGTGAGATTCTTGATTCATTTATAGACATGATAGGTGTTTACGGTTTTGGATTTATTAGCCTTGTAAATTTGTCCCTCTCGTAGGCTTTTGGATTTATTCAAGAGTAAGGGTTCTAATTAGAGCTCTGAACTATGATGTGCAAGTTTGAGGTTGGTTTTTCCATTTCCGGGTTATTTCATTTGCTGTGAGTGTGCCGGTGATTGCGTTGATTCTAGAACTTGTCCTGGTTGATCGTTCCGTGTTATTTATCAGAAGAGGCAAATTTAGGATAAAACCATTTGTTCTTTGTATGTTCACCCCTTGTTTCGTAAAAATTGTTATGTGCATGTTTTGTTAATGTGCTTAGTAGCTAACTACACTGGTTAGTGAACCACCTGTTAAAACCCTTATGTTGCACTCACTTTTAGTGCAAAAAACAATAGAAAACATGTTGTCATTAGCCTGTTCTTTGTTATTAAATCCACCTTAAATATACATCTTTCCTAGCCATACCGATAGTCGAAGTCCTGGTGGGTCATTGGTTGCCTATGCTAGTGGATGGTTTGGGGTTGTCCTTTATGTCGGGTTGGGATATTCTCGGTTACCGAGAATAGATTGATTTCGTCATGTTTGTTTGGATAAAGTCTGGATCGTTCATTTGAGCATATTATTACATGATTTGTCACTGTTTTGATATTACTTAGAGAATACCAATTAGTCAGAGTAAAAGTAGCTCACAAAAAAAAAATAGAATAAAAGAATTGAAAAAAAAAAGAAAAAAATATAGAAAAAATGAAAAAAGAGCTTGGGCTGTCAGTTGGTATTTCTCATCTTTTGGTCAAATCATTTTTATTAGTTGGTTCGTAAATGATAACCAACACAAGGATCTTGGAATGTTATAATTTTAAGTTGTTATTGGCGCGTTGGCACGTTTGTTAAAGCCAACATGGTTAGATTTGGTTGATTGAGTTGTTTAATGTCATACACCACAATGGTGTCGGTTTTTAATCGTCTATTGGGGTATTGTCTGGACAACTTCTAGGGTTTTGGACCGTTGGCAACTGATGACATGGGATTTATGGATTAGACTATTATGTAAACAATCTGTTAAATGTTGTGTTATTTTCCTTTGACACCATTTGTTATCTCAAATTTCCATACCTTCTTAAATACCTTGTTTAAACCCTGAAAACATTACAACCCTTAAAGACCTCTTCTGATTAACGTTGTGGTGCTTGCGCCATGGCGGTGAAGGAATGATTCTAGTACAAGCCTATGGTAAAAGATTATGCATCACGACTAGGCATTGAGTGATTATTCAAATATTCAACCCCAAAAGTAAGTTAGTTGGAGTAGGATAGAGGATATATCATTGATTCGATTCTTTTGTGCTTAGTCGTGTTATTAAGGCTTGTGTATCAGTCAAATATTGTCAAACATTCCAGTTTTCATTTAAGATTAAAACTGCCTAACCATCTTTTCTCATTTTCATGAATGGTTTAGCTTCTTTTTGATTACTGCAATGTTATTTCCATATGTACCAAGGTAATTTGAGTTTTGAAGTTTGGAATTGCTTGAGGACAAGCAAAGCTTAAGTGTGGGGGGATTTGATATGTCGTATTTTATACCCATTTCCCACAATGTATTTAGTTGATTTTGCATGTTTTATGAGTCGTTTTAGTATACATTTGGTGCGTTTATGGTATTTGTTAGTGTTTCAGGTTACTGACAGGTATTTGAGCGTAATTCTGAAGAAAACGACAGTCTTGAGGTGAAATAAGTGCTAACGGATGATTTTCGAGGCATTTGGATGAAGATAGCAGTTGGTCAACAAAAGTCAACTGAAAAAGGGAAGCATTGCGCCGCAATAGAATTCCAGAAGATTAAGTTGCGCCGCAACTAGCCTAGTTGCGCCGCAACACATTCATAACCCAGCCAGCCTCAGTCAACGAAAGTCAAAGTCAACAAGGAGTCAAAGACCCATTGCGCCGCAACTACCCTGGTTGCGCCGCAATGGGGGTTGAATTCTGAATAATTTATGGAAAGTATATATAGCATGCTTAATCATTCCTTAACCCTACTTTTACCTTTTCCAGCCGTTTTTGAGAGATTTTTGAAGGGTTTTCCATTGGAGATTCATCTTTGAAGATCAAGAACACTATTGGAGATTTATTTCGTTATTGTTAATCATTCTTGAAACGATTTCAACATTCGGTACAATATGTCTTCATATATTATTGTTTGTTTTTCTCTTTTCATTATGATAGGCTAAATCTCTCAGCACCCGCTTGGGTAGTGAACATGTCATAGGGTTGTTTGATGTTACTTGCAATTGTTGAACAAGATTTCTATGTTTAATCGAAGATCCGCATTTATTTGGTTTAAATATTGTTTTTATCTTTTATATTTATTGATTGATAATTGTAATTAGAAGTTCGGGAGAAATCTATGTCATTGTCAATTGGTTTATGAAACGGTTAATCGGTCTATAATTAACCTAAAGTCGTTGGAGTTCGGGAGAAATCTATGTCATTGTCAATTGGTTTATGAAACGGTTAATCGGTCTATAATTAACCTAAAGTCGTTGGAGTTCGGGAGAAACTAGCGATAAAGATTTTAAACAATTAAATTCATTTTGAGTGTGTAAACGTCTATGATAGAGGGATCTGATTAGGTGAATAAGCAGTTCGAGAGAAAGCTTTTAAAGATTAAATCATAAAATCAACTTAGGTTCTTAATGCTTAATTGTTTTGAGTAGAAATTATTCGCGGGAGCGATAACTATATTTCGAGCAATTAAAGTTTCAAGTATAACGAGAGTTCATCTTGACTACTTTTTAAGTCGTTCAATAATGCAAGTAATGTTTAGACCCTATGATTGACATGTAAGCTAGTCCAAGTAGGTGCCCTTTTAATATTATTGTTACAAAATCATTTTTACTTTCGTCTTCCGACGAATCCTGCCCCGGTCATACCGGATTTAATTTATTTACTTTTACTTTTGCAAAGTGACAATTCGGTCACAAAACCCCTCTTTACTTGAATTACTTTATTTGAACAATTACTTACTATAGTCCTTGTGATCGACCTCGGATTTACCGAATTTACTATACTGCATGCGATCAGGTTCACTGCCTGTGAGTGTGTTGTAGTCAGTATTTTGATAATTCGTGTTTATAAATTTTATTACTCGATTTCACACATCAATGTATGTGGTAGATTTATCAAAACTTGTGGTACGAATATCGCTTCCTATAACAATGTTACCTGCAAAGGACAAAGACATAATAGGGAAAAAAACAACAATCACCATTTAAAAAGTCATTTAAGGGTAGACTGGTACATGTGGAACTTAATATATTAAAGGTCTGAAAATGTGTTTACGTGTTAAACCCAATATAAAGGTACTAAACAGTAGTTAATATTAGATAAACACTAAAACGTTTAAAAGCCAATAAAAATAATATGTACTTTAAATGTTAAATATTATATTGAGGAACTCAAATTTTTTTTTTTGTCAACGAATACATTCGAACATGACATATTATTTAGATAACAAATTAACAATGCAAGCACCAACCCTACAAAAATGTTTTTGATAGTTTGTAGTTGTTGGTAATTTTATTAGCATAAGCAATCAGTGATCAGTGATCAGCCCACAAGTAAATTTGAGAATGATGTGAATAAATATGAGTGCTTTATATACTTGTACATTCCATGTTTTATTTACTTATGTTTTACTGATAACATAAAAACTCTTTAAATAGGATATAATATACGTACATTTATTTGAATTTGAATACATACTATAGAATTTAGATTATAATATAATGCATTTTTAAACATCTAATCTATTTCTAAATTATTTAAGGTGGTTCTCTAAACGAAACAAAGCAAATGTTTTCATATGGAAACCAGAAATATAAACAATTAAACTCACAAATGTCAATAGATCTAATATATTAGGTTCAATGACTATCAAATGAGGTACAAACTTTTTATGCATGCATTTAACATTTTTCTAACATATTTTAATTTTCAGTTATATTATGCGATCTTAACATGTAAATATTAATGAATAATTCGTTGCAACAATAAATGTTTAAACTGGACTTTCGTTCTTCTAGAAAGTGGGCATGACGCCCTCATAGACGTCTTCCATAGCCAACTACACGTTATGTCTTGCATTTTGCATATATTAGTTTATCATTTTCACACCTTAACTACTAATGATGTATTACTCCCTCCGTAGCTACTATACATTCGTTTATAAAAAGCAAAAAGATCGTACCCTCATGTGATATTAGCTTAAAAATGAATGACTATTTTCAATTTGTTGGAAAGTGCATTTCAAATATCAAGCTAATTTTAAATTTAAATGTAAAAAATATATTTTTAAAGATGTGAAATGTTCATTTGAAAACTAAAAATTATGTGAAAACTAGAAAACTGGTCAAAACACACTGTGATCTGAATTTAACACAATGTGTTTTAATTGTGTAATCAAAAAACACATTGTGTTAAGTTTTAAATCACAGTGTGTTTTTGATAGCGCGTGAAAATCAAAAAAAATTTCAAACACACTGTGATATGAACTTAACACAATGTGTTTCTAAAAAAAATTAGAAACACATTGTGTTAAATTCAGATCACAGTATGTTTTGGTCAGTTTTCTAGTTTTCACGAAAATTTTAGTTTTTAAATGATCACAACCCTTTTAAAGATAATTATCTTATTAAAGGTTTTGTTAACTTGTATCGATGGAAAAATAAAGTTAAGTAGCATTGAATGAATTTGACATTCCTAAATAATAAAAATACACATTACAATTCCAATTAAAATGGTATATATTAGAACGTTATATGCATTTGTTGATCATTTGTTTGATAAGTTTAAGTTTATTACATGTTCCTTGGGGTGGACGACACTCAACTTATAGGTGTTTGCATGAATATTTCCCCATCTACTAGGTGCTTGCGGGGTGAGGAACGAATGAGAGATTATGGTGTTTATTTTGCTGCTTATTGTTTGATACTTTCTTTTTTAGTTTTTATTATTTTTGTTAATAGAAATGCATTTTTTACAGATAGAGAAGAATAAATGCATAGGTAAGGAGTGCGGAGGATAGGCTCACAATTTATCCACCCTTATTAATATTCACTAGCTCGATACCCGCGCAATGCGTCAGTGTTCGTGGCGGCGATGGTATGACAGTTGGAACAACTGTTGGTGGTAGAGGCGTCGTCGAATGGTGTAGATATAATTGATGTAAAACTAACTGATGTAAAAGGTTAATACTTAATAGAGATATTTTAAAAGATATAGGACTGATAGTGTAATATAATCATTAAAGATATTTTAGATATTTTTTCCATGTAATTTTCAACATGAGGCTATTCTTTTTATGAGAGAGTATAGATAATTTTTAGATTGAACGGTGATTTTTACTTAAAGAATAGGATCTTAATCTTAATCTTAATATATACTAAAAGGCAACTGATAAACCTCAATTGACCAATCACAATCCATAATTTCTCAAAATTAATTAAATCAACACATGTTTAAATTAATTTACACTTTTTGGTTTTCCATCATCAATTTACACTTTAACCCAATTTAAACATAATTAATACTTTATTGTATAATGTCTATCTAATGACAAAATAAAACTAAAAGTTAGAGAGGTTACAACATTTGGATTATACGAATTAATATTTATATCAATATTTTATTTTATATTATTAATTGTAATCAAACTAATTGTAATATTGTTGTTATTAGTAATTGTAATCAGACTATAATTAGGATAGTTATTATTAATTGAAATCAAACTATATTTAGGATACAGATTCTTTTTATATAAACTGAACCCTACAAATAAAATCATAACACACGAAATCTTTGAGAACCCCATGAACCAGCCGCTATTTTTATTGTTCTTAACAACCATGACTAACGAAAATAAATCACTTTTTGCAAGACATCAATGAAAACTCGGTCAATTGTGTAATCAAAGTTAAGATATTGCTTCTAAAAGAGTTTGTATAAAAGAAACTTTACTATACCATCCAACTTTAATATGATTTAACATTCAGTATTAACATTTGAATATCTCAATTTTTTTTAAGTATATTTTTACATTTAACGTATAAGTATTTTTTTAGTTCTATATACTAATTTTTATATTAATAGTATTGCAAAACCCGTGTATTTGACACGGGTCTAAAATCTAATATTCTTCTAGAGTAAGCCGTCAGAATTGAAAGTCAATAAAAGAGTACTTATGAATGAAAATGGGCCCGCAATGCATTCAAATTTCAAGAATCTCGGAGAGAAGTAAATACATACCTTCTATAGTTCTATATATGGACCATAATTGATGGGCCTCATGTGTTTGTTTATTCTAGAACACGACTGGAGAAAAATTACAATAATTATATTTCTGGTCGATTATGCATATTTTTGATGGGCCTCAAGTGATTTTTGTTATAGAACACTTGACTATATGAAGAGACATGTCCTTATACACAAATTTACGATTAAAAACAAATATTAGTTGGGAATTATGTGGAAGATTAGTACAAAGTTGTGTAGAACAAGGAGTTTTTTTTGCTGTTCAAAAAAAAGAAAAAAGAACAAGGAGTATTTATATTAAAACTACAAATTACATATAAACCCTTTGTAGTTTACAAAGTAAACAAATTCAACTCTAACAATTTATCAATCATTTAGTAAGTTTTCGTCTTTACAAAGAAAAACAGAAGTCACAATATACTCAATAGTTTCCATTACTTTTGAGAATATTGGTAATGGATTATTCTTCCTGAATTTGAAGACCCCAGAAATGTTGTGGTCACGTGCAGTCGCACAACTTGCAAAACCTCAAGGATTCTTCGAAAGTCGAAACAAAAAGTAAGGATCAAACAAAGAGTACATGATGGGGACCAGACATAACAATTGGCTAAACATGAAATAAACGACATCTCCAAAACTTGAAAATGGGCTCTTCACATTGGCCCAATCACTTGACGGGCCTGAAATCCATTAACAAGTTACGTGTACGTTAAAAATTTTCTCTTGTGAAAACATGCCGAAAAAAATCATTATTCCTGATCAAATGACCTGGTAAATGGTAGACAAATCTTCGATTAGGTGTTAGTTACATACTTACATATGATATTATTAACTTTGATATTAAAAGGAACTAATATATTTTTATTTTATTTTAAGGTGGTTAAGAGTTACTTTTATGTGTGTTTAGGGACGGCACAGAAAGGGTGCATTGGGCGTCAACAAGCTGGCCCCACTTCCTCCGAGGTCCCATCCGATGGGTTATAGTGTTTTTGGCACCCGAATAGCAACGAAGGGAGGAGGAGGTCATGTGAAAAGGCGTTGGTGAGAGGCTAGATGGTTGAAAGGGGAAATATGTAGCAAAAGGGGAAGAAAAAAAAAAGAAGAAAGAAAAACCATTTTATAAAGTCAACAAACCAAAACATATTAAGAAATTAACAAAACTTATTATTTAATACGGAGTACAAAGTAACGTGTGATTTACAGTATAATTCAAAATACGTTGTGTAGAATAGTTTCAAAGTTTATTGACCTTAATTTAACTTATATCTGCAAGTATGAGAAAAAAATATTCACGACAAATCAAATCAAATCATTCAGTTGTTAAACTTTATATTAAAAATACATATAGGAATATAAAATGTCATATAGAATATCATGGTATGTCGTTATACGTTTTAACTTGTAGTTATTAGTTCAAAATATTTATATTTTACGCCACTTTTTCTTCAATTAAATTAAATATAATATAATATGCTGCTATCAAATTCTACCTTCCAAGTAGCTCTCTTTCGCGTTACGACAAGTCAATTATTTCAATTACAAACAATAAACTTCGAATTATTTGGCATAAGATTGTTCTTCAAATATGGCAACTCTACAAACCAATTGCATACTTAAATTCCGTCTCTTATACAGAGTATAGTATTAGCTGAATAAGAGAGATTGTTTTAACAAACGGCTGACACGATTTAGCTTTTAAAAAATAAGCTCGTGAAAGGTGATGACATAACAAATAGAGACATTAATTTTGAAAAAACAATAAAAAAATATTAGTTATTACTATCACATACGTACTATGATCGAGCAACAGAATCTCAATCTGTTCTACCGATTATAATGGAGTATTATATATACTACCGCCTATAATAGAGTATTATACAATTCTTTTTAAGAGTTTATTTCCTTAGAATTTCCAAATTTTCAAACCATTGTCGACTACATCTAAGACTGGACAATTTATGAATCGACATGAATATAAATCTTTATTTATCATTTATGTTCATGAAAGTCCAACTGTTCATTATGTTACATATAATATTTAGATTTTTTTTTATTACTTTAAGAGGGTGTTTAGTAGGAGGGAATCACAGTGAATGTAAATATAATAGATAATGAAAATAATAAGAAAACAAATGAATATTTGAAAAGAGAATGAATTATGTTGTTTAATATCAACAAAGAGTAAATATAAAAAAATAAAAAAATTTAAATAATTACAAAGTTAATACCTATAACATCATAAACAAAAATCTTTTTTTTCTCACTAATTCTTTACAATTTATAAAGAACGGAAAGAATAAAATTATTCCAACTTCTCTATTCTTATTCCCTTTCTCTTCTTTCCATTCCACCTACCAAACACCCTTTGTGATTTTGGATATCATTTTATGTTAAAATTCGGTGTAATGTTTCTAATTTATATTAGTGCTCATTTGTATTTATCTAGGTTTTATCATAAATACAAATAAACAAACATGGATAAAATTTATGGTTTATTACATTTCGTGACTCAAATTAAATTAATAAACATAAGTATTGTTCATTCCTGTTTATTCGATTCTTGAACCGATAAACAATCATTTTTTCCTTCAGTATTTTATATTATTTTGTGAGTTATTTTTATTTTTACCATTAGCGTAAACATTTTTGTCATTTCTTTGTTGGATGAAAACACTATTTAAGGAGGGTCTTCTTTTCCGGATTATTCCGAAATGACAAGTTATTTGTTGATTCAGATATTTATTATTATATTATTATTATTATTATTATTATCAATTATTATTATTATTATTATTATTGCTATTATTATTAAATTATTATTATTATTAATATATTTTTTTTTTTTTCGAACGGCAGAAGTAAATATTATTAAAAGGAGCAAACTAGCAAGGTGCTAGATGCAGAAGTAACAATTACAACTACAATCTAGAAAAGAAACGGAAAGAACAAATTCTAGACTCATCCCACATCATTAACCTGTAAGGGTACAGCCACAGACCGAAAAACAAACAGAAGTCATCCATCTTGCAAAGGGTTCATTTGCTTAAAGTAAGATATAAACCTAATACTTTATCTTCTATCTATCTATATCTATAACTACTTATAAAACAAACTAGGTATTCTATTTTTAGAATCTCTTAATCTCTTAAAACATTTATAGCATACATTTTTTATTTACTAAATTACCTTCATTAACTCCTTAAATCACATGAATTAGTTTACATCAATTATCTATCTTACTCGCCTCCGTTGCCACTACAAGTCGCCACCGCCACCACCGACACGACGCCGCCTACACCGCCGCATTGCGCGGGTATTCGTCTAGTTATATAAAAATTAAAGTTCTATGTTAAAATTTAAGAAAAATGAGACATGCGAATTGACCAAACTACCCTTAATTAATTAAATCACCACCAACCCTTAATATTAAATTACACATGAGTGTCTTATATTATAAAATATTTCCTACTACCCGTTTAAATGAAGCATCTTTACAAAAAAAAGGGGTAAATGGTTGAGAACCTTCTGATCCCATGTACCGTCTTGGTACTCAGAGCGCACACCGCATAGAACTCATGTCCGGTGACACACCATTTGACGCCGCTATCACCATCACCACTCCATCGCCGCCATAACACCAACATCATCGCCGTAGCATTGTACGTGTACCGTGTTATCTACCAATAAACTAAAACATTATTGATGCTCTTTTAATCGACACGTGGAGCTTTATTTAAGCGACACGTGTCGTTTAATATCTATCTATAAAATTCCTATATATTTTTAGATATATCATAAATAATTAAATTTTTAATTAATTAATTATTATTAGATATAATATATATACATACATAATATAACTAAAACTCATATCCCATAATCACTATAAATGATAACCTTCACAAAAATATACGAAGCAATCTACATTTTATATCATAAAGTTTATTTATAAAATAATAATCTTTAAAACTTGAAGTATATCTTCTTTTACGATTATACATTTTTCTTTATTTTATTTGAAGTTTAACTAAAAACATGCAAAGATAAAACCAAAAAGTCTGATACATATATACCTATTCTACCATTGTCCAGTTAATTTATAACCATGCCTTTCCACAATATTTTAGTCTACCAATATATCTACTACTAAATTAAAACAAGGTTGAAGCTTTTTTTATCGACAAAAAGCTTCTGTTAAATTTAATATAACAAAATGTGGTTAAAAATTTTAAAACAATATGAATCATGTTTTAACACAATGACTTTAGATTGGGTGATACTATTACCAATATCAAAACTAATATTAAATGTTGGTAAATACATTTATGATACATGTTCTAACTATTAAGTTATTATTATTGAGAGATCAAATGCATATGATGGAGTGTGTTCAAACTTTCTTTCTTCATAAAAAATCAGTCGGACAATATCTATCGTCAATCCTTATAATCAATCGTACAATATATATATATATAGTCAATAGACACATCGTATCTGTATTAGTACTTGTTTAGAATAATAAAAATAAAACATGACTCAGGGTGCGAGTTTCGCAAATCGTTTAAAAAGGTCTTTGTCAAAAAAACACATGGGATGCTCTTAGAATAATATTGGTCAATAAACACAAAATGATAATTAAATAAGTACAAACTTTAATTAGAAAATGACTAAAACTTCCCATTCCCTGCTAGTCTCTATATATACAGTCAAAGAGCTAGTCAATATACATCTTTAAGACTTGCACCACAACACACTTAAATAATTCTTTGGGAAACAAAGTAACCATTTGAAAAATGGTGGAATTAAGTTCAAGTATTTTTGATGGTAGCTCGAACAAATCATGGAGGCCAAGAAGGTACCAACGAATCGATAGTTACAGAAAAAGCGTTAAGACTGTCACGTTTGGTGGTAAAAAGAAGCGGTTTTGGAAGATTAAAGCCATTCCACGGCTGCGATTGAAGAAATTTTCACCCATCAGGCTCTATTTGAAGTTCAAAAATGCTTATCTCAATATGATGCTTAGACTTGGGGGAACTGAAAATGTTTTCGGGTCTAAAAGAGTTCCAAGAAGGGGTCAGGTTTCTAGTGCTTATTCAATGGAACAGTTTCAGAACCGGCTGATCTATGAGATCTCAAAAAACTTGTTCACTGCACGTGAATTGGCTGCCCTATGATGTGTAATAATCCTTGTACTTCTTTTAGTAATCTTAAACGTTTTAGTTTGTAATTGTAATCTAATAAATGACCGAAGGTTTGATTACATAGCTTGTTTATCTTTGTTTTCCAAGTCTTTCTGTTTAATTTTCTGGTTTCAGATAGATGATTTTTGTTGTGTATCAAACATGAAACAAATTGTATTTTGGGATGTTTGGATTAATATCTTTCTAAGAGTAAGAGGATCAATCAAGTCTATATAGTTTGTCTCCAAACATGCAATTTTCTGGATGTTTTCATGTGTCAAATAATTATCTTACATAAGCTAATTCCAATCATATATCCATATTCATCAAAAGAGTCAAAAGTTTCGTGCCGTTTGGCGATCTATCACTACCGCGATGACATCCTGCCCGGTGGGTGTAGAGCCCACATATGGGGTGAACAGACTCTAACCAAAAAACAAACACTCAAAAAAAAAAAATCATAATAATAATAATAAAATTTTGAATGACTCCCTCTCCTTTGTCTCCCTCCCCTGCCTTGTCCCCCCTCTTTTCGGTTTTCCACCATAGGGTCTTTATTTGTCATTTAGATAGAATATACAAATAGTTTCTCTAACTAAATAGTGATAAACCTGTTTACATTCCAACCTTCCCATGAACGGTTAAAATATTAAGACTCAAAACCGGTACAAGACGACATTATATGTTTTTTTTTTCCACCACCATTTGTCCACCCTTCCTTCCGACGACCACACTTCACGGCCACAGAAGCCAACACAGATCACGTATTTGCTTTCTTGTCAACCCCATCCTTTTTCCAGCCACCTCAACTTCTAGTTAATTTCGAATCAAAACCCAACATATTTATGCTCACAAATTCCATATCAGAACCATCATAACAACTCAGACATTTCACCTCTCTACCATTTCGATTCCACCTTTTCAATTATGCCCACCTTAACAAGAGCCTAAACATATACTAGCTAGACCAACCTCATAGTACATCCAAAATACAATCACATGTGAATCGATCAGTACAAAATATTTAAGCTAAAATACAAATTAAATAAATTACACAATAAACTAATTATTAAACAAATACACAATCACATGTATTCATTAAATTAGTACTTAAAATCACATTTGATTCTATACATTAAACCATAAAATCAAAGGAAGATTTACATATAAAAATAAAAACACATGTACACAGCTAAAATCACATGTTATTGACTACACATTACTTAAAGCATATTAAAAAGCAGATATGATAAGCTAATCACTAAATTATGTATGCATTCACATGTGATTTAGTATGTAATACATACATATTACCTCCCACAAACTTTCATTTAGACTTTCCATCAAACACCTTGTAGACAATACACTATTCATCTATTTTTATAGAAAGAAAAAAAAAGGACGAACAAAGTATAATAGGAGTAGATTCGAAATACAAATACAACTTGATTAAACCTAAAACATTGACTTTTATTGAATATTTTAGTGTCGAAATAAAGACGTAAGTTTCCTTCTAAGACTGGAGATAAGCAAAATATTCTGACACTGAAGGTGCCATTTCCATTTACTTTCTAATATTTTGAGTTATTAACAAATAAATAAAAAGATATGCGGAAAGATCTAATGTTTTAATTAAGCCTTAAAGATAGTGGAGTTCTATTCACCCAATATCCGAATTCCATAGCTAAAAACGTGATTTGTAATACTTCTTATAAGAAAAATTGAAGGAAAAAACTTGCACAATGAACGCTAGATATTCGATGAATTGCCTCAGTGAAGTTTACTACGATTATGTTTCATTTGTTGTCATGTTTACTTCTTCTCTTGATTTGTGTTTCTTTTTTTTTTCTTCCGGTAAGATCGGTCAGAAGTGACCCGTGAAACTTGGCGGCCTAGGAGGCACCTGTTTGAATGAAGGCACGGGACCATCAAAGGTGGCGGCAAGACAGGAGTTGCAGACCGTACCGGTCATACTAATTTGCTCAAGTAGCTTAATTACTTGAACCAAACAAGTGGTCTATAAGAACATCCTAATCATTTTTCGACCCTTGACTTTTAGTTGACCGTTAACTCCGTTAGTGCTTAGATGACCCATTGGTCGATTTAGTTGAATTTTATTATAAATTAGATGTTTTATAAACATTAATTGCCCAAAAAGTTGAAATAGTTAAATCGTTGCTTATTTCGTCGTTGTAGGGTCATTTATTAATTTATTTCGATAAATTGATATATATGCTAAGTGGAAAGTTGTTAATTTATCGTTGACGGAAAATTGTGCTATAAAAAGAAAGGAATAAAAGGGTTCACAGAAGATGACTCGGTTAAACGGAGCACTTAAGAAATATGCATGATAAATATTGTCATGGACTATTATTATTAAGGTGGTGGTGCTCGTGTACTATGTAGCCGAGAGAAAAGAAAGAAGCAGCAGCCCAACAGCCAAAATGGGCTTTGGCCCAGCCTTGTGCCTCACGTGAGTCCAGCAGCCCAAAGAAGAAAGAAAGATGGAATGGGCTTATGCCTTTGTACGAAGCAGCAGCCCAACAGCCAAAATGGGCTTTGGCCCAGCCTTGTGCCTCGCGTGATTCCAGCCCAAAGAAGAAAGAAAGATGGAATGGGCTTATGCCTTTGTACGAAGCAGCAGCCCAACAGCCAAAATGGGCTTTGGCCCAGCCTTGTGCCTCGCGTGATTCCAGCCCAAAGAAGAAAGAAAGATGGAATGGGCTTATGCCTTTGTACGAAGCAGCAGCCCAACAGCCAAAATGGGCTTTGGCCCAGCCTTGTGCCTCGCGTGATTCCAGCCCAAAGAAGAAAGAAAGATGGAATGGGCTTATGCCTTTGTACGAAGCAGCAGCCCAACAGCCAAAATGGGCTTTGGCCCAGCCTTGTGCCTCGCGTGATTCCAGCCCAAAAGAAGAAAGAAAGATGGAATGGGCTTATGCCTTTGTACGAAGCAGCAGCCCAAAGAAGAAAGAAAGATGGAATGGGCTTATGCCTTTGTACGAAGCAGCAGCCCAACAGCCAAAATGGGCTTTGGCCCAGCCTTGTGCCTCGCGTGATTCCAGCCCAAAGAAGAAAGAAAGATGGAATGGGCTTATGCCTTTGTACGAAGCAGCAGCCCAACAGCCAAAATGGGCTTTGGCCCAGCCTTGTGCCTCGCGTGATTCCAGCCCAAAGAAGAAAGAAAGATGGAATGGGCTTATGCCTTTGTACGAAGCAGCAGCCCAACAGCCAAAATGGGCTTTGGCCCAGCCTTGTGCCTCGCGTGATTCCAGCCCAAAGAAGAAAGAAAGATGGAATGGGCTTATGCCTTTGTACGAAGCAGCAGCCCAACAGCCAAAATGGGCTTTGGCCCAGCCTTGTGCCTCGCGTGATTCCAGCCCAAAGAAGAAAGAAAGATGGAATGGGCTTATGCCTTTGTACGAAGCAGCAGCCCAACAGCCAAAATGGGCTTTGGCCCAGCCTTGTGCCTCGCGTGATTCCAGCCCAAAAGAAGAAAAGAGGCCGCAGCCTCCTTGCTTTGTAGGTCGGCGAGCAGGAAACCCCAAAACTTGGGGGTTAAGTCAACATCAATTGACAACTATATATATATTATATAGTTTACGAGGCGAATCTGTTATAAGGTATAAGCTTGTTCATAGTCTCAAAATAAACATCGTATTAACATTAAACATGAGAGGATGGGCTGGGTAGTCGAGTTTCGAAATTGATATTGTATGCATTATTTTCATAATCGTGTCGATCATTTAACTATAGTAGAGAGATGAAACGAAAATACCTTTCTTTGTAGTCTAATGGTGAACTGATTAAGTTACAACTAATAAGCTATGGCGTTTTAATCTTTTGAGTAGACATTGTTAAAATGGTAAACGAGGTTGTTGGGTCGCTAAAGGAAGATTCAAATGAAGTTGCATCAGGAGGGTAGTGAAGTATATGATGCTATACATGTAAATGGAATTCATGTAAAAATTATATGTTGTAGGAGGGGATCACGTGGCTGATCAAACACAATTAAGTGGATGGAAAAATGAGTTTTGTGTAGTGATTTCATTATACTAATTCATAGTTGAAAGAAAATGATAAATTAAATAGTGTAGAAACTAGATCATTTAGCTAGAGAGACTATTATTATACAAATGACTTACTCTCCATAATCATATAAAATTATATATGTATATTTGTAGGAAACTTTGTTGGACGAGGAGTAAAAGCTTAGCTCGAAGATAAGGTAAGATATATCATTTTTGACACGCTGGGGTGCACAACGAAAATGGTGATTTCGTAAAAGTGGTTTAAATCTTTCTTTCTCATACGCTAGTTTGGGTAATGGGATTTTTGGAGGGTTTCGCGAAATGGGTAGATTTGCATGAGTAGGCTGATTTATATTGTCGTTATTACGCCTGTGCATGCTGAATTATAGTTGATATTAATGTTGTTTTTAGTTGTAAAGTTGTTTTCGTTGGAATGCTAAGTTGTTGAGTTGGTTTGGCTTTTACACTAGTTCACTAGGACTTGTGTAGGTTGCCATGTTGACACTGTGCACGATTAGGGGCCCTAAACTTAAAGTTGAAATAAAAGTTGCTAAAGTTGATATCGTTGTTGAAACTCGAGTATAAATCTAAGTTGAAAGTGGTAAGCTTATCCCATGCTGGAACCGCGTAGGAACTAGTGTGATTTAGTTGGTCAGCGGGAGTAGACTAGTTGCTTCCAATGGCACGGCCTCGAAGTTTGAGATTAGCTGGGTGACTAGGTCCAGTCACTACAAGTTGTGTAATAGCTTTCTCCTGGATTTGGTTATGCCTATCCTTAACGACACTGATGGACCCCGAAAGGACTACCCATCAAGTCGGGTGCAAGGTCCCTTAAAGGCCTTACGGCCGCCTTTGCACACATTTGTAGTTGTATTCATTGTGGTGACGCGAGTCATCCACCTTTAGTTGAAATAAAAAGGGCATAACCTATTGTTGAATAAAGTTGTTGAAGTTGATTAAGTTGCTAAGTTGAATACGTAGATAAAGTTGAATATTGTTGATTAAGTTGCTAAGTTGAATACGTAGATAAAGTTGAATATTGTTGATTAAGTTGCTAAGTTGAATACGTAGATAAAGTTGAATATTGTTGATTAAGTTGCTAAGTTGAATACGTGGATAAAGTTGAATATTGTTGATTAAGTTGCTAAGTTGAATACGTAGATAAAGTTGAATATTGTTGATTAAGTTGCTAAGTTGAATACGTAGATAAAGTTGAATATTGTTGATTAAGTTGCTAAGTTGAATACGTAGATAAAGTTGAATATTGTTGATTAAGTTGCTAAGTTGAATACGTAGATAAAGTTGAATATTGTTGATTAAGTTGCTAAGTTGAATACGTGGATAAAGTTGAATATTGTTGATTAAGTTGCTAAGTTGAATACGTAGATAAAGTTGAATATTGTTGATTAAGTTGCTAAGTTGAATACGTAGATAAAGTTGAATATTGTTGATTAAGTTGCTAAGTTGAATACGTAGATAAAGTTGAATATTGTTGATTAAGTTGCTAAGTTGAATACGTGGATAAAGTTGAATATTGTTGATTAAGTTGCTAAGTTGAATACGTGGATAAAGTTGAATATTGTTGATTAAGTTGCTAAGTTGAATACGTAGATAAAGTTGAATATTGTTGATTAAGTTGCTAAGTTGAATACGTGGATAAAGTTGAATATTGTTGATTAAGTTGATAGGCACACGTCGGATTGTTAATCATTCTTATGTGAATTCGATTGCTATATATATTGTTGTGGTTGTTATATGCCCGACTGCGTATGATTCTTTATTAAGTTGTTTTAAATTGGCAATCATTTATATTAACCTGTGGTACATCTTACTCGGCTTTATAGCTGACACTTGTTCTTTTGTTGAAAATGTTGTGCCACCTCAGGTTGATGCTTAGTTGAGATGCAGAGTAGAGTGAGGATGGGTAGAAGATACAGATGAAGACTTTTACCTAGATTGCCTCATTTATTCAGACTCATTTATTATATTTAGTTGAATATTATTGTTATTTGACGTTTATGGGTTTCATTTGATTTTGGTTAGATCCGACGAGTAACACCGTCATTTAAGTTGAACATTTTTATTCTGGAAATGTAATAATTGATGGAAACTTCCGCAATACTCCGTGTTTTTACGAAAAATTTTGAAATCCATATTTTTATAAAGTTCGGTGTTACATGACCAACCTCCATCTTCCCGACATACTAGCAACAATGTCAATATACAAACCAAGTTTCAGACTTACATGGTGTGTAACGCTCTCTAAAACGATTACCGTTTAATTTTGTACTAATTAGAAACATCATTTAAGGTTATTCATGTTTAAACAGGTCCTACAATGCCTCCAATAATCCAGTTAAATTATATGGAGGCGTTTTGATTGGATTCATTATTCATCAGCAAATCAACCAGCAACATGGACAAGTTTAAAGTTAGGTAACTAAACTATAATAAAACAGAATATGACTCATGCAGAAATTTCCATGTTCACTGAACTGACTGACACCAGTGAATTGGAGAAACCAAGTGAACTGAAAAAGCTAACTGACCCGATAATGCCATCTGAACAAGCCATGTTGATTCTCCCAGTAGTGGCCCATTTCAGGCAAGTATTTACTGAACCAGTCCAGTCGCCAGTAGTAACACTTCTCCAGTGGCAAGTTTCTCCAGTTGCGGCCAATAGTGATCCACCAGTAAAGTTTACCACTGAAGCACTCCAGTGACCAGCTCCAGTCTAGTCTCCAGATGGATGCTCCAGATTTAAGTCTCCAGTGGAAGTTCCAGATTTACGTTCCAGTTTTCATTAATAAAGTTTGTTTCAGTCACATGTTTGTGGACCCAATAAAGAAGGAATGACAGCTGTCAAAGACGATAAGGGAGGGGCGTGTGACAACGTTAATCCTAACGGTTTGTGGGCCCTTGTGCAGAGGGAATCTTTCTAGAAGCTTTGCTTGTCCATTTCCTATTGGTCAATTAATTAGTGGTTGTCCTTAGTACATGACAGCTTTTTATTTATTTTATTATTGTATTTTCTTTTCTAGAAAATAGCATGTGGCTATAAATAGGGGCTCATTCTCACTTGTAAAATTAGACTTGATTGATTGAATGAAATTAATAGAGCAGCCTCTATTTCTTATCCAAAAATCTTCATTTACCTTTATGGATCTTTGATCTTGGTGGTTTGAAGTGATCCCTTTATCTATATTTGTGGTGGGTCGCTCTTTATCAAACATAGTGGTGAGATCTTAAAATCTTCGATTCCTTTATCTGTGTTTGTGGTGGCTAGACCTTTATCAAACATAGTGGTGGGTTGGAGTGTTTCCTTTATCTTTTGATTCCGGTGGCTCTTCCTTTACGAATCTTGGTGGTGGATTCTTTTATCTATCCTTTTATTTTATTGTCTTGTTTTGTTGTTTGTTTCATATAAAAACCAGAAAATCTTCACAAAAATAGTTATTCCGCTGTGCTAGTTCTTTTTTTAAGTTGTTACATTCCGCTGTGCTTAGATTCGCGTGAGATTTACGCATCAAATTGGTATCAGAGCCTGGTTTGAAAAATGTTTCTTAATCTTTTTATCCTTGGGTTTTGTTTGTTTGTTGGGTCAGATCCAAAAGGGTTGTTCTCATCTTTTGATCTGTTGGTAGTTTGTTGTCCTTTTGTTTAGATCTGTTATTGTTGGTGTTATTTGTTGAGTATTAATGGCTTTTAGAAGAAATATGACATTAGAAGAAGCTCATAATGCTAGGAGAGATAGGCAGATTGAAGATCTACAAGAAACACTTGGTAGGGTTGTTAATCTGTTAGAAGATGGTGGTTTAAGGTTTAATAGAGAACATGTTGCTGTAGGTGAAAGAGATTATGAATCTCTGTTAGAAATCTAAAATGGTGTTAAAATGTAATTATTTTAATAATGGAAGAAGTATTAGTGAAAGTTAGTCAAGTGTATAAATACTCCTCTCCATACCCAAAATTGTAAGTCTTGAACATAATTCCATAGTTACTTCTCTCTAATCATATACTTTCTCTCTCTAAACTCATCTTCAACCTCCATTTCACACACAAACACACTTTTCACACACTAACCAAAATCCTCCATTAAACCTTCAAATCGAGCTTAAATTTCTACTTAACAATTGGTATCAGAGAAAAATCAGTTAATCTGAACGATCCATAGCTCGATTTGTTGCAATTCTCATCCAATTTTCAAATTTTTATTCAAAATCGATCTTCACTGTTCTTCAATTTTTCACCTCTCAAATCACATAAAATCACAGATATTTGTTCACCAATAGATTCCTAGTAGTTGAAAACATAATCCTGTCAAGTTTCAAGTTCCAATTCGATCTAAATCTCTAGTTTGAATTTTTGGATTTTGGCGCGATTTTTGGGTTTTGAATCTGTTGTGTTTTGTGTTGAATTTTGTTAATCGGTGTGTTGCTAAGGTGAAAACAAACAGTTTGCAAGTGATTTCAAGTTCTAACTCCTAGTAAATCAAAAGTTATTGAAGCTTTTTGTAGTTGTTAATGGAGTTCATGTTCAAAACTGTTCTGATGAAGAAGATGATGACCCTAGGACGATCTTGCACTAGGACGATCTTGCCAAGATCGTCCTAGCCTTTATTCCTTTATTTCTCATTTCTAGTGCTTAGAGGCTTGTAGGACGATCTCCTCAAGATCGTCTTGACAAGTAGTTGTGTTGTGAAGTGTTTGATTGTGGCTAACTAATCCAGAAGGATTGGTTTGGTCAATTCAAATTCTTGGAAAGAAAAACAAGACGATCTTCACCAAGATCGTCTCATCATTCTGAAACTAAGACGATCTTCACCAAGATCGTCCCATTTCCTCTGAACTTAAGACGATCTTCACCCAAGATCGTCCCAGTTCTTTGAATCGTTTCATTCCAAACTCATTTAGTTCAAGATCGTTTCATTTTTCATACTTAACCAAATTTCACAAAAATTACCTAAAACGATCTTACCTAAGACAATCTTCTCAAGATCGTTTCATTTCCCATTTCTACTCAACTTAAGACGATCTTGTCAAGGTCGTCCCAGTTCTTCGAAACTTAAGACGATCTTCACCAAGATCGTCCCATTTCCTCTGAACTTAAGACGATCGTTTCACCAAGATCGTTTCACCAAGATCTTCACAAGATCGTTCCAATTCCAAACATCATAAAAAAAAAAAAAAAGTCTTTTGGCGGGAAAAATAATTTTTGCCCAGGGTCTTAAAAAGGGATAATTCATGAAGATTTAAAATTTGATAGCATTAAAAAATTTTTAGGCCAATTTTCATTCGTTATTGACGCGGTTTTGGCGAAAATTTTTAGAAATTATCAAATTTTTCCTATGATCATGATATCCAAAGTTTACATGAAATTCAAAGTTTCGTGAGAACATATTTCGGCGAAAAAATTTGGAGGGAAACCTGAAGTACAAAATCTCCAAATTTCAATTTTAATTCTTTCACTTCAATTTCAATCACAATTACCTTTTCATTTCATTTCACCCTTTGCTAAACAAAATGTCAAGTCCAAGTATCTCAAATTCAGTAAAAAATGATTTCGTCTTCAATTTGTGGTTAACTTCCTCACCCAAGACACCTACTTCATCTGAAGAGAAACTTCATAAAGGTGGACTGTGCTCATGTTGTATGACTACTCATTTGCGATCTGAAACAACTCCTTGTCAAGTGATGAAGATATTGATTCATTCGATTGCCACTGAAAATGTCAAGTTTCAAGAGGAAGTAGTCACGTTACAAGCTGAGAATGTCAAACTGAAAGAACAAATGATCTACTATCGAGCTGGAAATGTGAGACTTACAAATGAGATGAAAGAACTTCAAGTTGAATTTGGAGACCTTGCAGTTTGGAATGAAATTGACAAACAAACTTTGAAGAAGAATGATGAGTTGATGTCACAAATGAAAGCTGCGATAAAAGAACTTCAAGTTGAATTTGGAGACCTTGCAGTTTGGAATGAAATTGACAAACAAACTTTGAAGAAGAATGATGAGTTGATGTCACAAATGAAAGCTGCGATAAAAGAACTTCAAGTTGAATTTGGAGACCTTGCAGTTTGGAATGAAATTGACAAACAAACTTTGAAGAAGAATGATGAGTTGATGTCACAAATGAAAGCTGCGATAAAAGAACTTCAAACAGAATTGAAAACTTCCAACAAGAAGCTGAATGATAGTATCTTGGAAAGCAAATCAAGAGAACTTATTTTGCAAGAAAAGATTTCAAGTTTTCAATCTCAGTCAAAAAATGAGACATCTATATTCTTAACCATGGAGAGCAAGTTTATTGATGAGATGAACAAAGTTGAGAAAGAGAGACAAGATGTTTGCAACAAAATCAAGACTCTTGAAGAGAATTGTTTGCAATATCAATCAAATGAAACATCTCTACGAAAGAGAATCTCTGAACTTGAGATGGAATTGCAAACACAATCAACATCTTGTGACACTCAAAGTGATGATGGCTCAGTTTATCATGATGCAAGTCCAATATTTCCAACTGAACTTGATGCTCAAAAGAAAGTTTGCACTGAGTCCATCCCAAAGAGCTCAAAGATCAAAGTTTCATCTCCTGCTAAACATAAAGCTTCTCAATTTACTAACTATGCCTTATTCAAGGATAGAAAGTATTCGTCGAAGCCTACTATAGATGGAACACAGACTCTCATTCCATTCTTGTCATTTGAAGACAATACCAAGTTCATCTCTCAAGCAAAAGCTCAGTTTACCAAGATCAAATGGAAACCTGTCTACAAACCAAAGTCAACTGAGTCAAAGACAATCAAATACTCACTTTGGCAACTCTATGAACTTGCACCAAAACTAATTACCGTGCAAGAAGTGAATGTCTTTGCATCTCCACTGCGTCCACAAAAACTCAACTTTTCAACAACCTCGAGTTTTCACCCACCATGGACTGCAGATTCTATTCGTCAAATCGATGACACGTACATTTGGAATGTCAAGACAAAAACCGTTGGGCCTACACAAAAATGGGTCCCAAAGGTTGTTCATAAGTGATTCGATGAATATGGCTTATACACATGTCAGTGTATAACCCGGGCTAAAGATGTTGTTTATTGGACTACTACTTCATAATGGTTGATTCCCCAGTTTCGACTTCAAAGAGACATGATGAACATGTTACCACACATTCATCATGAGGGGAAGAATGTTAGAAATCTAAAATGGTGTTAAAATGTAATTATTTTAATAATGGAAGGAGTATTAGTGAAAGTTAGTCAAGTGTATAAATACTCCTCTCCATACCCAAAATTGTAAGTCTTGAACATAATTCCATAGTTACTTCTCTCTAATCATATACTTTCTCTCTCTAAACTCATCTTCAACCTCCATTTCACACACAAACACACTTTTCACACACTAACCAAAATCCTCCATTAAACCTTCAAATCGAGCTTAAATTTCTACTTAACAATCTCAAGGACCTAGTGAGCGATCTGGTAGTACACCCAGATCTTCTAGTGAATCTGATGAGTCTAATCAGTCTAGAAGAAGACGAAGGAGACATAAGGTTGATGATACTAAAGATATTAAGATAGATCCACCAGATTTTGTTGGTTCCTCTAACCCTGAAGATTATTTTGAATGGGTTCAGGTGATGGATAGAATATTGGAGATAAAAGGGTATGATGATAAAAAAAAGTTTTAAAGTTTCCATTATTAGGTTGAAAAAGTATGCTTCATCCTGGTATGACAATATGAAAGCTGAAAGAGAATATAAGGGTAAAAGTAAAATCAAGACCTGGTCTAAGCTGAAGGAAGTTATGCAGAAAAGGTTTGTTCCTCAGTCGTACAAACAAGACCAGTATCTTCTGATGAATAATCTGAAGCAAGGTACTAAAAAGGTTGTGGAGTATATTAGAGAATTCGAGCAACTGAAGACTCGAACTGGTGTAAAAGAAACTGAAGAGCATACTATCGCCAGATTCCTTGGTGGAATGAATACTACCATTACTGAGAAAATAGAATTGCAGCCCATCTGGACTTATGAAGGTGCTTGCAAACTGGCCCTCCAGATTGAAAAGCAACTGAAGAAGAAGGTCCAACACAAACCTTTCAATAAGGTTTCTTCCAGTTCCAGTCAACCAGTTCTGAAGCCCAGTGAAACTGGTCAGAAATCCTTCAGAGGAAAGGAGAAAGAAACTGGAGGATCAAAAGAACCAGTTGGAAGAAAATGCTTCAAGTGTCATGGTTTTGGTCACTTCCAGGCACAGTGTCCCAACCAGCGAGCACCCACTGCTAAGGAGATTGAAAGCTTACCAGATGTTGATACTGAAGAAGGTGAACCAGTGTACGATGATGATGAAAGTGAAGAGGCATATGTAGGAGCAGATGTTAGAGAAATGTTGGTAGTAAGAAGAGTGATGCATACTGATGAAGTCGTAACTGACACTGCCCAGCGAGAGAACATTTTTCATTCCAGATGTACTGTTAAAGGAAAGGTGTGCAATCTGATCATTGATGGTGGGAGTTGTGCTAATGCTGCTTCAACTTACATGGTAGAGAAACTGGAACTACCTACCGTAAAGCACCCTCGCCCCTACAAGCTACAATGGCTCAGTGAAGGATCTGAGGTAAAAGTTAATCGACAAGTTACTATTCCCTTTTCCATTGGATCTGTTTTTCAAGATAAAATTGTTTGTGATGTTGTTCCTATGGATGCTTGTCATATATTACTGGGAAGACCTTGGTTATTTGATAATTATGTATTTCATAATGGTCGTATGAATTCTTATTCATTATTTGTAAGTGGGAAGAAGGTCACTTTGACTTCTTTGAAACCCAATGAGTTGTTGAAAATTAATAAGAAAGACCAACCCAGCAAGTCTTTATTTATGTCCCAAACTGAAGTTGAAGAAGAACTCACTGGAGGTACTTCAGTCATGATGTTACTGGTGCTTGAACGTATTGAAGACAAGGAGTTCACTGGAGTCCCAGTCTCTACTGAAGGAATTCACTGATGTTTTTCCTGAAGACTTACCTGAAGGTTTGCCGCCAGTAAGGGGTATTGAACACCAGATTGACCTGTTTCCAGGTTCAGTCCTCCCAAACAAAGCTGCTTATAGATGTTCACCTACTGAAGCAAAGGAGTTGCAAAGGCAGGTAGATGAGTTGGTTGCCAAAGAAAGATGGTTCGATGAGAATGTGTGTTGATAGTAGGGCCATAAATAATATAACTATTAAGTATAGATATCCCATTCCCAGATTGGATGATATGCTTGATGAGTTACATGGCTCCAGTGTGTTTTCTAAGATTGATCTAAGAAGTGGCTATCACCAGATTAGAATGAAGGATGGAGATGAGTGGAAGACTGCATTCAAAATTAAAGGAGGTCTTTATGAATGGTTAGTGATGCCTTTTGGCTTATCTAATGCTCCTAGTACTTTCATGAGGTTGATGAATGAAGTTCTCAGGCCACTTATTGGTCAGTTGTTGTTTATTTTGATGATATTCTTGTATATTCGAAAACTGAAGCTGAACATGTTAACCATTTAAGAAATGTGTTTGAATTACTGAGAAGACACCAGAAAACTGGAGAAATGTGATTTTATGGTGGAAAGTGTGATATTTCTTGGGTATGTGGTATCAAAAGAAGGTATTTCTATGGATCCCTCAAAGGTAGAAGCCATCAGATCATGGCCAGTTCCTACAACCATCACTGAAGTAAGAAGTTTTCATAGATTGGCATCATTCTATAGAAGATTTATCAAGAATTTCTCTACTGTTGTGGCTCCAATCACTGATTGTCTGAAGAAGGGTATGTTCAACTGGCCAAGTTCAGCACAACTGGCATTTGAAACACTAAAGGAAAGACTCAGTTCAGCTCCAGTACTATCTTTGCCAGATTTTGATGTGTTGTTTGAGTTAGAATGTGACGCCAGTGGAGTAGGTATTGGTGCAGTTTTAGTACAAGCAGGACGTCCAGTGGCATATGTCAGTGAAAAACTCAATGGTTCCAAACTGAAGTATAGTACTTATGACAAAGAGTTTTATGCAATCATTCGTGCAATCACTCACTGGTCACATTATCTGAAGCCAAAACAGTTTGTCTTATTTTCTGATCATGAAGCACTAAAGTTTATTAATGGCCAGCATAAGCTTAATTCCAGTCATGCAAAATGGGTGGAATTTTTGTAGTCTTATTCTTTTGTTTCTAAGCACAAAGCTGGAGTGGCTAATGTTGTTGCTGATGGACTTTCCAGACGATATTCGTTGTTATCAATTCTGGAAGCAAGAGTTCTTGGATTTTCTTTCATTAAAGAGTTGTATGCTGCTGATCCAGACTTTGCTGATCGCCCCACTGAAGCTAATCAGCAAGGATCATTTGTTGTTCAAGATGGTTTCTTATTCAAGAATGGAAAGTTGTGTATTCCAAAGGGTTCTATTAGAGATTTACTGATAAGGGAAGCACATGGAGGAGGTCTGGCTGGCCATTTTGGTATTAACAAAACTGGAGAGATCCTCACTGAACACTTCTACTGGCCAAGTTTACTGGAGGAAGTTCAGAATATTATCAGTCGCTGTCCAACCTGTCACCAGTCGAAGGCAACTTTTCACAAAGGATTGTATACCCCTCTACCAGTTCCAAATCAGCCATGGGAAGATCTTAGCATAGATTTCATTATTGCACTGCCCAGAACTCAAAGGGGTAAAGATTCAATAATGGTGGTGGTTGATCGCTTTTCAAAAATGGCACATTTTATCCCTTGCAACACCATAAATGATGCTTCGGCTGTAGCAAATTTATTCTTCAAAGAGATTGTTCGTTTGCATGGGATTCCAAAAACAATTGTTAGAGATGTAAAGTTTTTAAGTTATTTCTGGAAGACCTTATGGAGGCTGATGGGTACCAGATTGATGTTCAGTACGTCTCATCATCCTCAAACTGATGGACAAACTAAAGTCACTAATCGTACAATTGGCATGTTATTGAGAACACTGGTGAAAAAGACACTGAAAGATTGGGATCTGAAGCTTGCTCATGCTGAGTTTGCTTTCAACAGAGCTCCAAATTATTCTACCAGTAAATCGCCATTTGAAATTTGTTATGGTGCCAATCCTTTAACTCCAATTGATTTGATTCCTTTTTCGATTGAACCAAAGGCAAGTATTGAGGCTGAGGCTAGAGCAAAAGAAATCAAGAAAATTCACCAGCAAGTGAAGGCCAGAATTGAGAAAACTAATGCAGATTACAAGGCAAGAGCAAACAAGCAAAGAAAGCAGTCCAGTTTTGCTCCAGGTGATCTAGTTTGGGTGTACCTTAGAAAAGAGAGATTTCCAGCAAGAAGGAAAAACAAGTTGTTGCCCAGAGCTGAAGGACCATTCAAGATTCTGGAGAGATATGGTGATAATGCATACAAGGTTGAGTTACCTGGAGATATGTCAGTTTCAAGTACTTTTAATGTTGGGGATCTGATGCCTTATCTAGAGGATGAGTACCTCGAGGACAAGTCCTTCTTTAGAGGAGGAGATTGATGCATAAATTTACAGGTTCACTGAAGTGACTGACACCAGTGAACTGGAGAAACCAAGTAAACTGAAGAAGCTAACTGACCCGATAATGCCATCTGAACAAACCATGTTGATTCTGCCAGTAGTGGCCCATTTCAGGCAAGTATTTACTGAATCAGTCCAGTCGCCAGTAGTAACACTTCTCCAGTGGCAAGTTTCTCCAGTTGCGGCTAGTAGTGATCCACCAGTGAAGTTTACCACTGAAGCACTCTAGTGACCAGCTCCAGTCTAGTCTTCAGATGGATGCTCCAGATTTAAGTCTCTAGTGGAAGTTCCAGATTTACATTCCAGTTTTCATTAATAAAGTTTGTTTCAGTCACAAGTTTGTGGACCCAATAAAGAAGGAATGACAGCTGTCAAAGACGATAAGGGAGGGGCGTCTGACAACGTTAATCCTAACGGTTTGTGGGCCCTTGTGCAGAGAGAATCTTTCTAGAAGCTTTGCTTGTCCATTTCCTATTGGTCAATTAATTAGTGGTTGTCCTTAGTACATGACAGCTTTTTATTTATTTTATTATTGTATTTTCTTTTCTAAAAATAGCATGTGGCTATAAATAGGGGCTCATTCTCACTTGTAAAATTAGACTTGATTGATTGAATGAAATTAATAGAGCAGCCTCTATTTCTTATCCAAAAATCTTCATTTACCTTTATGGATCTTTGATCTTGGTGGTTTGAAGTGATCCCTTTATCTATATTTGTGGTGGTTCGTCCTTTATCAAATATAGTGGTGAGATCTTAAAATCTTCGATTCCTTTATCTGTGTTTGTGGTGGCTAGACCTTTATCAAACATAGTGGTGGGTTGGAGTGTTTCCTTTATCTTTGATTCCGGTGGCTCGTCCTTTACGAATCTTGGTGATGGATTCTTGTATCTATCATTTTATTTTATTGTCTTGTTTTGTTGTTTGTTTCATATAAAAACCAGAAAATCTTCACAAAAATAGTTATTATTACAATTACCTAATCATATATATTATGATTAGATATTACAGATATAAGAAATAGATCAATGATATATATTGATCTATATATACAGAAATATGAATGTGAAAGAGAGAAAGATATGAGCAGCAGAATAATCAAAATAATCGATCGATATGAAAAGTGTGTTAACCCTACATTGGTATTAGGGTTGTTTATATATATCACCAACTTTCCAAATACCCCTTCATCTTCAAGACTTGAACACTTCTAGTCCAAAGCACACCTTCTTTCTTCAATAGTTCAGAATAGCCCCTCAACTTCTCTTGTTCCTGCATAACTCAACCAAAACATAAATAACTAAAAAATATTAAACATGTTTAAATGATCTTGCATTATGTAACATTTGCATTTTGGACCGTTACTTGTTATATATTGTGAGTCCCAAATATAGATGAATAACAAACCCGACTGGCAAGTACAACTGATCTTGATGGACAAGTTCAGTTTAAACATGTTTAAATGATCTTGCATTATGTAACATTTGCATTTTGGACCGTTACTTGTTATATATTGTGAGTCCCAAATATAGATGAATAACAAACCCGACTGGCAAGTACAACTGATCTTGATGGACAAGTTCAGTTTAAACATGTTTAAATGATCTTGCATTATGTAACATTTGCATTTTGGACCGTTACTTGTTATATATTGTGAGTCCCAAATATAGATGAATAACAAACCCGACTGGCAAGTACAACTGATCTTGATGGACAAGTTCAGTTTACGATCCAGATATGGATAACAAGAAACAATTGACTAGATATAAAATGCAAGAACAAATGGCAGAAACTATATTGTACGTGAACGATTTTGAGTCAACAACCAGAATCACAAATAATCCACCAGAAATTATATGAACAGATTTATTATTATAGATGAGATATATGAAATAGTTATTATTACAATTACCTAATCATATATATTATGATTAGATATTACAGATATAAGAAATAGATCAATGATATATATTGATCTATATATACAGAAATATGAATGTGAAAGAGAGAAAGATATGAGCAGCAGAATAATCAAAATAATCGATCGATATGAAAAGTGTGTTAACCCTACATTGGTGTTAGGGTTGTTTATATATATCACCAACTTTCCAAATACCCCTTCATCTTCAAGACTTGAACACTTCTAGTCCAAAGCACACCTTCTTTCTTCAATAGTTCAGAATAGCCCCTCAACTTCTCTTGTTCCTGCATAACTCAACCAAAACATAAATAACTAAAAAATATTAAACATGTTTAAATGATCTTGCATTATGTAACATTTGCATTTTGGACCGTTACTTGTTATATATTGTGAGTCCCAAATATAGATGAATAACAAACCCGACTGGCAAGTACAACTGATCTTGATGGACAAGTTCAGTTTAAACATGTTTAAATGATCTTGCATTATGTAACATTTGCATTTTGGACCGTTACTTGTTATATATTGTGAGTCCCAAATATAGATGAATAACAAACCCGACTGGCAAGTACAACTGATCTTGATGGACAAGTTCAGTTTAAACATGTTTAAATGATCTTGCATTATGTAACATTTGCATTTTGGACCGTTACTTGTTATATATTGTGAGTCCCAAATATAGATGAATAACAAACCCGACTGGCAAGTACAACTGATCTTGATGGACAAGTTCAGTTTAACATGTTTAAATGATCTTGCATTATGTAACATTTATTATTACAATTACCTAATCATATATATTATGATTAGATATTACAGATATAAGAAATAGATCAATGATATATATTGATCTATATATACAGAAATATGAATGTGAAAGAGAGAAAGATATGAGCAGCAGAATAATCAAAATAATCGATCGATATGAAAAGTGTGTTAACCCTACATTGGTGTTAGGGTTGTTTATATATATCACCAACTTTCCAAATACCCCTTCATCTTCAAGACTTGAACACTTCTAGTCCAAAGCACACCTTCTTTCTTCAATAGTTCAGAATAGCCCCTCAACTTCTCTTGTTCCTGCATAACTCAACCAAAACATAAATAACTAAAAAATATTAAACATGTTTAAATGATCTTGCATTATGTAACATTTGCATTTTGGACCGTTACTTGTTATATATTGTGAGTCCCAAATATAGATGAATAACAAACCCGACTGGCAAGTACAACTGATCTTGATGGACAAGTTCAGTTTACGATCCAGATATGGATAACAAGAAACAATTGACTAGATATAAAATGCAAGAACAAATGGCAGAAACTATATAAAGATTTATATAAATATAATCAAGTATGTAGCATTGAGACACGTTGTTTTCTTTTCAATGTATTTGATTTATTGATGTATAAACAAATACAAGGATTGTTGCGGAACAAAGATAAACACCCAAGTGTAAGTATCTAAACAATCCTGAAATACAAGTGATCTAATTAACTTGGAAATACTCGTAAGTTTACTTAGAGTATATCTCACAAGTTGCAATGCTAAAGTTTCAAGCTCTTTGCAAGTTGTGAGAAGACTTTGTATTTATAGACCAAGTCCATGATGATGTGGACAAGATCGTACAAATGTGGTTGTGAGCATTTAAGGAATTAAACCATAATTCCTTACATGCTGCACTTGGAAGAGTATATAAGTCACTTGATGTGACTTATAGTACTAGGTTCCAAGCCTATACTTTGTACCTTTTGTTAATAGGTAAATCTATTAACCGGATAAAGGTGTAAAGTAAAAGTCTTCCTCGTAATCAGTGTAAAGTGTTGTAAATACTTTACACTGAGATGCTTCAGTCTTGATCTGGTAGAATCACTCTTTTGCTCGCTTCTGAGATGATTCTCTTCTTCATACTTCAGTCTTTGACTTCAGAATGAATGCTTCAGATTTATCTCGATCTGAACTGAAGTGAAGCTTCAGTGAAGGAATTCTGAGACACCTCAGAATTCTGTAAAAATGTCTTCACTAAACTTCAAGCTATTTCTGAACAAATTATACTTGGTCGATTTTTGACCTAACAAATTCCCCCTATTTGTTCTGAAATAGTGCATGCATCTCAGACTTCTATCTATACATGTTTGAAAGTCTGAAATGCAAGTTTTTGTTTAAGTTGTAAAAATTTTCTTAAGTACATCTTATAGATCATTGATGTCTCAGAATTTTACTTTGTGGTTTTCTAACTTAAACCTATCATCTACTTATTGATTACAAAATGCAACATATATATACAAACTGAAATGATAGTTACAAATGTAAATATTTTACAAGTACATGATAATCTGAAAAGAAAACTACTTCTTGGCAGGCCTTGAACCAGAAGGTGCCTCAGTAGGTTTTCTCTTCAGTGGAGAATGATCCTTTTTGCCAAACAATCTGCTTTCAATTTCCACCTTGGCTTGCATCTTTTGTTGTATTCTTGCTAACCATGCACCAGTCAAGGCAGATTTTGGTTTCCCTTTCAGAATCTGGATCATCTCCCTATGCTCAGAAATCCCAAACTCGTGCACTGAAACCTGATGGTATTCTTCAGCTGCCCTTCCTTCTCTTTTAACAACCAAGTCAAAAAGCTTCAATCCATCAGCTTTTGTTACTTCCATATCAACTATCTTGGCTGGATGAGATCGATGCTTCATATAATGCTCATATTGATCCCTTTCATGTTTTCTTTGAATTTCAACAGCATCATCAGACATTGGTTTGAAGGTAGAAAGATCAGCATCACGAACACTCTTTCTTGATGATCTAGGTCCAGTCACTTTGGGTTTAGAGGTTGGTCTGAGCAACTCTTTCTCAACATTCTGAACTTCGACCAGAATTTCCTTCCTTTTTATCGCCATTTCTTTTTCTCTATTTTTCTTTAAGTCTTCAATGGACAACTTAAAGGTCAGACTTTCCAACTTTTGTTCCAGAGGAGAGTAGTTCATCCCACACTCATATTCCAGCATGTCAACTATAGCCTTTTGCACTCTTGGGTCATTTTTGATTTTCTGATATCTTTCCAATGATAACCCAAGAGCTGCAGCATCTATGTGATCAAGGGTCCCCATCTTTAGATGTTGTTCCCTTTCTCTTTCTTTGTTCTCCCTCCACATAATGAATTGGTTAGAAACCTGCTTTTGCAATGTTTCCAACTTCTTACTATCAGCTTCAAGATTATGTAAGGGATAACCTTGCTCGTCTACATTTTCACCAACAACGATTCCAGAACCCTTAGCACTTATCTTTGGTTCTTCTTCTTGAACCTTGCCTTTTCCCTTATCCTTTTTCTGAAGTTGTTCCCCCTGAACTGAGGCACTACCAGAAGGTACCTCAGTTTGCTTCTTGGTTGCTTCAATTATCTCTTGAGTACTAGCAAGCAAACCAATAGGCACACCACTTCCCCCTTTGGGAATCTCTGAAGGCAATCTAGCATAAAGATCAACAGTAGATTTAATTGCCTTCAGTGGTTCCCAACTTTGTTGTTCTAGGCACTCACAAATACCTTTTGCCATTGTAGCAAACTAAGCCTTTAGTCTGAATGAAGAACTAAGGTTCAGTGCTTCTTTATCTTTCAAGTCCTTCAACATCTTTCTATCTTCTTCAGTGAAAGAAGTAGGGGGAGGAGGAGCAGCAACAGTTTCTTTCTTTAGAAGAGTTAGAATTTCTTCTAACTGTTTTGACTGATTCTGAACTGAACCTTCAAGCTTGGAAACTGTATCTTTTACTTCATTTACAGCCTTTTCCACCTTGTCATTTGTGTCTTTGGTCAGTTCAGCAATCATCATTCTAACCTCTTCACCAACTTTCTGACAGACAGAATCTGAAATCTGAGCAGCTAGATTCTGAGATAGCTCAGACTTCAGATCTTTCACAATACCAGCACTAATAGAAGTCCCAAGTTCTTTTTCATTGACACTTGGCTTCTGAACCAACTCATGAACTTCATTCCCAACTGCCATAAACTCTTGCTTCAACAACTCAACACTAGATGTCAAGTTCGCAACCACCGAAGCTTGCACATCTCTCTTTGTCAACCTGAAGGCTTCTCTGATTGCAGAGCTCACCTTGTTGCAAGTCATCACCAGCTCATTCAGCTTCCCAACCACTAGTCCTTCATTACCAGCAACTTTGGTCAACTCAGTTCCAAGGAACATCTGAGCACCTTTCATATCAGCCAAGGAACTAGTGTTGGCAGTTAGAGATTTGGTTAAGTCCTCCACCCTTGAAATAAGGCCTTGGACTTCGGTTTGTGTTTTCTCTAACTGTGCTTCTATATTCAAAGGAGGTGGAGGTTGTGTAGAAGCAGGAGCCACAAATGGTAAACTTCCAAGCCCTTTAAGTACTTTGTTCATTTGAATGTCAGTTGGACTCTCAGATTCTGTCTCAGAATCCAAGTCCTTCTCTGAGGGGGCATCATAGTTGATTGGTGGTGGTATGTTGTGAATTTGGGGGTGTAGAAATTGAAGTGATGGAGTGAAAGATGGATCGGTTACATATGCGGGAGTGGTACCTGGTGGAAAGATTGGATTTTGGTGAGATGGTGGTGGTGGAACATAAGGCTCATTTTCTTGTTCTGGTTGGATTTCTGGGGGAGGAGGAGGGGCGTTTGCGAGGATGGGGGCTGGCTCAGAATCAGATAGATTCGCCTCCAATAGTTCCTCGTCAAACTCAAAGTCAGCAAGAGAATCAAGATTCTCCTGAGGTAGCTCATCGTCATCCCAGAAAGCATTCACTTTACAATCTGGTCAGATATGCCCTGGTTTGGGTCACTAGTACCCTCACCAGATTCTGGTTCAACATCTGCAGAAGCAGGTGCATCATCACCAGATTCAACGATTTGTGCAATCGTAGGTACACTAACGGGTCCCACATTCTTTTGTGGCCCACTTAGTGACCTTTCTGGACCAGCTAGTGTGGCTGAAACAGTTTTAGTAAATACCTGAAGCATAGCAGAGGAGAGTTTAGGCTCATCTTCAGTAATGGTTGCCTTTGAGAAATCTCTGCCATATTCAGGTACAGAAGCTTCAGGTCCAGCTTGATTATAATCTTCTCCAAGGATGTCCATAAAACACAAGCTTAAAAATCTTGGGAAAGCAATATGCAGACTTCTCTTTCCTTTTAACTTTATAATCAACTGAGCAAAGAGAATCTCAGCGAAGTCTGCTTGCATCCCATTCCAAATGTAGTACCCCATCTCAACTTGGGGTAATGAAAGTTGGTCCAACCCTCCATGGTTGCCACCAAGACTCTCCACAATCTGGGTCCAGAAGAACCTCCAGCAATTGCCAAAACCAGACATGAAAATGTGTCCAGAGGTCTTCAAATTACCATCAGCATCCTCCATATCACCATGACCAGTGGCGACTAGAACCTCCCTGAAATTGACTCCTTTGAGTCTTTTAGCAAACACCTGGGGAGGTTCGAGGTAGTTCAGATGAAGGGAATTTCTGAACCCCTCAAGAGTGATGACACACTTCTTGGTGCCCTCATTAAGAGTGAAGGAGATGGATTGTTCATCCTTGTTCACCACCGCTGTGTACCAGAATTCAAGCAAGTATCGATGATACAATGCTTGAGGATTTGCGGTCAACGCATAATGGAAAGGGGACTGCTCCCAAAAATTGTTGATTCTTCCCATTAAGGTTTCGGACTTCACATTCAATTGAGCCAAAAAGTTGCTCATGTTGAATCGGATTTGAGAAGGTGTGAAGTTCTTTGGCCATGTGGCAGATGTTTTCACATCACTCGATGGAGTATATTCAAAATTTATGAGTGATTTGTGTGAAGAAGAAGATGATGATTTAGACATTTTAAGAATTGAAAAATGAAAGTGAAAGGAATATGAAGAGTTAAGGAATTTGAAGAGTAAATATGAGAGAGATTGATGATTGGGAAGTAAATGAAAAACGAAGTAAATGAAAGAATGAGAAGGAATTGTGAATTTAAGATGGAATATAACGTGATTTTCCAACTAAAAACAATTAAAAATAATTTTTGAATTTCAAAACCCAAGACTCATAAGATATTTTATATTTGAAAATGGTTTTGATTGGGTTTGAGATCCTAAAATGATTTCTGGGGTCAAATCAGCATTAAATGCAAAGCCGTTTGAGTGACCCCACCCTGTACACTTTTTCAGAAAAAAGTACTCATTTCCTTTCCATTTACGGCGCAACTTGTGTGACACATAAGCATGACCAAAGTGAGTTAAAAACATAGTATGCAGTAGGTCACGTGTATACACAATTGACCAAGTATCAAAAAGAAAATATCTTGAAAGGTTGTTGTATTTCAGAGATGACTAAACAAATTCTGAGCATGGTCAGTTCCAACGAGATCTGAACCATCTCAGTCAATAAAATTCAACTGAAATATTTTTGATTTTCTGAAGTGCTTCAGTTAAATACATTTTTCTGAGCAAAAAGTCCCCCCTCAAAAATGAAGGTTTATTTTAAAGTTTGAAAAATATTTAACATTCCCCCTGAAGTGGTGATCCATGAATTAATAAGTGCCTAGATAGTATCACAAAGGCGTTCGATAGCTAGGCGAGCAAAAATTACATGGATCGCTCAGACTGGTGAACCAGATCAGTGTCACTGAGGCGTTCATAACAAGATTACCAGTCTAAGGATTTAACATACCCAACTCACTGACTAGATGTTTAAAGGTTTTGACATCTAAAGGTTTTGTGAAAACATCAGCGAGTTGCTTATCAGTGGGAATAAAGTGCAATTCAATATCTCCTTTCAGAATATGATCACGAATGAAATGATACCTGAGGTCGATGTGCTTGGTTTTCGAGTGCATCACAGGATTGTGAGATATGGCAATGGCACTAGTGTTATCACAAAAGATTGGAGTCTTTGTGTAAGTAACACCATAATCAGTCAGCTGGTTCTTCATCCATAGAATCTGAGCACAACAACTTGCTGCAGAAATGTACTCAGCTTCTGCAGTTGATAGTGATACTGCAGTCTGCTTCTTACTAGTCCAGCTTACTAATTTGCCACCAAGGAAATGACACCCACCAGTGGTACTTTTCCTGTCTATCTTGCAACCTGCATGATCAGAATCTGAATAACCCATTAGATCTAGACTAGAGCCTTTGGGATACCAAAGACCCAGTCTGGGGATACCTTTAAGGTATCTGAAGATCCTTTTAACAGCATTTGCATGTGCCTCTCTGGGATCAGACTGAAATCTAGCACAAAGGCATGTTGCAAACATTATGTCTGGTCTACTTGCAGTTAAATACATCAGTGAACCAACCATACCACGATATTTTGTATGGTCAACTGGTTTTCCATATGGATCAGAATCCAAAGTTAATGGAGCAGAAATAGGAGTATCTTTTGATGAGACTGAATCAAATTGATATTTCTTTAGTAAATCTCTGACATATTTTTCTTGGTTTATGAAAATACCATCTTCAGTTTGTTTTACTTGAAGTCCCAGAAAATATGTCAGTTCACCCATCATACTCATTTCATACTCAGAAGACATGATTTTAGAAAAATTTTCACACATCTTCTCATTTGTAGAACCAAACACAATATCATCAACATAAATTTGTACTAAAAGGATATCACTTTTATCATGTAAAATGAACAAAGTGTTATCAATTGCACCATGTTTAAAACCATTTTTAAGAAGATGTTTAGTGAGAGTATCATACCAGGCTCTGGGTGCTTGTCTCAGACCATATAAGGCTTTGTTCAGTCTGTACACCCAATGTGGTTTTTCTTCATTGATGAACCCTGGTGGTTGATACACATAAATGACTTCTTCTAGTTCTCCATTCAGGAAAGCACTTTTGACATCCATTTGATAGACTTTAAATTGATGATGAGCTGCAAAAGCTAAGAATATTCTGATAGCTTCAAGTCTGGCAACTGGTGCAAAAGTTTCATCAAAATCTATTCCCTCTTCTTGTGCATATCCTTTTGCAACAAGTCTTGCTTTGTTTCTGATGATATGACCATCTTCATCCATCTTGTTTCTGAAGACCCATCTTGTCCCAATTGGTTCCTTCTTCAGGTTACTGGGACAAGGAACGAGTTCCCATACATCGTTTCTTTTAAACTGGTTGAGCTCATCTTGCATGGCTTCAACCCAGCTTGGGTCTTTCATAGCCTCGTCAATCTTCTTGGGTTCAATAAGAGATAAGAAACTGACGTTTAAGCATTGATCGCTTGTGGCTCTTCTGGTCTGAACCACACTAGTGGAATTCCCAATGATTTGCTCGATAGGATGTGCTTTAGTCCACTTAGTGTATTGACCAGGATGAGTAATGATATCAGTGCAAGAACTTCTCTGAGTAACTTCAGGAGGAGCTTCAGAAAATATATCTGCAGCTCCTTCTTCTTCCTGCAGATCATGACTTGCATCATGAAATTCTTCAGATTGAGGTTGCTTAGTGGAGCCTGATATCAGAGGAGAAGCATCATGTACATCTGATCCAATAGTCAGTTCAGAAGGCAGTTTGAAACTGACTGGAGGATAAAATGGAATGTTGCTAGGCTTTTTATTGTTGGTTCTGAATGGAGATGTTCAGAAGCAGGTTCAGGTGACTGATCAGTTTCAGCAATAGGATCAGAATCACCAAAACTCATTGGACTTTCTGAGGGTGTTACAGGAATGGAATTTTTAAAGATTGCAGAATTGGATTCATCAAAGGTAACATGAATTAACTCATCAACCTTTTCAAGTCTCTTGTTAAAGACTCTAAAGGCTTTGCGATTTGATGAATATCCTAGGAAGTATCCTTCATCAGCTTTTGCGTCAAATTTTCCAAGCTGACTAGAATCATTCAGAATGTATACTGGACACCCAAATACATGGAAGTATCCAATATTAGGCTTTCTATTTCTGAGTACTTCATAGGAGGTCTTCTTGTGTCTTTTGACGTAGATAGATCTGTTCTGAGTGTAGCATGCAGTTGCAACAGCTTCAGCCCAGAAATTCTTGGGAAGACCAGATTCATTCAACATACTTCTAGCAGCTTCAATCAGCGTACGATTCTTTCTTTCTACAACACCATTCTGCTCTGGTGTGTGTGCTGAGGAGAAGTTCTGAGATATGCCAGTTTCAGTGCAGAAGGACTCCAGAGTGGCATTTCTGAATTCAGTGCCATTGTCACTTCTGAGCTGACAAACTTTTCGCTTGTATTTGAGCTCAATTTGTTTGATGAGAGCAATGATTTCAGCAGCAGCTTCACTTTTGGACCTAAGGAAAGTCACCCAGCAGTATCTTGAATATTCATCAACTATAACAAGGGTGTATTTCTTTCCTGCTCTGGTCTGAACATTCACTGGTCCAAAAAGGTCCATGTGAAGCATATGAAGAGGTTCAGTAATACTAAAGCTTTGCTTTGTCTTGAATGAAGCTCTTTTCTGCTTACCCATTTCACAACCTGGACATGGCTTGTCTTTGTTGAAAGACATAGAGGGTATCCCATCAACAAGTTGTTTTCTTGACAACTTATTAATGTTCTTGAAGTTCAGATGGGATAGTCTCTTGTGCCACAACCAATTTGTGTCTTCATCTGCCTTTGAGTAGAAACATTGTTCAGAGGTAGAAGGATTCATATCAATGACATAAATGTTTCCCTTTCTTGGTGCAATCAGTACCACCTTTCCATCTCTGTTGAATATGGTGCCTTGTGAAATATCAAATAAAACCTTGAAGCCATCATCAGATAGTTGACTGACACTGATCAGGTTATATTTCAAACCGTTCACATATGCAACACGTGTGAATTTGACTTGACCATTATTCACCACACCATATCCCTCAGTTTTTCCATTACCATAATTTCCAAAAACTATTGAGGGCCCCTCTTGCACCCTATATTCCTCTAGCAGGGTCTGATAACCAGTCATGGTTCGGCCAGCAGCACTGTCCAGAAACCATATGTTCTTCTTTCGGTCTCCCTGCACATAATCAAAGATTAGTTCTTTTTGGGAACCCATCTTTGGATAGGTTCACTAGACTCTCCCTTAGCAGTCTCAGATTTCTTTGGTTTATGAGGAACAGAAGGGTCAAATGGGATTTCAGTCATTATCTCAGATGACAGAAAAGTAGTTGGTTTGATGGATTTTTCAACCTTTTTCTTCTCAGATTTCTGCTTGATTTGCTTAGAAAAAGGTTTTGCATTTTGTTTAGGTTGAAGAGGTGTGGTTTCAACATTTTTAAGCTTTCTGAACGCACTGTCTCAACAAATGAGATGTCAGCCTCTAACAGAACCATAAGGTCCAGTTTGTGTTCCTCATTTTCTTCAAAGCCAAAATTACTGACCTTTTTCATCACTATATCCACCTAGCGACCAGATTCAACATCGGATTTGACCAAATGACCTTGATCTTCTTGTGCCACAACCAATTTGTGTCTTCATCTGCCTTTGAGTAGAAACATTGTTCAGAGGTAGAAGGATTCATATCAATGACATAAATGTTTCCCTTTCTTGGTGCAATCAGTACCACCTTTCCATCTCTGTTGAATATGGTGCCTTGTGAAATATCAAATAAAACCTTGAAGCCATCATCAGATAGTTGACTGACACTGATCAGGTTATATTTCAAACCGTTCACATATGCAACACGTGTGAATTTGACTTGACCATTATTCACCACACCATATCCCTCAGTTTTTCCATTACCATAATTTCCAAAAACTATTGAGGGCCCCTCTTGCACCCTATATTCCTCTAGCAGGGTCTGATAACCAGTCATGGTTCGGCCAGCAGCACTGTCCAGAAACCATATGTTCTTCTTTCGGTCTCCCTGCACATAATCAAAGATTAGTTCTTTTTGGGAACCCATCTTTGGATAGGTTCACTAGACTCTCCCTTAGCAGTCTCAGATTTCTTTGGTTTATGAGGAACAGAAGGGTCAAATGGGATTTCAGTCATTATCTCAGATGACAGAAAAGTAGTTGGTTTGATGGATTTTTCAACCTTTTTCTTCTCAGATTTCTGCTTGATTTGCTTAGAAAAAGGTTTTGCATTTTGTTTAGGTTGAAGAGGTGTGGTTTCAACATTTTTTAAACGTGCATTACAACTCTGCACTTGTCTAGCCAATAGTTGAAATTGACTTTCTAACCTTAACAAAATAGATTCTTCATTAGACACCTGAGCCTTACCAGAATCTGAGGTAGAAGGCTCAGTGGGGGAGATATTTTTCTTCTTCCTTTGGTCCTTGGGAACCTTAGATGAAGTCTGAGGGGATGGCTTTTTGGATTTAGCCTTCTTTTCTGAAACAGTTGTCTGAGCTATTTCAGATTTACCCTCAGATTGTTCCTGGGCCCTATCAGTCACAGTTTTCTGTTTGCCAACTTTAGGAAAAATAATTTCAGGTTTCATTTCCTTTGGAAGTGCATCTAAATCAGTGATTATAGATGCCATGTGAAGATTGCCAGATTCATATGCTGTTTTTTGATTTGCAAAAGTATTTTTTATTGCAGCATCTGGTTTTGGTGCACTCATCCAAGATTTAATTATTTTCTGTTCTTTTTCAAGGATGGTTTTTAACTCTTCTTTTTCCAACTCTAAAGTGGCAACCATGGACTGATAGCTTTTTAGGGCCAAATGAACATCTTTCAGTTCTTTTAGTCTGGCCTGACTGGCGTTCAGTTCAGAAGTATTGTTTTCAAACATTTTTAAGCTTTCTGAACGCACTGTCTCAACAAATGAGATGTCAGCCTCTAACAGAACCATAAGGTCCAGTTTGTGTTCCTCATTTTCTTCAAAGCCAAAATTACTGACCTTTTTCATCACTATATCCACCCAGCGACCAGATTCAACATCGGATTTGACCAAATGACCTTGATCTTCTTGTACCATGAAATACATGTCCTTAACTTCCTCCTCATCATCAGATGATTCATCAGAGTCTTCCCACTTTTCAGTTTTGGCAATCATACAACTGTTGCTTGAGTTGTCTTGTGCCAAAAGAGCCATATGTGCCTTCAACTTCTTGTATTTGGCCTTATAGCTGTCATCAGACTTCTGAAAAATAGAATGGTTAGGAGCAGATTGTGATGATGAAGGTTGACTAGATCTGCATTCCTTCATGAAATGTCCTTTCTTGCCGCATTTAAAGCATTCAAGATTAGACTTGTCAATAGAAGCACTGGAAGCAAAAGGTTTGCCAGATCGATTTGATTTGGCCTTAAAACGATTGAACGTTTTAGCCAGCATGGCAACCAGATCATCATTGTCATTCTCATCACAATCATGAGTGACATTAGCAGAGACACCAGTTTTTAACATTTCAGACACCATCTTCTTCATCGAGTCAAAAACATCACTCTCAGAAGATAGTAGTGCAGTACTATGTGGTTCAGAATACTGAACCGTACCAGAACTGGTAGAAACATGATTCTTGGCATCTTGCTCAGCCAAGGCTCTTTCAACTTTGTTCTCTTCAGTATATCTGAAGGCTCCATAAAGGGAAGCAAGAGTATGACTGTGCAAGGTTTTGCCTTGTCTCAAGACCAAGATTAAATTTTCCCATTTAGAAGGTAAAATGTCACAAAATTTTTCCAACAAAATTTCTTTGTCTTTGGTTACACCCAGGGCTTTCAGTTGGTTTACCAGATTTGTAAATCTGATGTAGGTTTGAGTTAAAGACTCCCCAGGGATAGCAAAGAAAGACTCATATCTTTTGTTTAAGGCAACTTTTCTTGTGACAATTGTCTCATTCGTGCCTTCAAACTGTGTCATTAGTTCCTCCCACATTAATTTGGAATTTTCAAGTAAAACAAGAGTGGGCATTAGGGTTTCTGGAACTGCGTATAAAATCATATTTTGTAACTTGGTGTCCAGGTCTACAAGTCTATGATCTTCCTCAGACCAAGATTAAATTTTCCCATTTAGAAGGTAAAATGTCACAAAATTTTTCCAACAAAATTTCTTTGTCTTTGGTTACACCCAGGGCTTTCAGTTGGTTTACCAGATTTGTAAATCTGATGTAGGTTTGAGTTAAAGACTCCCCAGGGATAGCAAAGAAAGACTCATATCTTTTGTTTAAGCAACTTTTCTTGTGACAATTGTCTCATTCGTGCCTTCAAACTGTGTCATTAGTTCCTCCCACATTAATTTGGAATTTTCAAGTAAAACAAGAGTGGGCATTAGGGTTTCTGGAACTGCGTATAAAATCATATTTTGTAACTTGGTGTCCAGGTCTACAAGTCTATGATCTTCCTCAGACCAAGATTAAATTTTCCCATTTAGAAGGTAAAATGTCACAAAATTTTTCCAACAAAATTTCTTTGTCTTTGGTTACACCCAGGGCTTTCAGTTGGTTTACCAGATTTGTAAATCTGATGTAGGTTTGAGTTAAAGACTCCCCAGGGATAGCAAAGAAAGACTCATATCTTTTGTTTAAAGCAACTTTTCTTGTGACAATTGTCTCATTCGTGCCTTCAAACTGTGTCATTAGTTCCTCCCACATTAATTTGGAATTTTCAAGTAAAACAAGAGTGGGCATTAGGGTTTCTGGAACTGCGTATAAAATCATATTTTGTAACTTGGTGTCCAGGTCTACAAGTCTATGATCTTCCTCAGACCAATGATCCTTCTCCTTAGGTGACTGCCTAGGAGTCCCATCGGCATTTCTGACAACAGTGGAGGCATTCATAGGGACAAAGGGTCCTTCTTTTAAGATATCTGGTAAATGTCTCTCAACACCAGCAATATACTTAAGCATGCACGCTTTCCATGTTTGAAAGCTTTCACTGTTCCCATCAAACTTGGGAACATGATTATTTGGAAAGTGTACGTGAACATTGTGTGATGGTATATTGTTGTTGATGAGAGGGGGTGGGGTAGCATTATTAGGGTCAGGTCGTTCTTGTTCAAAGTCAGCCATCTATGCAGATCAAAGGTTAATGAATTTATAAAATTCAACCTTGTGGCTCTGATACCAATTGTGAGTCCCAAATATAGATGAATAACAAACCCGACTGGCAAGTACAACTGATCTTGATGGACAAGTTCAGTTTACGATCCAGATATGGATAACAAGAAACAATTGACTAGATATAAAATGCAAGAACAAATGGCAGAAACTATATAAAGATATATATAAATATAATCAAGTATGTAGCATTGAGACACGTTGTTTTCTTTTCAATGTATTTGATTTATTGATGTATAAACAAATACAAGGATTGTTGCGGAACAAAGATAAACACCCAAGTGTAAGTATCTAAACAATCCTGAAATACAAGTGATCTAATTAACTTGGAAATACTCGTAAGTTTACTTAGAGTATATCTCACAAGTTGCAATGCTAAAGTTTCAAGCTCTTTGCAAGTTGTGAGAAGACTTTGTATTTATAGACCAAGTCCATGATGATGTGGACAAGATCGTACAAATGTGGTTGTGAGCATTTAAGGAATTAAACCATAATTCCTTACATGCTGCACTTGGAAGAGTATATAAGTCACTTGATGTGACTTATAGTACTAGGTTCCAAGCCTATACTTTGTACCTTTTGTTAATAGGTAAATCTATTAACCGGATAAAGGTGTAAAGTAAAAGTCTTCCTCGTAATCAGTGTAAAGTGTTGTAAATACTTTACACTGAGATGCTTCAGTCTTGATCTGGTAGAATCACTCTTTTGCTCGCTTCTGAGATGATTCTCTTCTTCATACTTCAGTCTTTGACTTCAGAATGAATGCTTCAGATTTATCTCGATCTGAACTGAAGTGAATCTTCAGTGAAGGAATTCTGAGATACCTCAAAATTCTGTAAAAATGTCTTCACTAAACTTCAAGCTATTTCTGAACAAATTATACTTGGTTGATTTTTGACCTAACATATATAATAATGACAAACTTTTACGAATATATGAAAACTTCGAATAATTTTTGGTGCATATATATATGAGTTGGGCTAATTATAATATTTTGATGGATTCAGATACTGTAAATGATTCGATGTGATTAGGCCCATGTTGTGAGACCATTGTTGTTGTCCATATTTAATATGAAACTTTTATTATTAGGATATGTTAAATAAACTAAATACGAATGTGAAAGTTATTTGGGAAAACGTATTTCTATGCCTTAGTATAATATATGATATTAGATATTTATATTATACCCAAGTGTCGGCAGCCAGCTAATAATGGTACTAATGGGACAAAGGCCGACACAACCTTTATGAAAAGGTGAACACCCGTGATTTGTTTTGGTTGTTATTGATAATGGACTCAATCAATTAACTAGAAATAATGTACGTCTAAAAATAAATGCTAGTAAATAATTAGGCATTATAGGTATGTAAATTAAAGGGTATATTATACTACTAAATATCCTAAATTAAACTAAATATCTAATCCTAAAATAAGTATCTACCATCGACATATCTATCTAGTTGATTTTAACTCTGGAAGGCTTATAAGTTGCCCCCATATTTGACCAACATTATATACATACATGATACATACATTCATCCACTATCTATTAAACTAATCTATATAATCCTATCTATCTATCTAATATCGACATTTTCATCTATCAATGGGCTGTAAAGTGGAATATGACAAACCTCCTTTGTTGACTAAAAGGAACATGCATGATATCTAATGCATGCATGCATCTATATATTATAGCCTACATTTCCTCATTCATTCTCTGCACTTCTTACGTGAAACATAACCACCACATACATAGTAAAGTTCAGCTCTAAATAACTAAGATCACCATCTTCAATAAGCCATAGTTCACTTTGAGTGAAAAACTACCAAAACAATTTCAATCCTGTTTTTCATTACAATAGCCCAGAAAACATCCGATCCCCGGAGATCAAACCATTGAATCTTCTTGATTATTTGACAGTAGCTTCCTAACAAATAGACCAACGTTTTCAACCGTTGAATTTGTCCAAAAAAGTCCAGAAGTCGAATTACAAGTCTAGAACAGAGGGCTGGAATTTCAGTAGTTCTTAGCTTTAAGTCATCTTTGATCATTCCTTTGATCATCTTTTTGATTAAGTGCACATATAAGGTTGGAATAAGCTTGAACGTTGAATCATGTGTGAACTTATTAGTGCGTGTACTCGTACTAGTACTTGGATTTATTCTACTTCCAGGTGAGTTTCGTAGCTCCCTACTCAATAGAGACTCGGGCTGAAAAGTGTACACATACGTGCTCAATTATTTGATTGTCTGATTGATTGTTTGATGGTTTACGCATATGATTGTGATATTGTGATTATTTAGGATAGATGTACATACATGGAAGTCGGTTATTCCTTCAAAGGGTTTAGATGTGGTGGGAAGGCTGAGGGTGACCCTATATATAAGCATCTAGGACTCGTTGAAAGTAGAATCCTCCTAAGTATATGTACTTGTTGCATTTGGTTGGTTTGTTGGACATATGGACTTGTTATTGATATGATTAACACCACGATGTGGACCGAGTACTTACAAGTACTTGATGCCAAGTATTGGCCATACTTGATGATATGATATGATTTACACCACGATGTGGACCAAGTATTGTGATACTTGATGATTTTGAGGTACATTGCATGACATTGACTCGTATATGATGCATGTATTGACATTTATACATATTTGATACATTGCATGACATTGACATGTATACGATACATTTATTGGTAATGATACCACTTGTACTTGATTGTATACGAACTATTTTGTATCATTTGTTGTTTGGTTACTTATTTGACAAGGTTGAACGATATGTTAATCTCAATCGTCTAACAGGTAACGTACATGGGTTTGTTGTAAGTACATTGTTTGATGTTGTTATTACATATGATAATGTTATTGATGATGGTTTCAGGTAAACCATTACTACGAACTCACCAACCTAGTGTTGACCTTGTTTAGTACACTTTTTAGGAAATCAGGTGAACCATGGACGTGATGCTTAAATGATGTTTCTTCTGAATCAGGGCTTGGACTTAGATGGATGAAGGATTCATTTGCCCGACCATTGCATCATGTTTAGAATTTAATACTATCTTTTGAATTCGCTTGTAAACGTGTGGTGATTATATGCTTGTATTGTAATGTGTGCTTGTTAATAACTTAATAAGTTGGATTCACTGAGTCCAACATGTTCATATAGTTTATGTTCTACGATAATTCCACTGTGTGCTATATAATTTCCGTAATACTTCGGTCCCAGCTCCGGGTGTTACAGAATGGTGGCCCATGCAGGTCGTAGAGAATTAGGCGGTTTGACCTAAACTACGGCTTAAGTTAAAACTCTTCATATAACATGCATGGTTAGGAATTTTGTGTGCAACTTGAATTGTGTGAACCATAAAAGGTGTATAATGTGAGTTCGTAGTTAAGACCCACTATGTGATGACTTGAGTACAATGTGGATAACGTGTACATTGATTGAACTTGATTAAGATGGATTGTTGTTATTAATTGATAATAGTTTGATGAATTAGGGCAAAATGAAGTTATGGTGTTAACTTGATATAATATTGTGGCAACCCTAAAAGAGCCTGATCAACTATTTTATGGTTACCAGGTATTATAACAAGTTAATGACATCACGGATTGCACACGCTTGGTTTAGGGTATAATAAGGAACCGATATGCTTAATGGAAATTGATTGGGTGGAGGGTTAGCCGCTGGTACACCCTGTATACAAACCCGGTCAATAACTAGAGGGCATATCGAATTCGGATTATACTTTGAACCACTTGTGTTAGTTGCTTGATTATATGATGTACTTAAATTGTTGATAAACGATCGTAGTGAACTTGGCATGATGACATGATAAGTAACAATCCTCCTTAGAACTCTAGCACTTTTACCTTAGCACAATGATATGAATTATGTATGTTGTATCGATATGAGAACATTGACTACTGGTGTGACTAACATGTGAGCATTTTGAGACTAACCATCGAGTCAACGTGTTACTTATTTATAGAAATGATGAGACCAAGGAGAGCCGGAACAAACTATGGGTGTAACTCTCATGAGCCTCAACCAGAAGCTCAACCGGAAGCACAGGGAGGTCGGGGTAGAGGCCGAGGTGGTAGAGGCCGTGGTGAAGGCCGAGGTAGGGGTCGTGGTAGAGGTCGTGGTGAGGCTCCCAGGCCAAACTTGGCAGAGGTGATCGCTCAAACGGTCACCAATATCATGCCAACTATAGTTGCCCAAGTCACGGCAACTCTTGGTGGAAACAATGGAGCACCACCTAATGTGCCTCAAAATGTTGAAGTCCCGATGAATGTGAATGATGAGGGTGCTCAACCTCAAGTTGTGGAAGAAGAAAAAGAAGCACCGGCGGTACAAGATAATTATATTCCTATGTATAACCAACATGGAGTTTACCGCCAAGGGTGTCAATTCAAAGACTTCAAGAATTGTGGGGCACCGGAGTTTGATGGTAAGGGTGGTCCCGTGGACTGTATAAGATGATTCGAGAAGATTGAAGCGGTGATTGAAAGAAGTCATTGCACACATGATGACCAGATTCCTTATGCAGCTGGTATGTTTAAAGATGATGCTTTAAGTTGGTGGAACAAAGAAAAGAGCTTCGGCCGGACCCATAATTTGTTATGGGCTAATTTTAAGAACATGGTGAAGGAGAAGTTTTGCCCCCCTTATGAACTCCAAAATTTGACCATCGAATTTGTGCATCTTAAAATGGACGGGGCCGATTATAAGGGCTATATTAGACGGTTCCAAGACTTGTCTACCCTTATTCCTCATCTAGTGGACCCCGAGCCCCAGGCCATTGACAAATTTGTGTTGGGCTTGAATCCTCAAGTCCGTTCTCTTGTTAACTTGGTCATGCCTACTTCTTTGGCCGAGGCTATTAACCGTGCCGGTAGTGTTACCGAGGATCTTTTGAGGAGTGGAGTGTTGAGCAAGTCATCATCATCAAAAAGAAAAGAGGTGCCAGAGTCTAGCGGGGTAAAAAAGATGGGAAGGTTTGACCCCAAGAAGGTAAATCGGGGAAGAATTATGGCAGCGGTGGAACCGGTGAGGAAGCCTTATATAGGACCTCATCCTTTTTTGTAATAAATGTAACAAGCACCACCCTACTAACATTCCATGTGGGGCTTGTTTTATTTGCAATCGACTCGGGCATATGGCAAAGGATTGTAGGGCGCCCAGAGCGGCTCCAATGAATGTGACTCCTCTTCAAGCTGTTCCTCCACGCGGAAATTTTCCAAAGGGTACTTGTTATGAATGTGGAAGCCCTAATCACTACCGCAACAATTGTCCTCAATGGGTTGGACAACAAGTTCAAGTGGCCGTCCACCCCAACCAACTTCAAATTGCCGGGCCAAATCAAAACCGAGGACAACAAGGCCACCAAGTACAACCTCGTGGCCGAGCCTTTGCAGTCAATGTCAATGAAGCCCGCAATGATCCAAATGTGGTTGCAGGTACATTTCTTCTCAATGGTCAATATGCAACGGTTCTATTTGATTCCGGAGCCGATTTTAGCCTTATTTCCTCTAGCTTTGTTCCCTTGATTGATGTGAATCCGTGTGCTCTAAATTATGTGCTTGATATAGAAATGGTAAATGGTGCTCTAACAAAACTTAGTCAAATACTTCGTGATTATATTTTGACTCTAAACGACGTCGAGTTCTTCATTGATCTCATGCCTCTTGATATTGGTAGCTTTGACGTTATTGTGGGTTTGGATTGGTTGATGGCGGTAAATGCCACTATTGATTGTGGTGAGAGAGTTGTTAAAATACCGTTGTCTAATGGTATAATTCTTAGGGTTCAAGGCGAAATCTCCGATTCTTCTAACTCTAAAGTTTTTAGTGCTACCGTCTCAAAGGTAGAATTGAAAACCGTTCCTATTGTGTGTGAGTTCCCTGATGTTTTTCCGGATGATTTACCAGGATTACCTCCATCTCGTGAACTTGATTTCCGTATCAATCTAATCCCTGGAGCAGCACCCGTAGCTAAAGCTCCTTACAGACTGGCTCTATCTGAAATGCAAGAATTGGCAACTCAACTTAAAGAACTCCAAGAAAAAGGTTTCATTCGTCCTAGTCAATCTCCTTGGGGTGCTCCTATTCTCTTTGTCAAGAAGAAAGACGGGTCTTTTAGAATGTGTATTGACTACCGGGAGTTGAATAAGCTCACGGTAAAGAACCGGTATCCCCTTCCTCGAATCGATGATCTATTTGATCAACTTCAAGGTGCCAAGCACTTTTCAAAAATCGATCTTCGCTCGGGTTATCATCAACTTCGAGTACACGAAGATGACATTCATAAAATGGCTTTTCGTACACGGTATAGCCATTTTGAATTCACCGTTATGCCTTTCGGGTTGACTAATGCACCGGCGGTGTTCATGGATTTGATGAACCGTGTGTGTCGACCTTTCTTGGACAAGTTTGTCATTGTCTTCATTGATGACATACTTGTTTATTCTAAATCAAAAGAAGAGCATGCAGAACACTTGCGAGAAGTACTTGAATTGTTGAGAAAGGAGAAGTTGTATCCTAAATTCTCCAAGTGTGAGTTTTGGTTGGAGAAGGTCCACTTTCTTGGTCACATGGTGAGCAAGGATGGTATTCATGTGGACTTTAGTAAAATTGAAGCGGTCAAGGATTGGAGAAGACCTGAAACGCCATCCGAGATCCGTCAATTCCTTGGATTGGCGGGTTATTATCGAAGATTCATTGAAAATTTCTCCCGTATTGCACAACCGCTTACTCTTTTGACTCAAAAGGAGAGAAGATTCGAATGGGGCGAGAAACAAGAACAAGCCTTTCAAACTCTTAAAGATATGTTATGTGATGCACCTATCTTGACACTTCCGGATGGAATTGAAGACTTTGTAGTATATTGTGATGCTTCGGGTCAAGGTTTAGGCTGTGTTCTTATGCAAAAGGGCAAAGTCATTGCTTATGCCTCCCGGCAACTTAAAGTGCATGAGAAAAACTACCCGACACATGATTTGGAATTGGGCGCGGTTGTATTTGCTTTGAAATGTTGGAGACACTACCTATATGGCACAAAGTGTGTGATTTACACTGATCACAAAAGTCTCCAACACATTTTCAATCAAAGTGATTTAAATATGAGACAAAGACGATGGTTGGAACTCTTTAGTGACTATGATTGTGATATTCGTTATCACCCGGGTAAGGCCAATGTGGTGGCCGATGCCTTGAGTAGAAAAGAGAGAGTTAAGCCGAGACGAGCTAGAGTTATGAGTCTCACGGTAGGGCCAAGTATTCGTGACCGAATCATCGAAGCCCAAATTCAAGCTACCCTACCGGAGAACTTTGGTAATGAAAACTTGGATGGTATGGAGCAACAATTTGATAGAAAAGGTGACAACGGGCTATATTTGGTTGAAAGGCTTTGGGTTCTCATTTTCGGTAATCTAAGAACATTTCTCATGGATGAAGCCCATCGATCGCCTTATTCGGTTCATCCCGGATCGGATAAGATGTTTGATTTAAGAGATTTTTATTGGTTGCCGGGCATGAAGCGTGATGTGACTAGATATGTGAGTGAGTGCCTTACTTGCTTACAAGTGAAATCCGATGAGAAGAAGCCACCCGGATTGTTGGTGCAACCGGTGACACCCGAGTGGAAATGGGAACATATTGCAATGGACTTCATTACGAAGTTACCGAAGACAAAAAGTGGTCGTGATACGATTTGGGTGATAGTGGATCGGTTAACGAAGTCGGCTCATTTCTTGGCCATTCGTGAAACCGATAAGTTTGACACCCTAGCACGGTTGTACATCAAGGAAGTGGTGTCTAAACATGGAGTTCCGATCTCTATCCTCTCTGATAGAGATACCCGGTATAACTCAAGTTTTTGGAGGGCCTTTCAGCAAGCAATGGGTTCTCAACTTAATATGAGCACGGCATTTCATCCTCAAACGGATGGACAAAGTAAAAGAACAATAAAAATGTTAGAAGACATGTTGAGGGCTTGTGCTATTGATTTCGGTGGTAGTTGGGAGGATCACTTGCCATTAGTTGAATTTTCATATAATAATAGATACCACGCAAGCATACAAATGGCACCATTTAGGGCACTTTATGGTAGGAAGTGTCGTTCTCCCCTAGCTTGGGCGGAGATTGGTGAAAGCCAACTTATCGGGCCGGAGATTGTAGTTGAGACAACCAAGGTAATTTCTCAAATCAAGGAGAAATTGCAATTGGCCCGTGAACGACAGAAGAAATATGCCGATGTGAGGCGGAGACCATTAGAGTTTGAAGTTGGTGATTATGTACTTTTGAAAGTATCACCTTGGAAAGGCGTTATACGATTTGTGAAACGAGGCAAACTTGGGCCAAGATTCATTGGGCCTTTCAAAGTTCTTGACCGGATTGGAAAAGTTGCATACCGACTAGAACTTCCACAAGAACTTAGTGGTGTACATGACGTGTTTCACATTTGCAATTTGCGCAAGTGTCTAGCGGATCCTACTCATCATGTGCCCATGAACGAGATACAAATAGATAACAAGCTTAATTTTGTGGAAGAGTCGGTCGAGATCTTAGACCGTGAAGTCAAGAAGCTCAAGAACAAACGCTATACAATTGTCAAGGTTAGATGGAATGCTAGACGTGGAGCCGAGTTCACTTGGGAAAGAGAGGACCATATGAGGTCTAAGTACCCACATTTGTTTGGTAATTAGTGTTTTGTTGAATTTCGGGACGAAATTCCTTTAACGGGGGAATAATGTAACATTTGCATTTTGGACCGTTACTTGTTATATATAATAATGGCAAACTTTTATGAATATATGAAAACTTCGAATAATTTTTGGTGCATATATATATGAGTTGGGCTAATTACAATATTTTGATGGATTCAGATACTGTAAATGATTCGATGTGATTAGGCCCATGTTGTGAGACCATTGTTGTTGTCCATATTTAATATGAAACTTTTATTATTAGGATATGTTAAATAAACTAAATACGAATGTGAAAGTTATTTGGGAAAACGTATTTCTATGCCTTAGTATAATATATGATATTAGATATTTATATTATACCCAAGTGTCGGCAGCCAGCTAATAATGGTACTAATGGGACAAAGGCCGACACAACCTTTATGAAAAGGTGAACACCCGTGATTTGTTTTGGTTGTTATTGATAATGGACTCAATCAATTAACTAGAAATAATGTACGTCTAAAAATAAATGCTAGTAAATAATTAGGCATTATAGGTATGTAAATTAAAGGGTATATTATACTACTAAATATCCTAAATTAAACTAAATATCTAATCCTAAAATAAGTATCTACCATCGACATATCTATCTAGTTGATTTTAACTCCTGGAAGGCTTATAAGTTGCCCCCATATTTGACCAACATTATATACATACATGATACATACATTCATCCACTATCTATTAAACTAATCTATATAATCCTATCTATCTATCTAATATCGACATTTTCATCTATCAATGGGCTGTAAAGTGGAATATGACAAACCTCCTTTGTTGACTAAAAGGAACATGCATGCATGCATCTATATATTATAGCCTACATTTCCTCATTCATTCTCTGCACTTCTTACGTGAAACATAACCACCACATACATAGTAAAGTTCAGCTCTAAATAACTAAGATCACCATCTTCAATAAGCCATAGTTCACTTTGAGTGAAAAACTACCAAAACAATTTCAATCCCGTTTTTCATTACAATACCCCCGAAAACATCCGATCCCCGGAGATCAAACCATTGAATCTTCTTGATTCTTTGACAGTAGCTTCCCAACAAATAGACCAACGTTTTCAACCGTTGAATTTGTCCAAAAAGGTCCAGAAGTCAAATTACAAGTCTAGAACAGAGGGCTGGAATTTCAGTAGTTCTTAGCTTTAAGTCATCTTTGATCATTTCTTTAATCATCCTTTTGATTAAGTGCACATATAAGGTTGGAATAAGCTTGAACGTTGAATCACGTGTGAACTTATTAGTGCGTGTACTCGTACTAGTACTTGGATTTATTCTACTTCCAGGTGAGTTTTGTAGCTCCCTACTCAATAGAGATTCGGGCTGAAAAGTATACACATACGTGCTTAATTATTTGATTGTCTGATTGATTGTTTGATGGTTTACGCATATGATTGTGATATTGTGATTATTTAGGATAGATGTACATACATGGAAGTCGGTTATGTCTTCAAAGGGTTTTAGATGTGGTGGGAAGGCTGCGGGTGACCCTATATATAAGCATCTAGGACTCGTTGAAAGTAGAATCCTCCTAAGTGTATGTACTTGTTGCATTTGGTTGGTTTGTTGGACATATGGACTTGTTATTGATATGATTAACACCACGATGTGGACCGAGTACTTACAAGTACTTGATGCCAAGTATTGGCCATACTTGATGATATGATATGATTTACACCACGATGTGGACCAAGTATTGTGATACTTGATGATTTTGAGATACATTGCATGACATTGACTCGCATATGATGCACGTATTGACATTTATACATATTTGATACATTGCATGACATTGACATGTATACGACACATTTATTGGTAATGATACCACTTGTACTTGATTGTATACGAACTATTTTGTATCATTTGTTGTTTGGTTACTTATTTGACAAGGTTGAACGATATGTTAATCTCAATCGTCTAACAGGTAACGTACATGGGTTTGTTGTAAGTACATTGTTTGATGTTGTTATTACATATGATAATGTTATTGATGATGGTTTCTGGTAAACTATTACTACGAACTCACCAACCTAGTGTTGACCTTGTTTAGTACACTTTTCAAGAAATCAGGTGAACCATGGACGTGATGCTTAAATGATGTTGCTTCTGAATCAGGGCTTGGACTTAGATGGATGAAGGATTCATTTGCCCGACCATTGCATCATGTTTAGAATTTAATACTATCTTTTGAATTCGCTTGTAAACGTGTGGTGATTATATGCTTGTATTGTAATGTGTGCTTGTTAATAACTTAATAAGTTGGATTCACTGAGTCCAACATGTTCATATAGTTTATGTTCTACGATAATTCCACTGTGTGCTATATAATTTCCGTAATACTTCGGGCCCAGCTCCGGGTGTTACACATTATTTCAACATCCCCCATCAAGATCACTGTTAAACATGTCAAACAAGCCCAGTTTATTGCTTAAAAAATTGTGTTGATGTATGCTTAAGCTTTTAGTGAAGATATCAGCCACATTAACATCCGACTGTATCTTAACAGTTTTTAACAACCCAGAAGTGATCTTTTCCCTTATGAAATGTAAATCAATTTCAAAATGCTTGGTTTTCTCATGGAACACAGGGTTTGCTGCAATTTGAATAGCAGCTTTGCTATCACAATGCACATCAACAGGAATAGAACACTTAATGTTAAAATCACTTAAAAGATTAGAAAACCAAATAATTTCACAAGTTATTGTTGCCAAAGCCCTATATTCTGCTTCAGCAGAGGATTTGGCAACAATATTTTGTTTTTTACTTTTCCAAGATACCAGATTATTGCCAAGAAACACAGAAAAACCAGTTACAGACCTTCTAGAGGTCACACATCTTGCCCAGTCAGAATCAACAAAACCCTTTAGAGACAAAGTATTACCTGGAGTAATCAATAAGCCTTTACCTGGAGATTTTTTTAAGTATCTTAAGACTCTAAGACCAATATAGAAATGGTTCTTTGAAGGAGCATGCATAAACTGAGAAAGACACTGCACAGAGTAGCTTATATCTGGTCTTGTGAGTGTAAGATAGATTAGCTTTCCAATAAGTTTTTGATACACAACAATATTATCAAGAAGTTTTGTCTTATCAGAACAAGGTTTAATGGTAAGATTAACCTCTAATGGAGTTTTCATTGGCTTACTTCCAAGCATACCAAAATCATTTAAGAGTTCCAAACAATATTTTCTTTGAGACAAACATAAACCATTATCAGTTTCCAAAACCTCAATACCAAGAAAATACTTTAGCCTACCAAGATCTTTTATTTTGAATTTAGAATTCAAGAATTCCTTAACAACATTAATTTCAGTTTCACAATTTCCAGTAATAACAATATCATCAACATACACAAGAAGAGCCACAAACTTATCATTCACATTTCTTGTAAACAAGAGTAATCTGATTTACTTTGCACAAAACCACATTCAAGCAAAGCACTAGACAGTTTAGAATTCCATTGTCTAGGTGCTTGCTTTAATCCATACAAAGATTTTTTCAATTTACAAACAACATTATTATCATTAGAATATCCTTGAGGAACATCCATATAAACATCTTCACACAAATCACCATATAGAAAAGCATTATTCACATCTAGTTGATATAAAGGCCATTTATTAGAAACTGCAATAGTAAGCATACATCTAACAGTAACCATTTTCACAACAGGTGAAAAGGTTTCATCAAAATCTATACCAGCTTCTTGACTATATCCTTTAGCTACCAACCTATCTTTATACCTTTCTATTTCCCCATTAGCCTTATACTTTATTTTAAATATCCATTTGCAACCAATTGTATTTCTATCATTAGGAAGAGTAGTTAATTCTCAAGTATCATTCCTATTTAAAGCTTCCATCTCTTCATTCATAACATTTACCCAATTCTTATCCTTAACAGCTTCATAATAAGACCTTGGTTTTATACTTTATTTTAAATATCCATTTGCAACCAATTGTATTTCTATCATTAGGAAGAGTAGTTAATTCTCAAGTATCATTCCTATTTAAAGCTTCCATCTCTTCATTCATAACATTTACCCAATTCTTATCCTTAACAGCTTCATAATAAGACCTTGGTTTTATACTTTTATTTAAATTAATTTCATTTGTATTAGAAATGCCCTCAGAGTTATTATTATTATCATTCATACCCTCATTTGAAGTTGCACCCTCATTAGCATCTCTGGTATTCACTGTTGGACTACCACTTAATGAAAAATCATTTATGGTAGCCTCTATTGGACTGCCACTTAATGAAAAATCATTTATGGTAGCCTCTGTTGGACTGCCAGCAGCTAAATGTTGGTTGCCTTCATCAAAAGAGTTATGTTCCTTACCTTCCTTTTCATCATTGGGACTTATATTCACAGCATTATCCTCATGATCATAGTTATCAAAGAAATTGAGTTGATTTATGTTTGGAAAAGTTAAAACAGTTTCAGTTTTATCAGAAATCATTTTGAAAGGAAAGAAGTTTTCATAAAATTTTACATCTCTTGAGTATATAAAAACTCTTTTTTCAAGACTATACAACTTATATCCCTTTTTTGAATTGACATAACCAACAAACACACATTTCTCAGCTCTAGAAGAAAACTTATCCAAGTTATTTAACACAGAAGCAAAACATAAACAACCAAAAACCCTAAGATGTTTTAAAGAAGGTTCAAAACCAAAGATTTTTTCATAAGGAGTTTTGCCATGAAGAACAGAGGAAGGTGTCCTATTAATAAGATAAGTAGCAGTTAAAACACATTCATTCCATAGAGATATAGGAATTCCCCCCTGAAACATAAGAGACCTAGCAACATTAAGAAGGTGTCTATGTTTCCTTTCAGCAATACCATTCTGTTGTGGAGTATAAGCCATAGAAGTTTGATGTATAATTCCTTCATTCGTAAACAAAGAACCAGTTTTAGTATTTACAAACTCTGTCCCATTATCACTTCTTAAAACCTTTATTGTAACAGAAAATTGAGTTTTAATAAGTTGAATAAATTTAAACAAGTGATCATAAACTTCAGATTTAGATTTCATTAAAAAAGTCCAAACAGCTCTTGAAAAATCATCAACCAAAGTCAAAAAATACTTGTATCCTTCTTTACTTGCTACTTTATAAGGACCCCAAACATCACAATGTACTAAATCACCAAAACTTTTTGACTTATGATCACTGAGAGGAAAAGGAACTCTAGTTTATTTGGCCTTGTGACAAGTATCACAAGGACCCAAAGAAGAAATTTGTAAGTTGAATTTTTTACTAAAAACAGTCAAGACTTGTTCTGCAGGATGTCCCATTCTCATATGCCACAACAGTTTGGACTCACAAGGAAGATTAGCAGAATTACATACCACATTAGAACACATAGGCAAATCATCATACAAATATAAACCACCTTGTTCACTACCAGTCCCAGTAACTTCTTTTGAATCAAATCCTGGAAATAACAATGTGACTCATCAAACCCTACTGAAATTTCATTATCTCTACACATCTTATGAACAGATAACAAGTTGACATTATATTCAGGAACAACCAACACATCAAATAACACAACACCATTTTTAAGATGTAAGTTTCCAATTTTTTCTACAAGAGCACAAGTTCCATTAGGATGTCCTATTTTAAGTTGCAAATCAGAAATATCAACAACATTTGTCAGCTTTTTTGAAGTGTAAGTCATGTGTTGATTAGCTCCTGAATCAACAATCCAAGATATAATAGCTTTAAGCAAGAAGGTATTAAAATTAAACACAGAATTAGACCAGATACTACTACCTGCCATATTAACATGCAGACCAGAAGAAGCAGGAACAGAAGATGAAGAAGAAACAGAAGACTTGCACTCAAGTAAAGAAAGCAACTTAGAAATTTGATCACGAGATAAAGTGGGAGTATTAGTAGAAGAAGAAGCAGAATTAGCAACTTGAGAATGCATATTAGAATTATTATTAACCACTCTATTTCCAAACTGATTTGATTTTTTATTAGCAAGTTGAAAGCATCTTTCAATAATATGACCAATTTTATGACAGTGAGTACATTGTAAATTAGGATTAGGTGGCCTAAAAGTCCTAGCATTATTATCAAAAGTTCTCCTAGCTTCAAAATTATTATCAACAGTCTTATTATAACCAGAACTTTTATTATTATTCCTATTAAAATTACTTTTAGCAACAAAAGCAGAAGCATTACCATGCACAGATTTATCAGATATACCTCCTCTATGAGATTCTTCCCTAGATATAATTGCAAATGCAGTTTTCACAGAAGGTAAAGGATCTCTAGTTAAAATGTTACTTCTAACAGACATATAAGAATCATCTAAACCCATTAAGAACTGCATAAGTCTCATTAAATCAGTATGACTTTGTATATCTTTAGCAGCAGCACAACTTCAAGCAGGCAGTTTAACAATTGCATCATATTGTTTCCACAATGAAGTAAGCTTATGATAATACTCAGACAATCTAGAACCATTTTGAGATAAAGAGTTAATTTTATGGTGCAAATTAAACACAACAGAACCATCAATCTTATCATAAGTTTCTTTCAATTCTTGCCAAACAGTAGTTGCATTTTTAGAAAATATTTGACCTAAATAAAGATCTTGAGAAACACATCCAAGAATCCAATTAAGAACAACAGCATTACACCTATCCCATTGGCTAGCTAAAACAGAATTATCAGTATTTTTAACACAAGTACCATCAATGAATCCAAGTTTATTTTTAGTTTGTAATGCAAGTTCCATAGCACAAGACCATACTTTGTAATTATCAGTACCAATCAGCTTAAAACCAATAAGAGGAGTGCTTAAAGTGTCACTAGCATGCAAATAGAGAGGATCACCAAAATCCAATTTACTAATCTTTGTAAATTCAAATTCAGACTCATTATCAGATTCTTCATTATGAACAGAGTTTGGAGGAGTGTTACCAGTATGAACAGAACCAGGAGGAGTATTAACCATTGTAAACAATTGTTTTTAATCACAAAGAAAACAGCAAATATGAAATAGATCAACAAACACACCAGAACAAATTATGCAGACAAAATTAAATCAAGTAGACAACACAGAAAAAATATCACAAATAATGAATAATAGAGACAAACAAGTAATAAACAACTAGAAATCAAAAAATCAACAAATAATCTCTTCTCAAATAAAAATTGTAGATAAAATATATCTTATTCCCACAACAGTGTCAGTGACAGGATTCCTGGCCTCTCGTATGGAGGTAGGTCAAGTATTAACACTATTGTTTTTATGAGAAAAGATAAAAAAATTTGATATATATATATATAAAATATGAATATAGATAAAAAAAAATTTGATATATATATATATAAAATTGAATTTGAGAAGAAACTATAAGCAGATTTTAACAACAGAAATAAAAGAAGAAAAGATCAAGAAAACAATACAGTGCTATAGCCGAAGGTTGAAGAACCCTAACTATCTCTTGATTCACTTAGTCAAGAAGATAATCAGGATCTGAATCAGAAAACCCTAATTTCTCTTGATTCACTTAGTCAAGAGAAATATATGAATAACAACCAGAGAAGCAGCGGAATTACTTTAGATCAAGGTTTCCAGATGAAACCCTAATATTACCCGAATAAAAAACCTAAAAATCAAATCTAGGGTTTCAAGGCGAAATACGCCCTAGATCTGATTAGAAAGAAGAAGAGAATGAATTAATCAACCACCGAATCGCGTTGTGGCTCTGATACCATGAACGATTTTGAATCAACAACCAGAATCACAAATAATCCACCAGAAATTATATGAACAGATTTATTATTATAGATGAGATATATGAAATAGTTATTATTACAATTACCTAATCATATATATTATGATTAGATATTACAGATATAAGAAATAGATCAATGATATATATTGATCTATATATACAGAAATATGAATGTGAAAGAGAGAAAGATATGAGCAGCAGAATAATCAAAATAATCGATCGATATGAAAAGTGTGTTAACCCTACATTGGTATTAGGGTTGTTTATATATATCACCAACTTTCCAAATACCCCTTTATCTTCAAGACTTGAACACTTCTAGTCCAAAGCACACCTTCTTTCTTCAATAGTTCAGAATAGCCCCTCAACTTCTCTTGTTCCTGCATAACTCAACCAAAACATAAATAACTAAAAAATATTAAACATGTTTAAATGATCTTGCATTATTTCAACAGTACGGCAAACCTCTTACAACACCTATATTAGTAACCTTGTGTCAGGATTCATCCCTTGATGACATACACTCCAATAGACAATAGTCTCTATCAAGTGAGCTTTATACTAATTCACAATGACAATTAAATGGGCCTAAATGAAATCTGTTGTGACATAGATGAAAGTATTACTATATGAAAAACATGACCAATTCACTCAATCTATATTTGTGAATGAATTTTCAATTTCAATTACATTTGATATGTCCTCACTTTGTGAATATTTTCTAAAATTTATATATTATTTGCGTTTACACGATTAGTATGAACTTAATTCAAAACACTTAAGCTACCCAAAAGGTATATCTTGCAATTGACAAGATCAACACAGATTGCTCGATAAGGCCGGTTAAAAAACCAAATACATCTCGTGCTGTCAATATAATTATAATTCACTCCAAAATGCCCATTTGATCTCAATTACATCGTGTATTATTATTAGTATATATCACACAAATATCTAAACTAGCACATGATATATAATATATAAAATTGGTACTGGTAGCCTTGGGCCATCCGGCCAACTCTTTATATGGCCTGGCCTTTGTTTAAATTTGGGCATAAAGATCTCATAAGAGAAGTGAGATTATCGGACCATACTAATTAAACATATTGAAATGGTCAAGAAAAAAAATGTTTGGAAAACTTCACAAAATACGGGTCAAGGTTTTAAATTTCCCGGTAGTCTGAACGATAATTACTCTTCATTTGCCTATTAATATTTTATAAACATGCGTTTCGATTCTACAGTATGTTATTACTACTAAAACGAATTCTGCCAGTCGATGAAAAGATAATATTATTGTGATAATTTTTTAAAAAGTTTTTATAATCGAAAAATAATTCGAGAAAATCATACCAATAAAATTCTTGACGAATTTAAAAGCAATCCTACACGAGTATGATCGGCTGACGTACCTCAAATATATTTTTTTTGAAAGGTGAATTTCGCTGGAAACTTTGTGTCGCGATTCGACAGCGGGAGGTCTAGCATACGTTGTCTTAACCGGGTCCGCGCTAGAGAGCTCTCTCGAAGTAGAAATGTCTATTTCAAATACCCGATGGGGAAAAACCCCCTACTAATCCGCCCGAAGGCACGACGATTAATAGGGGTAAACCCTGCCCCCTCAGACTTGAACCTGGGTATACCCAAGCCAAGCCTCATAAAGGGACTTAATTCCTATGTCCTCCCCAAGGCTTGAACACAAGACCTCATGCAAGGGGATGATCTTTCAACCATTGAGCGACATGATGGGCTATTATGTTTTCTCGAATTTAAAAGTAATTTTTCGCATGTATGACGAGATGGGTACCCGCGCAATGCGGCGGCGGTGGCGACAACGGGTGGTGCTAGTGGCGGTGGTGGTAACGATGTGGTTATTAATCTAAAAGTAATTGACGTAAATGGTAGTGTAGTTATTTTATGGTTAAGGGATGTATCTTTTGTAAATAACTTTATTAAGAATATTATAGAGATATTAGATGGAAATATTTAAATTAATTAATAAAAGAGATAGATAGTTTGGATAAATATGAGTGTAAAATATTTTAGGGATATATTGGGTAGATTTAGTGTGTGAGTTAGGAATGTGTTGAAAATTAAGGGTATTTTGGGTATTTTAAAGGTAGAGAGTTGAAAAGAGGAGAGGGTAGTTTGCTTATTAATATAGTATAGATATAGATATAGATATAGATATGATGGGCTAGACCTCAAATATATTGCGATAAATTTTCTGGGTAAATTAAAAATAAAAGTAAAAAACGTGAAAAGACTGGTCACAAATCCACTTTTTGTGAAAGAGGGGATTCTATATGTCCAAAGACGGAAAGTTTGGAGTTCTACCAATAAAAGGCTGCCATGGAGAAAGATAAAAATTCCATTAATGTGCCTTATCCCACTATTGACCGTTATTGGATACTTGTATTTTTATGGCAATAATTGATATTCCCTCTTTGTCCAATCATCTTCCCATATAATGGTCAATATTACCGGAAGATGATACTTTCGTGTTCAATGATAAGATTTTGTGAATAAGGCACATAATAAGATTTTGCCAACAAGGCAATAAGGAACATGAAACTATATTACCTAACAATTAACATTTGATAATTATTTTCAAAAGTCGGTAATTTTCATGGGTTTTGCTAAACGCAACCTTTTAAAGTTTATTAAATAGTTGTACACTTATTATAAAATCCAGAAAAATGTACAATTTTTTTAAAGACGTTCAGCCTTAAGGGCTGCATTTAACATTTTTCTAATTTTTATTATGATATATTACTGTGTGTTATTTCAATATATTTAAATGTTACAAATAGTAAAATTCAACCAACAAGGAATTAGCCTAGTGGTAAGGCAAACACTTTGTGACCTTAAGGTCTCAGGTTCGATGTAACACCTCGAGCTAGGCTCGAAATATTACCGAAAAGATATAGCGTATGCATGGGATTATCGTAGAACATGAACTATATGAATAAAAGAAAAGGATTCGGTGAATCCAACATCAATAATCAAGTACAAAATGCATAAAATAGGGCGAATGAATCCTGGATCCATGTAAGTCCAAGCCCAAGTCCTAGTGCAAGCATCAATCAACCATCACGTCTTGGATTCACAAGATTACCTGAAAAGTGTACTAAACAAGGCCAACACTAGGTTGGTGAGTTCGTAGGAAAGAATGACAAGGATCTAATTCCAATGCCACTCACAATATGAACGAGGATAATGAGCAAGTATTACACTTACAGTAAGTCCTTAAAAGGGCACAAGTACTCAATTTAAGTTGGCTCGTACCACAACCTAATCACACACGTATCCATTAAAGGAACTCTACAACAACTAGAATACGTACAATGAGCAAGAACAAATAATATCGATAACAATAAGTATCAAACTAGTTCTAGGACGTCAAACATGTCCATCCATGTCTCACAATGTTCTCATATTATCCAGATGTTGTCAAGTACTTAGAACACCCGTTTAATGTCATCATGTACATAAGTACCCGTTTAATGTCATCATGTACATAAGTACCCGTTTAATGTCATCATGTACATAAGTACCCGTTTAATGTCATCATGTCCATCATGTCCATCATGCCTATCATGTCCATCAATGTCCCTCAACATACCACAAATGTCCATTAATGACTCACAATGTCCACCACACATGTATTCACAAAATGAGCTACTCAAGGTAGTTAGAATAAACATAATAAACAAGAACAAGTAATGACGATAACAATAAGTATCAAACTAGTTCTAGGACGTCAAACATGTCCATCCATGTCTCACAATGTTCTCATGTTATCCAGATGTTGTCAAGTACTTAGAACACCCGTTTATATGTCATCGTGCCTACATGTCCATCAATGTCATCATGT